>JACSVZ010000017.1:1334268-1359876 GCA_014706295.1 Lycocorax pyrrhopterus obiensis
CCTCAGGAGGGAGGAATTTCTGCCCAGAGCTCATGAGCCTCTCCCCACGGGGCAGCTCCAGACATGGAGAAAGGGACAAGGCAGGGCACAGCCTCCCCAGATGAAGGAATTGTATTTCCAGCACCTGCTATATAAAGTAAGAGCAGTGGGAGAGCCTGGCCTGCCGGGGCAGGTTCTGCTCAGCCCCTCGGGGAGGCTGCGGCGCCGCTGGGCTCAGGGAGCACAGAAAGGGTAAAATGCCACAGGGCTCTGAGGAAAGAAGTGTCAGAAACAGCCCACTGACACCCAGGAGAGAGGAGGGGCGAAGAAGGTGTTTTATGTTTTTGTTCCTGACCACCTTTGTTTTAATCAGCAATAAATTAAACTGATTTTCCCCCAAACTGCAATGCTAATGCTTCTGTGACAGATCAGCACCACTCACAGGGAAACTGGAAAAGATACTGAGTATTTCCCTCTTCAGCATTATCTACATAAAGTAGCACAAAACGTAGTTAGGAATTACTGCCACGAGCAGAAAGCCTGGTGACATTTGTGATGAGAGTGGCCACAGCTCCTCAGGGTCCCAGATGGAGCCATCCCAGGGCCAGCACCCTCCATCTCACCCAGGGGATGCCCTCCAGGTGTGGGGGAATCCCTCCTCGACCTTACAAGGGAGCTCTGATGTTCACCCAGTGCTTGGGACCGGCTCGGAGATCCTCGGGAGCCAAGGGAAGGCACATTCCCATCCCTGCACCCAGGAACTGGTTTGCAGTTGGAAGAGTTCCAGTGGAACTTCAGCAGTCGCCACAGGAGGCTCAGAAGGGCCACAGTTAACCTTGCTGTTAGTTAAGAATTTTTTTATTTTTTATTTTAATGAGATTTGTCTGTGTGCAAAGCACTTTGCAGAAAGTGTGTGGGTTTGAGGAGTGGGAGAGAGCTGTGAATAGATCCGAGTCCTTCAGCAATTACCAACAGTCTGCTCGAGATGTAAATTCATCCCTTTAGCACTGAGATCTTTAGAATGTGTGGAGACCTGAGCTGATACTGGCTTATTTTTATATTTGTGTAGACCTTTATCTTCAAATAATAAACCAACACTTTGCCTTATGCAAGGCACTGAAGAGGGAGCAAAAATATCCTTTATCACCTACATTCTTGTTATGTGGCATCAACACAGCATTTAATAAAAAGCATCTTGATATAATAATAAAGTTTGTTTTCCAAACAAAATTGTTGTTTGCCTAGAGTAATGTAAATTTGCAGTTCTCCTTTACACGTCACAGACGACGAGAGAAAAAGATTTTAGCATCTCCCCAAAGGAGAGATTTAATTGTAAAACAAAGCACTAAGGATGACATTTAGCTGAGGCTGTAAAGGCTACAGTAATTAAAGAAGACTAAAACATATGGTGCACTTCATGAGGCTGGTTAATACGAGCTCCCAAACAGAACCTTTTTGGTGTGTGAGAAGAAACAGGAAAATGCAGCTACTCTCCTCTGCCTCGAACCACAAAAAAAGCCTTTGCTGTAGTCCTTGAGAAGCAGGAATGACACTCCCATCTCAATTCACTTACTCTGGAGGAGAGGGATTTCCTTTCACCTGCTAAGCAAGATATGAGCAACTGTTGTGATCTATTAATGCGTTTACAATATGATAGGAGGGAAGGAAGTTGTCATTAGTGGTCAGTAATCGCCTGTCAGCTGATGCCAGCTCAGGATAGTGCCACACTTCTCGGAGAGCTGTCTGATAAGCAGCACTTAGGTCACCCTTGGAGCACCCTCCCTAATCCCAAGTGCTGGGTCATATTTCAGTGATTAGAGGAGCACTGTGGACCACAAGGAACCTTTTGCAGCAGGCCCTCCACAGGCACCAAGCTGGAGATGTTGCAATGTGGTCAAATCCCAGAGCAGCAGAGATAGAACAAAACAAACACAGACCACAACAACAACTTGTGTAATCAGATAATACAGAGAAGCTGGGAGCCAAGTCCCTGGCTGGTGCTAACACTTTTCTTTCTACACTCAATTTCTCCATTTTGGGTTCAGTTATCATTATTTCACAGCTTTAAAGCTGTACTTTACTACTTCAACATGCAGACAGTCTATAAACCAGCCTGAAACCGTGTTTTGTGAAAATCTCTGCTCAGTTGAAACCCACAAAAGTCTTTTCCAAACACTTCCATCTTCTGCTGCTGTGGGTGCACAGAGCTTGGCTGGGTGCAGGGTCTGTTTCTGACAGTGTGGCCATACTGCTGGCTTTTTAAAATTTTGTTTTATTTGCTGTCCAGTTCAGCCCTCCAGCTGAGAGGGCACCAGCAGTTGAACTGAATCTGATGGGTATTCACAGCTTTTTGCCTTTCAGGAACGTAGTCCAAAAGGAAGCCAAGGAAAAGGGTGTCTCCTTTCTTTCTGTTCCCTGAAAGGGTGGTCAGAAAAATAAGGATATCTGCAAAAGGCAAAAATACGTCTATATGCCAAGAAAAGCAGGTAAGCAAACACATCTGACTGCCCTTGAGCCAAACATTATTTAGTACCCTCAGCTTGCTCCTGTAACCCAGGCATGTGATAAACTGGAGAATCACAGAATTTGGGGGTTGGAAGAGACCTTGGAGCCTGTCTGTTGGCTCCACACTCACAGTTCAGTCACTCAGTCCCAAGCAGCAGCACCCACGAGCCTGTGCTGCCCGGTGCAGTGGCAGCCTCTCCGCAGGCAGAGGGGCTGCTCCGCCCCACCCCAATTCAGCAGGAGCTCCGTACACTCAAAGCAGCACGTGCAGAGGGAAGGAGAGGGATTTGGGCACGTTTTCCCAGGAGGGAAGCCTGAAGCTCGTAGCCGTCTGCCAGCAGCATGTATAGGACATAATTTGCCCAATTGAATTATGTCACTGGTGGAGAAAGGTGGGCTGACCTGCAAAGCAATAAATGTCAGCTCCAGCAGCAACAGAGAGCAAGTGAATTGCAACAAGCAGCCCAAACCTTTCACAAAGGAAGGAAAATTCTCCCTGAGTTACACCTTTACTGAAAAATAATAGCAAGCTCATTAATTCTGGTGGATTGTTTCTCTTTTCTTTTTTCTCTTCTTCTGTACAAGTAACATGGAAACAGAAGAAAGAGGATAATTTCTCTGGTACTGATGTGCTTTCTGACTGCAACTATTTCAGGATTCCCCAAACCCAACATTTGCAGTTTGATCCCACGAGAAAAATGTGTGGTTTGCATTTTTAGGAAAAAAGCCCCCTCCAATCAATTTGTGCAGATTTGCATATAAATGGCTTTCAGGCTCAGCATCCATCACAATGGCAAGCCTGGTTTGTGACTCCCAACTGTCTGTGGTATCCAGTAATCACAGCAGCCTCTGGGTATTCTCTCAAGTTGGGTTTGCTTCATTTGTGTGAGCTCAAAGGAAAATATGTTCTCTTCTAGCAGACGCCTTGCTTAGATGTGATTTACATACGGGGAAAAAGCGTGAGAAATATCAATATTTGCATTTTAAACATGATTTCAGGATGTCTGTCGTGGTTCATTCATCTGCTTTTTGGCTCTTCCATGCATTTAGTTCACTTTTATTTGCCTGCACAAGCATATGGGTCTCATTAGCTTAATGACGTGCTGGTTTATCCTTCATCCTTGCTGGCACTTCTCAGCTGTGGGACGGGGGGTGTCAGGTGAACTGTGCTGATATTCAGAATTATCCACGTCACAGCTAACCTGACTGGCAGCTCATTGATCCCAAGGAAATTGTAGGTGATGATCACCTTTGTTTTGCTCTTTTCAGGTCAGATGTGGAACCTTCCTGCCAGGCAGAGGCTTTGCAGAGTGAAGTGTTTCCTGGGGGTGGCTCAGGCCTCAGAGCCTCCAGGTTTTCACGTTCTGGGTGGGTTGTGTCGGGTCCAATGAGGCACACAGAAACAAACATCCCTCCTGCTGGGTGAGACCACAGGTCCTGCTCCAGCAACGGGACAAAACCCAGAGGGGGAGGAGCACGGTCCCCAGCTTCACACAGGCATCACCTGGGCTGCTCACTGCCCCAGGGGACCGAGGTGTCACAGATGCTTCCCCGGAGCCCAGGGCAACCCCAGGGCAGTTACTCTGTAGGTCCCATGGCCACCTCTAGCTTTGGTTGAAGCTCCATGACAGTTTTTCCCTTCAAGGCTCTGCAGGTTCCCTCGTCCCCTCGGTGAGTTCCACAGGAACCGTGCCTCTGATAGTGAACAGAATAGCAAGATATTTTACCTCTTCCCTGAAGGAAAAAAGCTACATAAAGAGAGATATATGCAATCATTAAATGACTAAGCCAGCTCCTGGGGCACATTAAAAACTGTGTGCTTAGGTATGTTCAACTGCCTTGGAGCCCGCAGAGGGAAGGTGGGAAAGGAAGAGTGCTGCTTGGAAAAGCTACTGAGGAAACGAAGCAGCTGTCTGTGCTGAGGAAGTTGTGCCACAGCCATTTAACACTGCAGCCTGGGCCCATGAGCCCAGGAAATACGTGGGTAATTCACCACCTACCACGGCAGAGAGTCATAAAGTATCCTGAGCTGGAAGGGACGCACAACAAATGTCCAGTCCAACCCCTGGCCCTGCACAGGACCCCCAGGATTCCCACCATGTGCCAGAGAGCATTGTCCAGACTCTCCTTGAACTCTGGCAGGCTCGGCAGCCTGGGTGGTGTGCCGAGCCTTGCAGTCACAACCACAGACCCGTGCGGTGTTTGCAGGAACACTCCGAGCAGATCTCATTTTCACCCTAATCCAACTGATAAAACAATAAAGCAGCTTTGACCTTCCACGTAAATTGTTTACTTTACTGCTTCCGTCGCTGTTTGTATTTCTCCTCTCACCTCTCGTGCAGCCTGGGTGATGATGGATCCAGAGGCAGGACCCTTCCAGCACCACCCTGCCACTGCCCGGTGCCCGCTGTCCCTCTGCTGCCTGGCACCTGGCTGTGGCTGCTGCCACAGGCTTCTTCTTCTTCTTCCTCAGAGCAAATCCCTGTGGTGGAAACAACCTGGAGCATTCACACCCACCTGACATGCCAGAGATGAGAAAATTGTTGAAAAACTGCAGCAACCGAATTTCCTGGCTCATCAAGTGGTGCTGAAACAGCCTTCCCCCCCACCTTCAGATTTCACACCGGAGTCTCTCACTTTATCTTTCTGTAGCTCCATTGCTGCTGACAAGCTCTAACTGTGCAGCAGGTTGCAGTGATGGAGAGTTGGTTTCAAAAGCTCCACAAACCCCCTGCCACTGAGGCTTTCTAGCTTTTCACCTGCCCTCATTTGTGCCTCCCAAAATTCCGCCTGGTAAGCCACCAAAGTTATCTTCTGATTTAAAGTCTGCTTTGTACATGATACACAAGAGGCATCACTTCCGTAAAGAACAACTTTGCAGCATAAAGAGAAATAACACATGAGAAGGATTAAATAGAAAATTGGTCGTGTTTCAAGAAATCAGTGCCATGACAAAAGAGCCATCAGCTCCCAAAAGCAGAGATACTGTTTCCTTTCAGATTTCTGCATGCAAGCCAGCAGGCGGTACCTATAATCAGTAATTTCACTAAAATATATTAAAAAAAAAAAAAGAAAAAAGGAAAAAAAACACTCTCCAAACTAAAGTCTTCTACATGCAAGGGCAAAATGAAAGATGATAAGTTTTTACAGCAAAATTGACTCTGCTGCAGCAGGAATGTCCCTGGGGCCCAGGGATTACGTGGCTTATCCAACCTGTCCTACTCCTCGCTCCCTCCTGCTTCTGCATCTCCCACACCAAGAGGCCCCACCAGCGCTCAAGGTGCTCGAGCTCACAGGAGTCTGCAGTCCCCTGGGAACTGGGGGATTGCTCAGAGACCCATTTCCATTTAGCTCAGGCCCAGACAAAGCAGAATCCTGAGCGCTTCCTCACAGGGGTGGCTGGGTTTGCATCCATCACCGGTTCCATCCTAAGCAGATCCAAAGGCAGAAGCCTCCACTTTTCCCAGGGGCCCGGTGGGAAGCCAGGCAGCTCCTGCAGGCCACATGTGCTGCAGACCTCCAGCCTCCCGGGCACTGCAGGTCATCTTCAGCTGATTTCCCCACATTGCATACATGGCCCTTGGCATTTTGTTGCTTTCCACGTCCATTTAGGGCTGTAATTAGATATCTACCTACAAAGCATCTAAAAACTGCAGAAAGCCATGAAATATTACACAGTGCTGGCAGGGGGAACACATGCTGAACTCAGAGCAGCCTCTCCCTGGGGTCCTTCTTCTGTCATTTACCAATTCCACACTCCATTTTAATAGATGACCTTAAAATGCAGGGGATAGCTTCACCCATCCAGAAAAATAACTGAATAAAGCAGTTGGTTGCTGACAACTCCTCTCAGCTCTGAAGTGTTATGCACAACTCTCAGTTTCACAGGAGCTGGGACACAGCAGTAAAGCAGTGGGTAGCATCATTATGGACCAACATCGAGAAGAGAGGAAACGAGGCTCACTTGACATTCTGTTTGTGCCTCTGGCGTGGCAGTAACAAATGCAGTGAAAGTGCCAGGGCAGCTCTAAGCCCGGAAAAGAGGAGAATCTCACTGGAGTGGCAGCAACTAAAAACCAGAGGTGATGACTCTGCATTCCCAACGCCATCAGTGCTGCGGCTGCGTTCTCTGCAACCTCGGGCACGCAGGCAAAGCTAGCAGTGGCTTTAGTTACAGATGGAGTGCCAAAAAGAGCATTAAATTGGTCTGCTGTGACAAGAGAGGATCCTGCCTGGGAGTGAAGGAGTGTGAGCACTAACAATGAGATGCTGCAGTTGGGGGCTGGTGAAACCTGCACAACGCACAGCCTGCAGTGTGAAACGGGAACCTGTGTGAGCACAGCCCGGCTCCCCCGCACCAGCAGCCCCACCTGGGGTTCCTCCCTCCCCTCCTGTGCTGGAGCTGCCTGGCCAAGGGCGTTTGACATTGCGCTTTAACCCGAGCAAGCTGTTCTGTATCTCTTTAACGGACTACGGCCCAATATTAGGAAATGTTCCCTTAATATTTGGAGAATTAATGACGCATGAGTAATGCAGCAGCCCGATCCAAGAAATGTTCCAGTATACTCTCGTATTATCAAGTTTTTCCAAACACCTAATTTCACGGATACCCACAGAATATTGGAAGTGGCTGGTGCCCCTCTGAGCAAGCAGTGGCTGTGCCTGGAGCAGCCGAGGCCGTCCCGGTCCCTGCCAGGCTCCCCCGGAGCGTGAGAGAGGGGATCGTCACCAGGCATCTGTAACACACACACTCACTCCTGGGAGGCTGCACGGCTTCTGAAACTCGCTCACACAAGTTATTTGCATTGACTTAGAAGTTGCAACGAAACTTTTCCCAGAGAGCTGTCCGCAGGCACATCGACAGCGTCCCTGCAGCAGCATCCCCGGGCACCAGCTGCCTGTGCAGTACAGCCCTGCCTGGGAATTTCCAGCCCTGCTTGCTTCTGCTCTGTCAACCACAGCATTCCTTTTAACTCCAACCCTCCTCCTAATCAGAATTTCTCAGACTTGAAGAGGTTTTGGAACTCAAAAGATCATATGGGGTTTACTTAATGAGTTGCATGTTTTGTCTTGCTTCTGCTGATTTTTGGTAAGATGACACTCACCAGTCTGCCCCACTCGCAGTGTCCGTCACCTGGGTGCCCTCCCCAAGGTGTTAATGTGGTTGTGGTACAGTGCAGGCAGCTTCCAGACAGCTGCAGGATTCTTACCAGAAGGATGGCAGCAGGTATTTGAATTCCAGGGTCTGGTGTGCTTTCTTGCTGAATGAACCAGAAAAGAAGAGCCATTACCTGCCAGGAGTGAGCACGCAGGCAGCCAGTGACTGAACACTCCCCAGATCATCTGCACCTCCCCTTCCTCACAACCGCTACTGTGGTGTCAGTAATCACTGACGTTCTGTGCTGAGGACACCAGCAGTGACTGTATGAATTTGTATGGGTATTTCCAAATAACGGGTAAATTCGGGCCTTTTCAGAAGTATTTGTGATTTTCTAAGAAGCTTTTCATGCAATACTTACCCTGGCACTGCCCAGCCATGGTGGTGGAAGACACAAAGCTGGGGCTGCACAGCACCTGATTCCACAGGGCCCACTGTGCACAGAGCCTTTGGTTCAGCTCCAAAATCCTGTCAGTGGCTGCTTTTTCCCAGTGCAGTTGCAGCTGGACACTGGGAAGCTGGCCTGGTGGAGTTTGATATACCCTGGAAATCCATAGGAAATGATAATGTATGCACAGTTCACAGGGGGAATTTTTTTCTTTTCTTTTTTTTATTTATTGCTAAGACTACAAACCCAAATCTGGGATCGGAAGGGCAAGCTGGATTCTTCCTGGACATACCCTCACTGTAAAGATCTGTAGAAAAACCTCCCTAAGCCCTTCTGCCTAATGAAATCCATCCCAAGCTCTGTCTCCTGAAGCTCTTGGGGCTGAATTGTTGGGAGGGAGGAGAGGACAGGGCAAGGGCAGGGCAACCACCATGGACTGGAATTGTATCTCCATCAAATGTGCATCTTCAGAAAACTTTTAAAGCCCTAGGCAGGGCTTTAAATAAACCTAAATATTTTAATACATGGTTTTTTTCCAGCAATGGAAACCAGAAACTATTTCACATGAAAATTCAGGTGATTATTAGAATTGTAGCATCACTTTTAGATTATCCACAGTTATTTAGAGTGACTGGATAAAAGGCAAAAGCTTTGACAGAACAAAACCAAAGGCTTTGTTTGGTTCTCTCATTTTCCCTGCTTTAGCCCCAGTCTCACTTTCCCAGCCTCTGCACCACTCCCCAAGGATTTTATCTTGGAGGCTGATCTGAATTTTTGGTTTTTCTCTAATTCTACCCAAGTTCCTATAGTAAGTCTCTCAGACATTTATCACCCTGAGCCTCAGCCCTCTCCTCTCAACCCTTTCTAGGCTTTTAATGTATAAAATCCTCTTTCAAGCCCTTGCTGCTTAACAAAGGTAAATGCTGTGGCTCTGCTACCACCCACCCTATCCAACTGCCAGGCTGTCAGAGCAGTAAATACACAAATATTTTGCTTGGCAGTCCTGGCTGCAGTAAGAACATTGTTTTGTAAACGGAATTTAATGCCCAGACAAATGAGTTCCTGTTTATAATGCAATACACGATACGCAGGAATGTATGCTCAGATTTCTGTACCCGTTATGGAAAGAAAATTGCTATAAAAACCCATAAAAGTATTAAATCAGTGTATGAGCTGGAGGCATTGCTCCTGTAAGATGAGGGACAGGCTGGTAGCTGCAGTTTGAATATATACATGTGAAAATCACACCTCATTTTATTCATAACTAAGGAGATGAGATTATCTGAATAGATCCCTGAAGTGCAAAACAAAATTACCCTTTTTTTACTGTAAGACAAAGATGACAAGTCAGTAAACAGTTGGATTTTAAAGAGCTACGCCAAAAAAATGCTGAAGCTGCTGTTGTACCCTTGACAGACAGACACAACCATGTCAACATTTCCCATCAATCCTTATGTGGTGTGAAAAATAAATGTGGTTTATCCTGCTCCTGGAGAGCTTACAGAGACAATTGCTCCACCTCTGTCCCAGAGCAGCTCGCCACGCTGTTATGCAATGGAAAGACGTTCCAGCACCCTGTAAACTTGGGACTGGATTTCACAAATGCTGGGGCCTTCCTTCACGGGTAATGCTTTGCTCGTTTCTCCACGTGGTGTGGGGAGGAGTCCAGGGAAGTGTCACCATCCAGCTGGTTCTGGAGCCACAGAACATTCTGGAGGCAGGAGGGAGCGGAGGCTCCGCGTACGGCACGCTCTGAAATTCCCTTTATCACACTCGCGTTCCCCACCAGCAGCAGAGGCATTTCTGACACAGCAGTGGCCAACTGGCAGGCACACACAGAGATCAAAGGCTTTCCTGTGGGCCCGTGGCTCTCCAGCAGATCGCTCTCCGCAGGTCAGGCCAGAGCTCTGTGCTGTGAATTGTGTGACCCCCGTGAACCTGCTGAATCAGGACCAAAGAAATGTTTGTCCCATCCTTGCATCTGTAAAAGCCTACAAAGAGCAAAGCTATTTTTCATTAATTGCTAACTATTCCTCTTGGCAAGCCAGTTTGCCTCCCACTTTTATTCACTTTGAAAAAAAACCCATCAAGAGCCCTTTTAGTCCAGCACTACAATGGGCTGACAGTATATCCCTAGTTTGTCTTCCGAATTCCCATACTAGCTATCAAACGTTGGCTCCTAACAACAGCTAATCCAGCATTTCATCTCTTGAAACTTCTGACTGGTTTTTGTCACAGCCTGATATGTCCATCTGTGAGATGTTTCTAATAAAAAATTTGCACTTCCTTTTTCCTTAATGTCCTGCTAAGTTGCCTTTTTAACTTATGTAATTAATTTTGTCTCACTAGTATTCACAGATTTTAAATATTTGTTCAATTTAGTCATCCTTTAAGTATCCAGTTCGCCTTTAGTGAGAGTGGGAAGCAGCACAGCCATTGCCTTGTTGCTTGGGAAACTCATCCAAGAGTTATCATCATCAAATGAAGATGTCAGCAAGGTCCTCTGGCAGGCAGTACCCAAAAATAGCTGAGCACTGCAGCAGACCCACAGCACATGTCTGAAATTCACCCCTCCACTTCTTCTCAGGTGTGAAGAACCTCCCTTCTCCCAGCCAATTGGAGTTTAAGTTTTGATTCTGGTTTAGTAAATTTGGGAGAAACATTCATATTTTAACTTACAAAAACCTTAGAAGAAAAAAAAAGTTAATGAATAATTGCATATCCTGAGCCCCTCATAAAGCACCCAGTAAACAGGGCCTCCCCAAGGTGAGCAGATTGGCAGAGCCAACTCTCAGCCCTTTCTGGGCAGCTGGCTGCTCTTTTCCCTGGTTTGTCAATCCCAGAAAAGGTCTTCTAAAAAGCAGTGACCCAGGATAAACTTGTAATTAGAAAATGCTGTCTGTTTATGAAATGTTATTTGATATTCCTGAGACACAGACTCAGAATAGCCTCTTTTTAAACACCCATCGATTTTGTCACTGACTTGAGCACTGGCCTTGTGACAGAATTTGTGTCTCATATGTGATATTATATCAGGGTCCATTAGTAAGAGCAAAAACCTCTCCAGATTTTTCAAGACTGCTCTAAGTATAATTTCTTCAGTACGTTCATTGAAATGATTGAAGCAATTCAAGTTGGATATAACAAGATACCACACAGAGCATAATCACATAGAGAACACATTAAAAATTTAATGCAAAACCAGCATCACTACATGAGCCCAAACCAGCACAGCAGTTTGTAAAAGCACACTGTATACATCTCTACCAGTCTGACCTGCAAATCTTTGGGGAGAAAAAGGCACAGGATGGTATTTCATCACTAGCCACTACCTTTGGGCAATATTCCATGTTCCTGTCAAGTTTTACATTAAATATATTGTACCTGGGGAATGAGAAAGATGTAAGAGAAAAATCTTCACGAGGGAAAAAAAAAGTTGCGTACTTTCCTTTGAGTTAGTAGTTCAGGAAATGCCTTCAGGAGCTCAACTTCAATTCTGTGACACAATGCTGGAAGTTCAGGCAGCCAACACTGCATGGAGTGGTGTTAGAGATTGCCAAGACAGCACTTACCAGGCAAGGTGGATTTGGCCTTTCTGCTTTATTGTTTTTCCTCTTTTCCTTTCTGTTTTTCCCCTCACAGCCATGGATCCTGTGCTCTTCAGCCACTCTTGGCTGACCTGCCCCAGCCCCAGGGCACGCAGGAGCTGCCCAGTGCCCATCAGTCAGCCCCTTCTGCCCCCAGTGCAGCCCACGAGGGGCTTGCAGCCGTGCTGGCAGGAGCGTGGGGCTGCCTTGGCAAGGAAGCACGGGGGAATCTCTTTATCTACTGATATCAGCAACCAGCTCTTGTGCAGCTTCTGAGGAGCCCGACAAAGAGCCTGGGAGGTGAGGCTGGCTCCAGGCACGTCCAGCCAAAGAGCAGGAATGAGCAGGAGGGTATTTCAAAGGGAGCCACTGCTGTTGTCGTGTTCACCCTGATGATGAGAAGAAGGCCAGAGGGGTTTCCCTGCAAGCTGTTTCATGTGCTGGGGTTCTCAGAGCTGCTGTAGCAACAAAACATCAGTGCATACGGATAAACCTTGGGATGAATCACAGAATCATGGAGTGGTTTGGGTGGGAAGGGACCTGAAAGCTCCTCTCATCCCACCCCTGCCATGGGCAGGGACACCTCCCACTATCCCAGGGTGCTCCAAGCCCTGTCCAGCACTTTCAGGGATGATGCTCAACTCCTCTTTGCTCCTGCTAACTACGGCTGTAAGACAAGGTTTGTTCTTTAATGGGACTGTTGCTTCTTTTCCATCATCTCCAACCAAGTTAAACTAATTAAACTGAATTTAGATGATACTGGAGGCATATGGGTTTGGGTTGTTTCGTGGATGTAGCTGACCTTTTTCTTTCTCACCTACCTCCACCATTGCATTGTAGTGCTAGGGAGGCTCAGCAGATCAGAGCTTTCACCCCCCTTCACTCTTTATCCACCTTTGAAGTGGTTGTGATGCTGCAGCTCTCCCCAGAACAAAGGCATTCTCATCCCCTGACACACTGCAATGCCAAGGAATTTCGTCTCCCAGACAGACTGCAAAGGGAAGAATCACCACAGACTACATGCAATTTATGGTTTCATTAATTCCTGCCACCAACCACACTAACGGGCATTTATCAGCAAGGAATGCATGATCAATTAGTCACAGGAATAAAAACGAGGGAGCAGACTCTTGAAATGAAAAGGGGGTTATTCCTGCTTAAACATCAAAATGATACTGGCTCCTCTTTGGATGATTAGGTGGAGAATTTATAGGAGATAATGTTAAATGCTCAAAGGTTTCCCACTTAATTGTGGGGAAAACGGTGGTGGGTGCTTTGGTGGGTGCTAGGACACTGCTGCCAGGGTGAGACGTTCTCCCAAGATTTAAGCAATGAGCATGGATTGCATTCAACTCTTACTGCCAAACAGCCATTAGTCTGTACAGTTATTAGAGGGAATTTCAATGTAGAATGATGATGAAGTCCAGCTCTGGGGCAGGCAGAGAGCAGCAGCAGCCCTCCTGCATTTCCCAATGGCCCAAGTTCCCACAGTCTTCCCTCAGAAAAGGCTGTGCTCACGTTCTGCTGCACTGAAGGCGCTTCAGCATGGCCCCACAGAGCCAAGTGCTTGTTTTAGACCCCTCAGCCCAGCGTCCCTCCCCTCTCACAGCCCCCCCTGTGTCCCAGGCAGAGCTGGGCTCCACACACACAAGGCTGTTTATCCCAAAGCTTCTGGTGATTTCCACAAATCAGACCCAGGGCACAGCGTTTCCAGGTTAAAAGGTTTTATCTATAAAAATGTTGATATGAGAGAAATATTCCCTGTGGACTTTTAAAGCATTTCAGAGTCTTTCCCTGAACTATGGTTTATATTGTTTTCTTAATGGAATGCAGCTGGCTTAATGAATAGAAAGAGTCAAGAATAATGTATTCAGTGACTGATGGAGGGGAAGTATCCCAAATAACTTATTTATAGTCTATGACACGGATCTATTAATGAAAGCATTTATTAATAAGAAATATTCTCAACAATGATGGTGAAAATCAATCAAACACATGATTAGCAATTATTACTCCACCATTTCTATTTGAGAGGTAAAATGTCCTTTAGCTATAGTTTCTACAGAAAGTGCACAGTGAATTATTCAGGTAACAGCACCAGAAATAGTTCACATTTCAGAGGCAAAGGATGCATAAAGCAATATCAATTAAACCCATTCTGGCTAAAAATTGCAATATTTGCCTTGGGGTTTCTGCTACTTTCTAGTTATTTTGCATTATTAATTTGGAGGAATGCTTATACAGAATACCAACAGGAATTTGACAGGAAATTAATGTAGAGACTCCCTCCAGAGATCTTAGATGTTGCTAAGCCCATTTTTCCTTACCCAGAGTTAATGAATAATCATCTCCTTGGCAATGGTTCCTGGAGTAGAGACTTGTACTTTGGTTCCTGTTAAATATAGAAAAATGAAAAGTGTCAGATAACGTTGGCATCAGGGGCATTTATCTAAAGCAACTGGGTGAGTAAATACCCTCCATGCAGTGAGTCATTGCTCCAAGCTGCTCCCACCATTGCCACAGCTAACTTCAGGTTTAGAGAAGTTTTCTTTACAAAGAATGTTTATCCCTTTTCAGTCTAAAGATACTTTGATGTCTCTTTCACATCCAAAAGCAGCACTCCCTCCTTCCTCAGTCCTACAACCAACTCCTAAGTCCACGGATTTCCTTCATTTTTCCTTCTCAAGTTGCAGGACAACTTCTTTCATAGGTGCTTTTTTGGTATTTCATCACTTAATTTATTGCCAGCACCAAGGTGAGGGCTGGAAGTTGTTTTCCTGCTGCTTTTGTGCTCAGGAGCAGCTGACCTCTGGGGCAAGCTCACAGGGAGATTTCCTGGAATAACCTGAAACCCTGAGCTGGAGCTTAACGTCCTTCAGAAAATGGATTCAGCTGCCCCAGTGGCTGCAGAGCCAGCTCAGCTCTGCCCTCCTGGAGACAACATCCCCAGCCCTGGGGCTTTCCAGCCAGGCTGGAGCTGGTCACACTCGGCCATCGGAGCTGTGCGTGGCTCCTGGCAGGACCGGGAGACCAGGAGGGAACTGGGACTGCAGTGGGAATCCTAGAATCAGGGAGTCACAGAGTGGTTTGGGTTGGATCTCACAGACCATCCCAGTCTGCAGGGAGCAGGGGGCAGCACACCAAGGATGGCAAAGGCCAGCAGTGGGGAGTGAGGCTCTTGCCCAAGCACACACTGCCTTGTGGAGGATGGGGAAGAAGCAAAGGTGTTTCCAAGTTCAGCCACCCCCCACACAGAGCTGTGTCTAAGGCCAGCCCTCTCATCAGGAGCAGCAAGGGCAAAACAAATCAATCCCTGCAGCCCACTGGGGACACTGTGGGCACTGGCCCGTATTTGATAAGCTCTTACTGACGTCATTAAGTCCAGGTTTCTGTTTGGAGAGTTTGGGCTCCTCCTCAAATAAAAACCAAAATCAAACAAAAAGGTAAATGTACAAAGGGATCTGGCTTATCCCGAGGTCTCTGGTGGGCACTGAAGACCTCAAAACATTTCAGAGGGTAGCTCTCCTCTGCCACACACACAGGGAATCATCATCTCTGCAATAACTCCAGGTAGTACTCTGAATCTGTGCAATGTTTCTACTGCTTCTCAGGCTCCCTTGCAAACATCAGCAGGTTCAGAGCCCAAAGGGTGGTTTTTTGCAAGGACTGCAAGATGAAGCTGGCAGAGCTTGCCGAGATGCAGAGGTAAAATCCAAATTAAAATGAGTCCCTTGAGGCTGCTCCCACGTGTGACGGAGGGCACTGCTTAACGAGACCCTGTCCATCCTCCCCGCAAGAACATTCATCACTGAAAGACCCCAAGTTTCTGAAGTAATCTGGGGAAAATCTTGGTCATGAAGCCACTCCACCAAAGGTGGGGCTTTCCAGGTGACATCAGCACACCTTCCAGGGTGGGCAGGTGCCTTCCTGTGCAGAGAACTGGCTCCCAGCCCGCTGAGAGAGGAGCACAGCTGAGCCTGGGGGCATTTACTCCACAGCAAAGCCAAGATTTTGGCTGCAGCAGGTGGGTGAGCTGTGCTGAGTGAGGACCTGAATCAGAAGCCTCAGAGTGCTCAGAAAGTCCTCACAAGTAGGTACCTGTCAGTGTGGATGTGGAGCATTCCTCTTTGGTTCAGGTGCAAACAGGGCATTTTGAGTCACATTTGCACCCTGTGCTGGCTCCCTCAGGCCCTGCACAGCCCAAGGCAGCAAAGGAAGACTTGGAAAAAAGCATTAATTACATAAAAGTGATGTTGGGAAAGCAGGAGGCAGCAAAGCACTGCCGAAAGCACATATATATGATGTATACGATGTAAAATTATTGTATTGTTCAATTGATATACTGCAAGATATTGTTCTGATGGTAGGAGGGAAAAGAAATAATGATCAGTTAACTCATTATTAATGTTCATTTTCTTTTTCCAGTATTGCCAGCGGGCTGAGTTAATTATTAAGCATGACAGTTGGGCTTTAATATATCAGCTATAGATTCCAGTCACAGCAGTCTAGTTTAATAATTGGGTTTCTTTCTCCTTCATTTTGACTAATAGCATACTTATAGCAATTATTAAAATTCATCATAGCACAAAAATAAACCATTTGAAACCTCACCAAAAATGGCAGCACAGCAGAGCTCTGCTTAGTATTTAGTGGAGACTTCAAAACAGCTTCTTGGAAAACATGGAACAGCTTCTCTGATAACTTTTCAACAGCCACAATGTGAACGTGGACACTCAGTGAAAGCCAAGAGTGCTTCAGGTGAGCCAAGGCAGTTTTGAACAGGCTGCTGTCACTAAAAAGTGCATTCAGACTTCACAGGAAATTCCCTCTGAAAATGCAAATTCATATGTGGTTCTTCAGCTACAGGTAGTTCAGCCAAGCCATGGCAGGTCACCAGCACTGGCAGAAAGTTGTTTTAACACTGCATCATCAAACTGTTCTGGAGACTTCACGGTCTGCCTTGGAATGGCTGTGGTGCCAAATGGACACAGCTTCTGCTGTGAGGAGCTTAAAATCCTCCTTGCTGATCTTGCAGACTCCTTAAAGACTAAGTTTAACTTCCAACACGAGCACAGCTCTGCATAAGCTCACTGAGCTCAAGTCCTACAGGCAACAAGGCACCCAGCAGAAATCCTGCACATTCCCACCGTACCAGAGAGGAATGGGGCTTATTCCAGGACTGACAATTAGGCAAGATTTTGAGGGGTGAGAGAATTAATTATAAAATGTAGAATGAAAACAGAAAACTTGAGAAAAGTCTGGTGTTTATAGTTACTGGAGAAAGGACAGGACTGTGAGCTGTGTGCTCACCATCTCTTCCTCCAAGTGCACAAAGGGATGGAGCAGCCCCGTGGTGTGACACAGGCACTGAAACCACTGTAGACTTGGAATCTGTTCACAAGTGAAAGTAAAGACAGAATAATCACAGAATCCCAGACTGGTTTGGGTGGGAAAGGACCTTAAAGCCCATCCAGTCCCCACCCCTGCCATGGCAGAGACACCTTCCACTACCCCAGGGTACCCCAAGCCCCGTCCAGCCTGGCCTTGGACACTGCCAGGGATCCAGGGGCAGCCACAGCTGCTCTGGGCACCCTGTGCCAGGGCCTGCCCACCCTCAAAGGGAGGAATTTTTTAACATCTGATCAAGTCCTGGTTACACAGACTCAGTAACTGCCTCACTCCACAGTAGGCTGCAGTAAATGTCTGCTGAAATGTGACCCACAGAATCCATCACGGGCTCCTCCTGCACACATTGCCTGCACTCCACTCAGGAGATGGCCCTCAAAACCAGTCCCACACCACTCCTGCTGCCCAGGAGGAGCTGGGAAAGGGCTGTGCCCTGGTTGCAGGCTTGGCAAGAGCTCAGCAAGAGCCATTGGTGTCACCACAGCCCAAGAGAAGGAACTGGGAGAGAATTTCCATTTGCCCTTTGAAGCTGAGACGAGATCAGTTTGTGTCTGAACAGCACTTCCTTCACACCTTCCCATACTATCTAAAAACTAGGAGGACTTAGTTATTAAGCAACCCTCAGATTAGTAATTGAGAAAAACTAAAGGCTGGAAAGATCCCAAAGGCTTCCCTCACAGGACCATGGGGTGATGTGCTGCTTTGGAACTGCACATAAACCAGGCCACAACCAACCTCATCCTCTGGCCATTACTTAAGAGCCAGGAGGAAAAGACTGGAAGCAAGAAAACACCAGTTTACTGGAAGTTTTGCCTCCTTTGGCACAGGAGCCCCAGGCTTTCCTGCAGGATGCTTTATCATTCCACAACCTGTTACAGCCATGCTCAGACGCTGCACGGCCCGTCCATCGCTTCAGCTGAGCAGGCTGAGCCTGGGAACACCAGAGAATATTATCAGAGCACTGGGAATGCTGCTCTAATTGTTGGTTTGCAGAGTTATCTGGATGAATGATCATCTGGGAAAGAAACATGATGTGTGTATAATTAATCTACTTAGAATTGTTGTAAATTAATCATATTGAATATTAAAAATATTCCCTACTCTCATGTTAAACAAAATAATTCCTTGGTATTTTCATCTGATCTTACTAGAAATGATGAAGCTGGACTTTGCCATCCACCTCTCCCATTCTTACCTCTTGCACTACTGCTAGGAAAGTGCTAAACAGAGGAATTGCCAGCTCCTTGCAGCAAAGAGCTGATCTTCTGGGCCCTGTGACACACAGATGAGGGAGTCAAACCAGCAGAGGTCCTTGGAGGCTAAAACCCTGTGTCTCTGGGGTGTTCACAGCAGCTGGTCCCAGGTAAGAGGTGAGATGACCCGAGGTCTCTGGAGGGTTTTAAATCCCACATATTTTGTTCATGTATCAAATCCGGGCTCTGTTTCCTATAAACTCCATAGGTGAACTTGCTAAAGCACAGAGATCCCTGCAGATCAGGTAAGTGCAGATATCAGGTCAAAGACTGGACTCTCTGACCCTGGAGACCTTTTCCAGCTTTAGTGATGCTGTGACTATAAACTGAAGCTGCTGTTTTGCTCATACTGCATTTGTGTCATAGTTTCTGAATCAATCCCTTCAGAACATCATCTGAACAAGTACTGCTCTCCCAGCAGCTTCTCACACAGTAGTGGGATGGGCAATAGGAAACACATTATTTTTTTATAAAGGCATATTTGTTCTTTTCTAGGACAATTTTGGAATCAAGTGCTGTAGCACAAACATGTTTTTTTCAGGTTTACCACAGCCCCTCATCTTTACTGGTTCTGCAAAGCAAATTGGGTGCTGAATGCCACCCACACATGAACTAGTGACCAATTGGCCAAAACTCCTCTTTCTTGTCTCTGGCCCAGCTTTAGCCATGACTCTGCACACTCAGAAATCATAGGGTAATGGAAGATTTTATTCTCTTAACAGCAGTAATGCAAGATCATTGCAGATAAAGTTCTACATTCTAATTAACACCTGGTCCCTGGGGATGCTCCAGACTTACCTGGCTGTTCAGGGGTGTCCCAGCTCCTTCAAACACGACTGCACCAGCCCGGCATCTCATTTCATGGCCCAGGCAGCAGAAACTCACTGCTACAAGGCTCTGATGCCAGTGGGCCACACTACAGAGCAGATAATCTCTTCTCCTCCTCGGCAGGGGATGGAGGAGGAGTTCTGCTTTGAACTCACCTGAAGCTGATCAATAGCTGCACCCACAAAATTGGTTTTGTTGTCGCCCATCAGGACTAAGGAGAAGAATTTCTCAGGTGAAGGAGCTCCTGCCAACCATTGCCATGAGCTATTTCAGCTCATGTCCTTGTCCCTTTCCCAGGTCTGCTGTGTGAGGAGCCATCTCCACAGTGCCGCCAGACACCCTGGGGCCACCAGCCCCTCGCTGGAAGGGTCCCAGCCAGGTACTGCCAGCTCTGCCTGTGCCGGGGATGTCACCTCCTGTACACACACCTCATAAAAGCCTTATAAACCCCTGGCACTGGAGTGGTGTATGTGCATTACTATCAAGTTATGTCACTGCTTCCATAATAAAATTATTTCAACGGGTTGTAAGTCAGGTATAAAACTCTCTTTGGGCTGAAACTTGGCATGTGCACATGTGCAAACACACACACAGAGCCTGATTTCTGGGAAGGGGAGAGTGGGGGACAGGTTCTGCATTACTTCTGGATTCTGCACGGGGGCAGAGGGTTTTCCATGGGGTATTTTCACGGGGAGAAGCTGCAGAGTTCCTGCAAGGCCAGCGGGGGAAGGCAGAGACTGCTGGAAGTGGGACAGCCACAAACCCACCCTTTACTGCCACTGCAGCCTGCTCCTTTCCACCTCCCAGCTCCGGGAAAGGGGGAGGGCATCTCATGTGCTGTTAGGGTCGGTTAGGGGAGGGATGCATGTTTTCCAAGCTCCCTCTGAAACTGGGAGGGTACAGGGACGCTTCAGACCTCCCTGCATTCCCTGCAGTGGCAGCTTCAAAGGAGGAGCCCTTGGAAGCTCACCGGGACCAAACCCATCCTTTAAACAAGCTTTGCCTTGGAAGAGTTTGGATGCTCCTGTTACTGCAAACTGCAGAGGGGAAACGTGTTTGCATTGCCAGGACTGTCCTGGGACACGACTGCAAAGAGTGCAGATCCCACTGCTCACAGAGGTCCTGCCTGCGGGGCCCCGCGAGCTCGGCACCGGGAGAAGAAATCGTGCCACTGGAAGCTGCGTCCAACAGTGCTTGTAGAGGACATTTAGTGGGAAGAGGGCAGGAATTTTTAAGAAGCATAAAGAAAAAGGGAGCCTCCTGCTGTCTCGTGAAACCTCACCCAGCCTGAACCAGCTCTGTTTGGGGCATAGAGGGGCACTGCTTGCTGTAACCACAGCATCCTTCAGATCATCTGCAGCTGCAGGTGTTTTGTACACTTGACCTTTTGTAATGAACAGTAAGGACATTTTCTTCATACTTACTTCACAAGTCTGTTAAGAAACACACCAAACTCAAGGCAGTCGTTTGCTGTGACGTTTTGTTCCCTGAATAACACACACTCCACCTTTATGTCAGTGTTCCTTGCGTTTTGCTGGGTAAAAATCCACGTCTGGCCCAAGGGAGGTGAGTCATTCCCTGGGTGCTTCCACTCGTGCTGCAGCTGCAGCCCCAAGATGATCAACATATAGAAAGAAGAAATACCAGGAAAGAACTATAATAACATATTGCCATATAATCTGGTAATAGAAAAAGGAGTGTGGCTGACAGTAAGGGTATTCTTATTTAATCTCATGCAACTATTATTTACTGGTATAGTGGTTTGAGCATTGCTATCCGTGCTCCCAACTAGAAATTATCTGGTTACACCACGTGGGCTCAGGAAAATGTAACAGTTCCATCTTTTCGGGGAGCAGGCAGCCAGGACCTCAGTGACGGTTTCACACAGCAGACCCTGGGCACGCAGTTTGCTCCAGCTCCGAGCACAGGCTGATCCCAACCTAAGAGCTCCTGAAGGCTAAAATTATTAGAAATATCATTACAACGGGACCTCTGGTGGCTATCATGAGATAATCATCACACATCTGTGTTTTTAAGACGCGGGGCATAGTCTGGTGCTTTCCAGTCCCCGGTGACATGACCTCACAGCAGCACAGCCCTGGAGCTGCGCTAGCGGAGCACTCTGTGCTGGGGAAGGAGGCATTGCTGGGCTGGGAGAACACGCCATTGGCAGTTCGTGGCTGCGGTTTGCACAAAGCTGTTGGTTCCTTGTAAACAGATTTATTTTCCTTCAGTGAGAGGGACCCAGGAGACGCACTGAGCAGCAGCAGAACAGAGAACATCTTCGTGCCGAGAGGAGCAGGGCAAGGATGGGCCTTCCAGCACGGACAGAGTGCTCCCATGGTGGCTTTTGAAATGAAGAGGTGTGGTGAATGTGCAAGGGTAAATAAGGCCAGGAAATCTTTTGCTGTATGAATGAACTCCCTACTGTTTGTGTTGCAGAGGTTCCAGGGATGTTGCTCTGGAGCTGGGCTCCTGCTGGGCAAATAATTCTTCCCAAACGGAGGTGGTGCCACGTAATCATCCCTGGGTCTGCCTGTCACTGTCACGCTGTTCCTCAACAGCTACAGCTTCAGCCTAATCCTCTGCCTTCTGAGCAGCAGCAGCAAGATTAAAATGGGCCTTACCATTTAAATCAGCTGATTTGACTATTCCAACAACTTATTGAATCAGCTTCCTCTGATCTAATGGTGTCTGGGAACAGCGTAACCAGGACCAAGGTGCATGGTACAGGCTGCAAAACCTGCTGGAAACACACACCAGTATTTAGGTAGTTTTTTACACTCACCTCCCTTTTTCCTTGTGCTGTTCCTGCACCTGTGCTGGGTGAGCCAGGCTGTGCATGCCCTTTGAGCAGAGATGAACTTTTGGGATCAGCTGCCTAATGACCAGGAGGTGCCAAACTGTTTGAGTCACTGGTGTCCTCTGCCTGCCCTGCAATTCATAGCCACAAACCATTTCTCTCACCTCTTATTTCTTCTCCCTGCTACCCCTGCCACTACTTCAGCTCCTCAAACCTGTTTTCTGTCTCTCTTCCCCTCTGGAAGTTGCAGAATCTTCTGTTCCTTTCCCAAGGAAAGTGATGTGGGCTCATTTTCCTTCTCCAGTGTTCACACCTGGTTTATTCTTTCCATGTGCTGGGAGATGCATTGGAAGATGGCTGTGGAGAAATTTATGGTACTGTGTAGTTGTGCTAGGAAAGAGCCCACTCCAGACTCCAATGGCACAAGCACCAGCACCAGATTCTGGCTGGGAAAACCTCTGTGAATTCCTCCCTCAACTTCTGCAGCTGAAATAATAAACTGACCTGCATGAACCAAATCTTTCACAGTGGGCACATTTTTTCTCCTACTGTTTCCAAACAAAAATCAAACATAAACAGTGAGAAATTATTCCATCTCTACTAATGAGTGGCAGCATGAGAACACCAGCAATGTGTTAGGGAAGATTCTCCCTGGTACACTGAATTACGTTTTTCCTGGAGTGGAGCAGGAACCCTTGTGATTGAAAAACTCCCTTTCCAGTAAATTCTTGGCTTATGTGGAGAAGCAGCCTTTTTCCTTTTTTAAGCCTTTCTTAGTTGTCTGTTTAGCCTTCCATAACCTATGTAGCCATAATTACCCAATATACTGTTAAGTGAGAAACGTGGTTTTGAAGCACTTGGGTCATTCAGTCAGCAAGAAGACAGGAGACTGAAGCGTCAGTTCGCTGTAGGTCTCATTCTCTTACTGACCACGGTCAGCTCCTCTCTGGAGGAGCTCCCTGCCCTCCTCTTCCTTCCTCTTCCCACCCTGCCTCTCCCACACGTGGCACCAGCATCCTTCAGAGCCCCTGCTCTTTCCCTGGGATCAGTGTGCAATGATTTCAGTGGCACCAGTGGCATCTCTGTGGAGAGGGGGTTTGGAAAGCAGTGCAAAGGGAGATGCAGAGGGGGAGAAACCCCATGGAGAAAGCAAATCGCAGAGAAATACAACATTGTTCAGGCCACACCATTTGCCCCCTGAAAAGGGGCTCTAGCCTGGGCTCCAGCTGGTCCCCAGGGCCCCAGGGGCATCCAGGGAAAGGCAAATCCCCAGACTCAGAGATTGTTTGCTACAAAGTATTAAAAAAAAAAGTATGATGTTGCAAAAATCAGCCAGGAAAGCAGTGGTAATAATTCTTCCCCAACTGCCTTTGAAATTAAGCTACACTTTGCCCAAATTTTTTCAATTTGGAGTGTGTGTATACACAATATTGCAAACATATCCCTGCAGCAGATGTGTGCAATAGGTGCTGCACTGCCCAGCTGCTGCCCCTGTCACTCCAGGACCTGCTGCTCCACACCCACGGGCTGCAGGTCCCCGTGGGCAGGGCCTGGGGCGTGGGGGCTGCTCCCCTGCACGGCCTCCCCTCCACATCCCCACCGGAGCCACGGGCAACTGCCTGCGGCCACCGAGTGCACTCAGGAACTGACCGCTGCTGCTGCAGTCTTGGTGCTGAGTCCGTGAATCATCTCTCACTGGGACGTGCTCCCAAAAAAGGAGGAACAGGACCTCGGTGGCTTAAAGAGCTGCCCACAGAACCAGGAGGAGCTGGACGAGTGGGATTGCAGAAGCGCCATGGGGAGAACATCCAGGCAGGCTGCCGGGGGCTGAGGCTGGGGCGATGGAAAATCCGCAGTGGGAAGGAAACAACACAGCATCTGGTATTGTGAAACGCAGCTAGAGTTTTCCTGTGCGTTCTGACTATGAGTCAGCAGTGGTAGGCTGTGAAATTCCTGATACCCATCTGGCCCTTGGGGCTGAGCCGTGGGACGAAGCTCAGGGAGGAGACCTGGGAGAGATCCTGGAGTTAGCCAGGGTCCCCCATGCCAGAGCAGAGCCCTGCTGTGGGATCCCACCCCCAAGCACAAGACCAGAAGGCTGTCAGGAGGGATGCTGCAGCAGTGCCTGCAGCAGGAGCCTCCTTGGGAGGCAGCGGCCACGTGCAGGATTCTCAATCGCCTCAGCTCCGCAAGGTGAGCAGGAGGAGTTTGGCCTCAGCAGCCACATACGCTGAGCCAGCCCAGCCTCAAGCTGGGCCAGGAGGAGCAGGAGAGCCAGAATGCCAGGAAGAGAGGCCCAAAGCGGGTGTTTCAGCAGCAGTGCTGCTCGATGCCAGCTGGGCACCTGCCCTGGAGGGCTCTCCCTCCCTGGCAGAGAGGAATCTCCTCAGGCAATGGCCAGGGAGCGGCTGCCCCGAGGGGCTGCACACCCTCCCTCCTGTGTCCCTGCAGCCAAGCACCAGGAAAAGAAAGCAAACAGCAGTGGAGCAGAGTGTTTTCTTTCCATCACCAGGCCCGCAGGACAGCAAGCTGTTGTGTATAAAACCGTCAGTATGGAGACAGGAGTGACCCAATGGTCACAGCTGCTCAGAGAGCCATTGCAGGGCGAGCTGTGTGCAGGGCCAGCACGGTGTGGGCAGGCAGGAGCCAGGCACGGCGCTGCTGTGACCAGCAGCGGGGCCCCGAGGGGCTGGGGGAGCCCATGCTGAGGGTCCCTGGGCTGAGGGCACGACCTCAACAAATTGGAGGGCTGGGCAATCACCAACCATATGAAGTTCAACAAGGGAAAGTGCCGGATTCTGCACCTGGGATGGGGCAACCCTGGATGTACAGACAGGCTGGGGAATGAGATGCTGGAGAGCAGCACGGTGCAAAGGGACCTGGGAATCCTGGTGGATGGAAAGCTGGATATGAGTCAGCAGTGCCCTGGCAGCCAGGGGGGACATCCCCTGTCCTGGGGGGCACCAGGCCCAGCATGGCCGGTCGGGCCAGGGAGGGAATTGTTCTGCTCTGCTCTGCACTGGGGCGGCCTCACCTTCAGAATATTGTCTGAAGTTTTGGTCACTGCAATATAAAAAAGAGTGTCCAAAGGAGGGCAATGAAGATGGCAAAGGGCCTAGGGGAAAGCTGTGTGAAGAGCAGCAGAGGGCTCTTTGTCTCTTCTGCCTGGAGGGGAGTGAAGGGAGACTTCATCGGGGTCTAAAACTTGCTCGTGACGGGGAGAGGCAGGAATTGATCTCTTTCTGTGGTCACCAGTGATAGGAAATGGCCGACATTGTGTCAGGGGAAGTTTAGGTTGGATATTAGAAAACGGTCCTTTATCCAGAGGGTGGCTGGACACTGAAAGAGGCAACCCAGGGCAGCACCAAGGCTGAGAGGGCTCAAGATACATTTAGACAATACACTCAAGAACATGGTGTGACTCTTGAGGATGGATGCTCCCGTGCAGGGCCAGGAGTTGGACTTCTTGATCCTCGTGGGTCCCTTCCAACTCAGCATTATTTGTGACTCAGTGATCTGTTTATTACAGTGGAATATCTGGGCCTGGACCTCCTCCAATGGCATGCCCAGGAAAGAGGGGAGCCATCAGGAGCATCTCCAGGGACACAGCAATGTCAGCAGGCAAAACAAAGGTTTTGCAGAGCAATGGCCCTTTGATGAAGCAAAGCATTTACAATCAAGGCAGTTCATTAGTACAGATG
>JACSVZ010000017.1:1364876-1395397 GCA_014706295.1 Lycocorax pyrrhopterus obiensis
CCTCAGGAGGGAGGAATTTCTGCCCAGAGCTCATGAGCCTCTCCCCACGGGGCAGCTCCAGACATGGAGAAAGGGACAAGGCAGGGCACAGCCTCCCCAGATGAAGGAATTGTATTTCCAGCACCTGCTATATAAAGTAAGAGCAGTGGGAGAGCCTGGCCTGCCGGGGCAGGTTCTGCTCAGCCCCTCGGGGAGGCTGCGGCGCCGCTGGGCTCAGGGAGCACAGAAAGGGTAAAATGCCACAGGGCTCTGAGGAAAGAAGTGTCAGAAACAGCCCACTGACACCCAGGAGAGAGGAGGGGCGAAGAAGGTGTTTTATGTTTTTGTTCCTGACCACCTTTGTTTTAATCAGCAATAAATTAAACTGATTTTCCCCCAAACTGCAATGCTAATGCTTCTGTGACAGATCAGCACCACTCACAGGGAAACTGGAAAAGATACTGAGTATTTCCCTCTTCAGCATTATCTACATAAAGTAGCACAAAACGTAGTTAGGAATTACTGCCACGAGCAGAAAGCCTGGTGACATTTGTGATGAGAGTGGCCACAGCTCCTCAGGGTCCCAGATGGAGCCATCCCAGGGCCAGCACCCTCCATCTCACCCAGGGGATGCCCTCCAGGTGTGGGGGAATCCCTCCTCGACCTTACAAGGGAGCTCTGATGTTCACCCAGTGCTTGGGACCGGCTCGGAGATCCTCGGGAGCCAAGGGAAGGCACATTCCCATCCCTGCACCCAGGAACTGGTTTGCAGTTGGAAGAGTTCCAGTGGAACTTCAGCAGTCGCCACAGGAGGCTCAGAAGGGCCACAGTTAACCTTGCTGTTAGTTAAGAATTTTTTTATTTTTTATTTTAATGAGATTTGTCTGTGTGCAAAGCACTTTGCAGAAAGTGTGTGGGTTTGAGGAGTGGGAGAGAGCTGTGAATAGATCCGAGTCCTTCAGCAATTACCAACAGTCTGCTCGAGATGTAAATTCATCCCTTTAGCACTGAGATCTTTAGAATGTGTGGAGACCTGAGCTGATACTGGCTTATTTTTATATTTGTGTAGACCTTTATCTTCAAATAATAAACCAACACTTTGCCTTATGCAAGGCACTGAAGAGGGAGCAAAAATATCCTTTATCACCTACATTCTTGTTATGTGGCATCAACACAGCATTTAATAAAAAGCATCTTGATATAATAATAAAGTTTGTTTTCCAAACAAAATTGTTGTTTGCCTAGAGTAATGTAAATTTGCAGTTCTCCTTTACACGTCACAGACGACGAGAGAAAAAGATTTTAGCATCTCCCCAAAGGAGAGATTTAATTGTAAAACAAAGCACTAAGGATGACATTTAGCTGAGGCTGTAAAGGCTACAGTAATTAAAGAAGACTAAAACATATGGTGCACTTCATGAGGCTGGTTAATACGAGCTCCCAAACAGAACCTTTTTGGTGTGTGAGAAGAAACAGGAAAATGCAGCTACTCTCCTCTGCCTCGAACCACAAAAAAAGCCTTTGCTGTAGTCCTTGAGAAGCAGGAATGACACTCCCATCTCAATTCACTTACTCTGGAGGAGAGGGATTTCCTTTCACCTGCTAAGCAAGATATGAGCAACTGTTGTGATCTATTAATGCGTTTACAATATGATAGGAGGGAAGGAAGTTGTCATTAGTGGTCAGTAATCGCCTGTCAGCTGATGCCAGCTCAGGATAGTGCCACACTTCTCGGAGAGCTGTCTGATAAGCAGCACTTAGGTCACCCTTGGAGCACCCTCCCTAATCCCAAGTGCTGGGTCATATTTCAGTGATTAGAGGAGCACTGTGGACCACAAGGAACCTTTTGCAGCAGGCCCTCCACAGGCACCAAGCTGGAGATGTTGCAATGTGGTCAAATCCCAGAGCAGCAGAGATAGAACAAAACAAACACAGACCACAACAACAACTTGTGTAATCAGATAATACAGAGAAGCTGGGAGCCAAGTCCCTGGCTGGTGCTAACACTTTTCTTTCTACACTCAATTTCTCCATTTTGGGTTCAGTTATCATTATTTCACAGCTTTAAAGCTGTACTTTACTACTTCAACATGCAGACAGTCTATAAACCAGCCTGAAACCGTGTTTTGTGAAAATCTCTGCTCAGTTGAAACCCACAAAAGTCTTTTCCAAACACTTCCATCTTCTGCTGCTGTGGGTGCACAGAGCTTGGCTGGGTGCAGGGTCTGTTTCTGACAGTGTGGCCATACTGCTGGCTTTTTAAAATTTTGTTTTATTTGCTGTCCAGTTCAGCCCTCCAGCTGAGAGGGCACCAGCAGTTGAACTGAATCTGATGGGTATTCACAGCTTTTTGCCTTTCAGGAACGTAGTCCAAAAGGAAGCCAAGGAAAAGGGTGTCTCCTTTCTTTCTGTTCCCTGAAAGGGTGGTCAGAAAAATAAGGATATCTGCAAAAGGCAAAAATACGTCTATATGCCAAGAAAAGCAGGTAAGCAAACACATCTGACTGCCCTTGAGCCAAACATTATTTAGTACCCTCAGCTTGCTCCTGTAACCCAGGCATGTGCGATAAACTGGAGAATCACAGAATTTGGGGGTTGGAAGAGACCTTGGAGCCTGTCTGTTGGCTCCACACTCACAGTTCAGTCACTCAGTCCCAAGCAGCAGCACCCACGAGCCTGTGCTGCCCGGTGCAGTGGCAGCCTCTCCGCAGGCAGAGGGGCTGCTCCGCCCCACCCCAATTCAGCAGGAGCTCCGTACACTCAAAGCAGCACGTGCAGAGGGAAGGAGAGGGATTTGGGCACGTTTTCCCAGGAGGGAAGCCTGAAGCTCGTAGCCGTCTGCCAGCAGCATGTATAGGACATAATTTGCCCAATTGAATTATGTCACTGGTGGAGAAAGGTGGGCTGACCTGCAAAGCAATAAATGTCAGCTCCAGCAGCAACAGAGAGCAAGTGAATTGCAACAAGCAGCCCAAACCTTTCACAAAGGAAGGAAAATTCTCCCTGAGTTACACCTTTACTGAAAAATAATAGCAAGCTCATTAATTCTGGTGGATTGTTTCTCTTTTCTTTTTTCTCTTCTTCTGTACAAGTAACATGGAAACAGAAGAAAGAGGATAATTTCTCTGGTACTGATGTGCTTTCTGACTGCAACTATTTCAGGATTCCCCAAACCCAACATTTGCAGTTTGATCCCACGAGAAAAATGTGTGGTTTGCATTTTTAGGAAAAAAGCCCCCTCCAATCAATTTGTGCAGATTTGCATATAAATGGCTTTCAGGCTCAGCATCCATCACAATGGCAAGCCTGGTTTGTGACTCCCAACTGTCTGTGGTATCCAGTAATCACAGCAGCCTCTGGGTATTCTCTCAAGTTGGGTTTGCTTCATTTGTGTGAGCTCAAAGGAAAATATGTTCTCTTCTAGCAGACGCCTTGCTTAGATGTGATTTACATACGGGGAAAAAGCGTGAGAAATATCAATATTTGCATTTTAAACATGATTTCAGGATGTCTGTCGTGGTTCATTCATCTGCTTTTTGGCTCTTCCATGCATTTAGTTCACTTTTATTTGCCTGCACAAGCATATGGGTCTCATTAGCTTAATGACGTGCTGGTTTATCCTTCATCCTTGCTGGCACTTCTCAGCTGTGGGACGGGGGGTGTCAGGTGAACTGTGCTGATATTCAGAATTATCCACGTCACAGCTAACCTGACTGGCAGCTCATTGATCCCAAGGAAATTGTAGGTGATGATCACCTTTGTTTTGCTCTTTTCAGGTCAGATGTGGAACCTTCCTGCCAGGCAGAGGCTTTGCAGAGTGAAGTGTTTCCTGGGGGTGGCTCAGGCCTCAGAGCCTCCAGGTTTTCACGTTCTGGGTGGGTTGTGTCGGGTCCAATGAGGCACACAGAAACAAACATCCCTCCTGCTGGGTGAGACCACAGGTCCTGCTCCAGCAACGGGACAAAACCCAGAGGGGGAGGAGCACGGTCCCCAGCTTCACACAGGCATCACCTGGGCTGCTCACTGCCCCAGGGGACCGAGGTGTCACAGATGCTTCCCCGGAGCCCAGGGCAACCCCAGGGCAGTTACTCTGTAGGTCCCATGGCCACCTCTAGCTTTGGTTGAAGCTCCATGACAGTTTTCCCTTCAAGGCTCTGCAGGTTCCCTCGTCCCCTCGGTGAGTTCCACAGGACCGTGCCTCTGATAGTGACAGAATAGCAGATATTTTACCTCTTCCCTGAAGGAAAAAAGCTACATAAAGAGAGATATATGCAATCATTAAATGACTAAGCCAGCTCCTGGGGCACATTAAAAACTGTGTGCTTAGGTATGTTCAACTGCCTTGGAGCCCGCAGAGGGAAGGTGGGAAAGGAAGAAGTGCTGCTTGGAAAAGCTACTGAGGAAACGAAGCAGCTGTCTGTGCTGAGGAAGTTGTGCCACAGCCATTTAACACTGCAGCCTGGGCCCATGAGCCCAGGAAATACGTGGGTAATTCACCACCTACCACGGCAGAGAGTCATAAAGTATCCTGAGCTGGAAGGGACGCACAACAAATGTCCAGTCCAACCCCTGGCCCTGCACAGGACCCCCAGGATTCCCACCATGTGCCAGAGAGCATTGTCCAGACTCTCCTTGAACTCTGGCAGGCTCGGCAGCCTGGGTGGTGTGCCGAGCCTTGCAGTCACAACCACAGACCCGTGCGGTGTTTGCAGGAACACTCCGAGCAGATCTCATTTTTCACCCTAATCCAACTGATAAAAACAATAAAGCAGCTTTGACCTTCCACGTAAATTGTTTACTTTACTGCTTCCGTCGCTGTTTGTATTTCTCCTCTCACCTCTCGTGCAGCCTGGGTGATGATGGATCCAGAGGCAGGACCCTTCCAGCACCACCCTGCACTGCCCGGTGCCCGCTGTCCCTCTGCTGCCTGGCACCTGGCTGTGGCTGCTGCCACAGGCTTCTTCTTCTTCTTCCTCAGAGCAAATCCCTGTGGTGGAAACAACCTGGAAGCATTCACACCCACCTGACATGCCAGAGATGAGAAAATTGTTGAAAACTGCAGCAACCGAATTTCCTGGCTCATCAAGTGGTGCTGAACAGCCTTCCCCCCACCTTCAGATTTCACACCGGAGTCTCTCACTTTATCTTTCTGTAGCTCCATTGCTGCTGACAAGCTCTAACTGTGCAGCAGGTTGCAGTGATGGAGAGTTGGTTCAAAAGCTCCACAAACCCCCTGCCACTGAGGCTTTCTAGCTTTTCACCTGCCCTCATTGTGCCTCCCAAATTCCGCCTGGTAAGCCACCAAAGTTATCTTCTGATTTAAAGTCTGCTTTGTACATGATACACAAGAGCATCACTTCCGTAAAGAACAACTTTGCAGCATAAAGAGAAATAACACATGAGAAGGATTAAATAGAAAATTGGTCGTGTTTCAAGAAATCAGTGCCATGACAAAGAGCCATCAGCTCCCAAAAGCAGAGATACTGTTTCCTTTCAGATTTCTGCATGCAGCCAGCAGGGGTACCTATAATAAGTAATTTCACTAAAATATATTAAAAAAAAAAAGAAAAAAGGAAAAAAACACTCTCCAAACTAAAGTCTTCTACATGCAAGGGCAAATGAAGATGATAAGTTTTACAGCAAAATTGACTCTGCTGCAGCAGGAATGTCCCTGGGGCCCAGGGATTACGTGGCTTATCCAACCTGTCCTACTCCTCGCTCCTCCTGCTTCTGCATCTCCCACACCAGAGGCCCCACCAGCGCTCAAGGTGCTCGAGCTCACAGGAGTCTGCAGTCCCCTGGGAACTGGGGGATGCTCAGAGACCCATTTCCATTTAGCTCAGGCAGACAAAGCAGAATCCTGAGCGCTTCCTCACAGGGGTGGCTGGGTTTGCATCCATCACCGGTTCCATCCTAAGCAGATCCCAAAGGCAGAAGCCTCCACTTTTCCCAGGGGCCCGGTGGGAAGCCAGGCAGCTCCTGGCAGGCCACATGTGCTGCAGACCTCCAGCCTCCCGGGCACTGCAGGTCATCTTCAGCTGATTTCCCCACATTGCATACATGGCCCTTGGCATTTTTGTTGCTTTCCACGTCCATTTAGGGCTGTAATTAGATATCTACCTACAAAGCATCTAAAAACTGCAGAAAGCCATGAAATATTACACAGTGCTGGCAGGGGGAACACATGCTGAACTCAGAGCAGCCTCTCCCTGGGGTCCTTCTTCTGTCATTTACCAATTCCACACTCCATTTTAATAGATGACCTTAAAATGCAGGGATAGCTTCACCCATCCAGAAAAATAACTGAATAAAGCAGTTGGTTGCTGACAACTCCTCTCAGCTCTGAAGTGTTATGCACAACTCTCAGTTTCACAGGAGCTGGGACACAGCAGTAAAGCAGTGGGTAGCATCATTATGGACCAACATCGAGAAGAGAGGAAACGAGGCTCACTTGACATTCTGTTTGTGCCTCTGGCGTGGCAGTAACAAATGCAGTGAAAGTGCCAGGGCAGCTCTAAGCCCGGAAAAGAGGAGAATCTCACTGGAGTGGCAGCAACTAAAAACCAGAGGTGATGACTCTGCATTCCCAACGCCATCAGTGCTGCGGCTGCGTTCTCTGCAAACTCGGGCACGCAGGCAAAGCTAGCAGTGGCTTTAGTTACAGATGGAGTGCCAAAAAGAGCATTAAATTGGTCTGCTGTGACAAGAGAGGATCCTGCCTGGGAGTGAGGAGTGTGAGCACTAACAATGAGATGCTGCAGTTGGGGGCTGGTGAAACCTGCACACGCACAGCCGCAGTGTGAAACGGGAACCTGTGTGAGCACAGCCCGGCTCCCCCGCACCAGCAGCCCCACCTGGGGTTCCTCCCTCCCCTCCTGTGCTGGAGCTGCCTGGCCAAGGGCGTTTGACATTGCGCTTTAACCCGAGCAAGCTGTTCTGTATCTCTTTAACGGACTACGGCCCAATATTAGGAAATGTTCCCTTAATATTTGGAGAATTAATGACGCATGAGTAATGCAGCAGCCCGATCCAAGAAATGTTCCAGTATACTCTCGTATTATCAAGTTTTTCCAAACACCTAATTTCACGGATACCCACAGAATATTGGAAGTGGCTGGTGCCCCTCTGAGCAAGCAGTGGCTGTGCCTGGAGCAGCCGAGGCCGTCCCGGTCCCTGCCAGGCTCCCCCGGAGCGTGAGAGAGGGGATCGTCACCAGGCATCTGTAACACACACACTCACTCCTGGGAGGCTGCACGGCTTCTGAAACTCGCTCACACAAGTTATTTGCATTGACTTAGAAGTTGCAACGAAACTTTTCCCAGAGAGCTGTCCGCAGGCACATCGACAGCGTCCCTGCAGCAGCATCCCCGGGCACCAGCTGCCTGTGCAGTACAGCCCTGCCTGGGAATTTCCAGCCCTGCTTGCTTCTGCTCTGTCAAACCACAGCATTCCTTTTAACTCCAACCCTCCTCCTAATCAGAATTTCTCAGACTTGAAGAGGTTTTGGAACTCAAAAGATCATATGGGGTTACTTAATGAGTTGCATGTTTTGTCTTGCTTCTGCTGATTTTTGGTAAGATGACACTCACCAGTCTGCCCCACTCGCAGTGTCCGTCACCTGGGTGCCCTCCCCAAGGTGTTAATGTGGTTGTGGTACAGTGCAGGCAGCTTCCAGACAGCTGCAGGATTCTTACCAGAAGGATGGCAGCAGGTATTTGAATTCCAGGGTCTGGTGTGCTTTCTTGCTGAATGAACCAGAAAAGAAGAGCCATTACCTGCCAGGAGTGAGCACGCAGGCAGCCAGTGACTGAACACTCCCCAGATCATCTGCACCTCCCCTTCCCCTTCACAACCGCTACTGTGGTGTCAGTAATCACTGACGTTCTGTGCTGAGGACACCAGCAGTGACTGTATGAATTTGTATGGGTATTTCCAAAATAACGGGTAAATTCGGGCCTTTTCAGAAGTATTTGTGATTTTCTAAGAAGCTTTTCATGCAATACTTACCCTGGCACTGCCCAGCCATGGTGGTGGAAGACACAAAGCTGGGGCTGCACAGCACCTGATTCCACAGGGCCCACTGTGCACAGAGCCTTTGGTTCAGCTCCAAAATCCTGTCAGTGGCTGCTTTTTCCCAGTGCAGTTGCAGCTGGACACTGGGAAGCTGGCCTGGTGGAGTTTGATAATACCCTGGAAATCCATAGGAAATGATAATGTATGCACAGTTCACAGGGGGAATTTTTTTTCTTTTCTTTTTTTTTTATTTATTGCTAAGACTACAAACCCAAATCTGGGATCGGAAGGGCAAGCTGGATTTCTTCCTGGACATACCCTCACTGTAAAGATCTGTAGAAAAACCTCCCTAAGCCCTTCTGCCTAATGAAATCCATCCCAAGCTCTGTCTCCTGAAGCTCTTGGGGCTGAATTGTTGGGAGGGAGGAGAGGACAGGGCAAGGGCAGGGCAACCACCATGGACTGGAATTGTATCTCCATCAAATGTGCATCTTCAGAAACTTTTAAAGCCCTAGGCAGGGCTTTAAATAAACCTAAATATTTTTAATACATGGTTTTTTTCCAGCAATGGAAACCAGAAACTATTTCACACATGAAAATTCAGGTGATTATTAGAATTGTAAGCATCACTTTTAGATTATCCACAGTTTATTTAGAGTGACTGGATAAAAGGCAAAAGCTTTGACAGAACAAAACCAAAGGCTTTGTTTGGTTCTCTTCATTTCCCTGCTTTAGCCCCAGTCTCACTTTCCAGCCTCTGCACCACTCCCCAAGGATTTTATCTTGGAGGCTGATCTGAATTTTGGGTTTTTCTCTAATTCTACCCAAGTTCCTATAGTAAGTCTCTCAGACATTTATCACCCTGAGCCTCAGCCCTCTCCTCTCAAACCCTTTCTAGGCTTTTAATGTATAAAATCTCTTTCAAGCCCTTGCTGCTTAACAAAGGTAAATGCTGTGGCTCTGCTACCACCCACCCTATCCAACTGCCAGGCTGTCAGAGCAGTAAATACACAAATATTTTGCTTGGCAGTCCTGGCTGCAGTAAGAACATTGTTTTGTAAACGGAATTTAATGCCCAGACAAATGAGTTCCTGTTTATAATGCAATAACACGATACGCAGGAATGTATGCTCAGATTTCTGTACCCGTTATGGAAAGAAAATTGCTATAAAAACCCATAAAAGTATTAAATCAGTGTATGAGCTGGAGGCATTGCTCCTGTAAGATGAGGGACAGGCTGGTAGCTGCAGTTTGAATATATACATGTGAAAATCACACCTCATTTTATTCATAACTAAGGAGATGAGATTATCTGAATAGATCCCTGAAGTGCAAAACAAAATTACCCTTTTTTTACTGTAAGACAAAGATGACAAGTCAGTAAACAGTTGGATTTTAAAGAGCTACGCCAAAAAATGCTGAAGCTGCTGTTGTACCCTTGACAGACAGACACAACCATGTCAACATTTCCCATCAATCCTTATGTGGTGTGAAAAATAAATGTGGTTTATCCTGCTCCTGGAGAGCTACAGAGACAATTGCTCCACCTCTGTCCCAGAGCAGCTCGCCACGCTGTTATGCAATGGAAAGACGTTCCAGCACCCTGTAAACTTGGGACTGGATTTCACAAATGCTGGGGCCTTCCTTCACGGGTAATGCTTTGCTCGTTTCTCCACGTGGTGTGGGGAGGAGTCCAGGGAAGTGTCACCATCCAGCTGGTTCTGGAGCCACAGAACATTCTGGAGGCAGGAGGGAGCGGAGGCTCCGCGTACGGCACGCTCTGAAATTCCCTTTATCACACTCGCGTTCCCCACCAGCAGCAGAGGCATTTCTGACACAGCAGTGGCCAACTGGCAGGCACACACAGAGATCAAAGGCTTTCCTGTGGCCCGTGGCTCTCCAGCAGATCGCTCTCCGCAGGTCAGGCCAGAGCTCTGTGCTGTGAATTGTGTGACCCCCGTGAACCTGCTGAATCAGGACCAAAGAAATGTTTGTCCCATCCTTGCATCTGTAAAGCCTACAAAGAGCAAAGCTATTTTTCATTAATTGCTAACTATTCCTCTTGGCAAGCCAGTTTGCCTCCCACTTTTATTCACTTTGAAAAAAAACCCATCAAGAGCCCTTTTAGTCCAGCACTACAATGGGCTGACAGTATATCCCTAGTTTGTCTTCCAAATTCCCATACTAGCTATCAAACGTTGGCTCCTAACAACAGCTAATCCAGCATTTCATCTCTTGAAACTTCTGACTGGTTTTTGTCACAGCCTGATATGTCCATCTGTGAAGATGTTTCTAATAAAAAATTTGCACTTCCTTTTTCCTTAATGTCCTGCTAAGTTGCCTTTTTAACTTATGTAATTAATTTTGTCTCACTAGTATTCACAGATTTTAAATATTTGTTCAATTTAGTCATCCTTTAAGTATCCAGTTCGCCTTTAGTGAGAGTGGGAAGCAGCACAGCCATTGCCTTGTTGCTTGGGAAACTCATCCAAGAGTTATCATCATCAAATGAAGATGTCAGCAAGGTCCTCTGGCAGGCAGTACCCAAAAATAGCTGAGCACTGCAGCAGACCCACAGCACATGTCTGAAATTCACCCCTCCACTTCTTCTCAGGTGTGAAGAACCTCCCTTCTCCCAGCAATTGGAGTTTAAGTTTTGATTCTGGTTTAGTAAATTTGGGAGAAACATTCATATTTTAACTTACAAAAACCTTAGAAGAAAAAAAAAGTTAATGAATAATTGCATATCCTGAGCCCCTCATAAAGCACCCAGTAAACAGGGCCTCCCCAAGGTGAGCAGATTGGCAGAGCCAACTCTCAGCCCTTTCTGGGCAGCTGGCTGCTCTTTTCCCTGGTTTGTCAATCCCAGAAAAGGTCTTCTAAAAAGCAGTGACCCAGGATAAACTTGTAATTAGAAATGCTGTCTGTTTATGAAATGTTATTTGATATTCCTGAGACACAGACTCAGAATAGCCTCTTTTTTAAACACCCATCGATTTTGTCACTGACTTGAGCACTGGCCTTGTGACAGAATTTGTGTCTCATATGTGATATTATATCAGGGTCCATTAGTAAGAGCAAAAACCTCTCCAGATTTTTCAAGACTGCTCTAAGTATAATTTCTTCAGTACGTTCATTGAAATGATTGAAGCAATTCAAGTTGGATATAACAAGATACCACACAGAGCATAATCACATAGAGAACACATTAAAAATTTAATGCAAAACCAGCATCACTACATGAGCCCAAACCAGCACAGCAGTTTGTAAAAGCACACTGTATACATCTCTACCAGTCTGACCTGCAAATCTTTGGGGAGAAAAAGGCACAGGATGGTATTTCATCACTAGCCACTACCTTTGGGCAATATTCCATGTTCCTGTCAAGTTTTACATTAAATATATTGTACCTGGGGAATGAGAAAGATGTAAGAGAAAAATCTTCACGAGGGAAAAAAAAAAGTTGCGTACTTTCCTTTGAGTTAGTAGTTCAGGAAATGCCTTCAGGAGCTCAACTTCAATTCTGTGACACAATGCTGGAAGTTCAGGCAGCCAACACTGCATGGAGTGGTGTTAGAGATGCCAAGACAGCACTTACCAGGCAAGGTGGATTTGGCCTTTCTGCTTTATTGTTTTTCCTCTTTTCCTTTCTGTTTTTCCCCTCACAGCCATGGGATCCTGTGCTCTTCAGCCACTCTTGGCTGACCTGCCCCAGCCCCAGGGCACGCAGGAGCTGCCCAGTGCCCCATCAGTCAGCCCCTTCTGCCCCCAGTGCAGCCCACGAGGGGCTGCAGCCGTGCTGGCAGGAGCGTGGGGCTGCCTTGGCAAGGAAGCACAGGGGAATCTCTTTATCTACTGATATCAGCAACCAGCTCTTGTGCAGCTTCTGAGGAGCCCGACAAAGAGCCTGGGAGGTGAGGCTGGCTCCAGGCACGTCCAGCCAAAGAGCAGGAATGAGCAGGAGGGTATTTCAAAGGGAGCCACTGCTGTTGTCGTGTTCACCCTGATGATGAGAAGAAGGCCAAGAGGGGTTTCCCTGCAAGCTGTTTCATGTGCTGGGGTTCTCAGAGCTGCTGTAGCAACAAAACATGAGTGCATACGGATAAACCTTGGGATGAATCACAGAATCATGGAGTGGTTTGGGTGGGAAGGGACCTGAAAGCTCCTCTCATCCCACCCCTGCCATGGGCAGGGACACCTCCCACTATCCCAGGGTGCTCCAAGCCCTGTCCAGCACTTTCAGGGATGATGCTCAACTCCTCTTTGCTCCTGCTAACTACGGCTGTAAGACAAGGTTTGTTCTTTAATGGGACTGTTGCTTCTTTTCCATCATCTCCAACCAAGTTAAACTAATTAAACTGAATTTAGATGATACTGGAGGCATATGGGTTTGGGTTGTTTCGTGGATGTAGCTGACCTTTTTCTTTCTCACCTACCTCCACCATTGCATTGTAGTGCTAGGGAGGCTCAGCAGATCAGAGCTTTCACCCCCCTTCACTCTTTATCCACCTTTGAAGTGGTTGTGATGCTGCAGCTCTCCCCAGAACAAAGGCATTCTCATCCCCTGACACACTGCAATGCCAAGGAATTTCGTCTCCCAGACAGACTGCAAAGGGAAGAATCACCACAGACTACATGCAATTTATGGTTTCATTAATTCCTGCCACCAACCACACTAACGGGCATTTATCAGCAAGGAATGCATGATCAATTAGTCACAGGAATAAAAACGAGGGAGCAGACTCTTGAAATGAAAAGGGGATTATTCCTGCTTAAACATCAAAATGATACTGGCTCCTCTTTGGATGATTAGGTGGAGAATTTATAGGAGATAATGTTAAATGCTCAAAGGTTTCCCACTTAATTGTGGGGAAAACGGTGGTGGGTGCTTTGGTGGGTGCTAGGACACTGCTGCCAGGGTGAGACATTCTCCCAAGATTTAAGCAATGAGCATGGATTGCATTCAACTCTTACTGCCAAACAGCCATTAGTCTGTACAGTTATTAGAGGGAATTTCAATGTAGAATGATGATGAAGTCCAGCTCTGGGGCAGGCAGAGAGCAGCAGCAGCCCTCCTGCATTTCCCAATGGCCCAAGTTCCCACAGTCTTCCCTCAGAAAAGGCTGTGCTCACGTTCTGCTGCACTGAAGGCGCTTCAGCATGGCCCCACAGAGCCAAGTGCTTGTTTTAGACCCCTCAACCCAGCGTCCCTCCCCTCTCACAGCCCCCCCTGTGTCCCAGGCAGAGCTGGGCTCCACACACACAAGGCTGTTTATCCCAAAGCTTCTGGTGATTTCCACAAATCAGACCCAGGGCACAGCGTTTCCAGGTTAAAAGGTTTTATCTATAAAAATGTTGATATGAGAGAAATATTCCCTGTGGACTTTTAAAGCATTTCAGAGTCTTTCCCTGAACTATGGTTTATATTGTTTTCTTAATGGAATGCAGCTGGCTTAATGAATAGAAAGAGTCAAGAATAATGTATTCAGTGACTGATGGAGGGGAAGTATCCCAAATAACTTATTTATAGTCTATGACACGGATCTATTAATGAAAGCATTTATTAATAAGAAATATTCTCAACAATGATGGTGAAAATCAATCAAACACATGATTAGCAATTATTACTCCACCATTTCTATTTGAGAGGTAAAATGTCCTTTAGCTATAGTTTCTACAGAAAGTGCACAGTGAATTATTCAGGTAACAGCACCAGAAATAGTTCACATTTCAGAGGCAAAGGATGCATAAAGCAATAGCAATTAAACCCATTCTGGCTAAAAATTGCAATATTTGCCTTGGGGTTTCTGCTACTTTCTAGTTATTTTGCATTATTAATTTGGAGGAATGCTTACACAGAATACCAACAGGAATTTGACAGGAAATTAATGTAGAGACTCCCTCCAGAGATCTTAGATGTTGCTAAGCCCATTTTTCCTTACCCAGAGTTAATGAATAATCATCTCCTTGGCAATGGTTCCTGGAGTAGAGACTTGTACTTTGGTTCCTGTTAAATATAGAAAAATGAAAAGTGTCAGATAACGTTGGCATCAGGGGCATTTATCTAAAGCAACTGGGTGAGTAAATACCCTCCATGCAGTGAGTCATTGCTCCAAGCTGCTCCCACCATTGCCACAGCTAACTTCAGGTTTAGAGAAGTTTTCTTTACAAAGAATGTTTATCCCTTTTCAGTCTAAAGATACTTTGATGTCTCTTTCACATCCAAAAGCAGCACTCCCTCCTTCCTCAGTCCTACAACCAACTCCTAAGTCCACGGATTTCCTTCATTTTTCCTTCTCAAGTTGCAGGACAACTTCTTTCATAGGTGCTTTTTTGGTATTTCATCACTTAATTTATTGCCAGCACCAAGGTGAGGGCTGGAAGTTGTTTTCCTGCTGCTTTTGTGCTCAGGAGCAGCTGACCTCTGGGGCAAGCTCACAGGGAGATTTCCTGGAATAACCTGAAACCCTGAGCTGGAGCTTAACGTCCTTCAGAAAATGGATTCAGCTGCCCCAGTGGCTGCAGAGCCAGCTCAGCTCTGCCCTCCTGGAGACAACATCCCCAGCCCTGGGGCTTTCCAGCCAGGCTGGAGCTGGTCACACTCGGCCATCGGAGCTGTGCGTGGCTCCTGGCAGGACCGGGAGACCAGGAGGGAACTGGGACTGCAGTGGGAATCCTAGAATCAGGGAGTCACAGAGTGGTTTGGGTTGGATCTCACAGACCATCCCAGTCTGCAGGGAGCAGGGGGCAGCACACCAAGGATGGCAAAGGCCAGCAGTGGGGAGTGAGGCTCTTGCCCAAGCACACACTGCCTTGTGGAGGATGGGGAAGAAGCAAAGGTGTTTCCAAGTTCAGCCACCCCCCACACAGAGCTGTGTCTAAGGCCAGCCCTCTCATCAGGAGCAGCAAGGGCAAAACAAATCAATCCCTGCAGCCCACTGGGGACACTGTGGGCACTGGCCCGTATTTGATAAGCTCTTACTGACGTCATTAAGTCCAGGTTTCTGTTTGGAGAGTTTGGGCTCCTCCTCAAATAAAAACCAAAATCAAACAAAAAGGTAAATGTACAAAGGGATCTGGCTTATCCCGAGGTCTCTGGTGGGCACTGAAGACCTCAAAACATTTCAGAGGGTAGCTCTCCTCTGCCACACACACAGGGAATCATCATCTCTGCAATAACTCCAGGTAGTACTCTGAATCTGTGCAATGTTTCTACTGCTTCTCAGGCTCCCTTGCAAACATCAGCAGGTTCAGAGCCCAAAGGGTGGTTTTTGCAAGGACTGCAAGATGAAGCTGGCAGAGCTTGCCGAGATGCAGAGGTAAAATCCAAATTAAAATGAGTCCCTTGAGGCTGCTCCCACGTGTGACGGAGGGCACTGCTTAACGAGACCCTGTCCATCCTCCCCGCAAGAACATTCATCACTGAAAGACCCCAAGTTTCTGAAGTAATCTGGGGAAAATCTTGGTCATGAAGCCACTCCACCAAAGGTGGGGCTTTCCAGGTGACATCAGCACACCTTCCAGGGTGGGCAGGTGCCTTCCTGTGCAGAGAACTGGCTCCCAGCCTGCTGAGAGAGGAGCACAGCTGAGCCTGGGGGCATTTACTCCACAGCAAAGCCAAGATTTTGGCTGCAGCAGGTGGGTGAGCTGTGCTGAGTGAGGACCTGAATCAGAAGCCTCAGAGTGCTCAGAAAGTCCTCACAAGTAGGTACCTGTCAGTGTGGATGTGGAGCATTCCTCTTTGGTTCAGGTGCAAACAGGGCATTTTGAGTCACATTTGCACCCTGTGCTGGCTCCCTCAGGCCCTGCACAGCCCAAGGCAGCAAAGGAAGACTTGGAAAAAAGCATTAATTACATAAAAGTGATGTTGGGAAAGCAGGAGGCAGCAAAGCACTGCCGAAAGCACATATATATGATGTATACGATGTAAAATTATTGTATTGTTCAATTGATATACTGCAAGATATTGTTCTGATGGTAGGAGGGAAAAGAAATAATGATCAGTTAACTCATTATTAATGTTCATTTTCTTTTCCAGTATTGCCAGCGGGCTGAGTTAATTATTAAGCATGACAGTTGGGCTTTAATATATCAGCTATAGATTCCAGTCACAGCAGTCTAGTTTAATAATTGGGTTTCTTTCTCCTTCATTTTGACTAATAGCATACTTATAGCAATTATTAAAATTCATCATAGCACAAAAATAAACCATTTGAAACCTCACCAAAAATGGCAGCACAGCAGAGCTCTGCTTAGTATTTAGTGGAGACTTCAAAACAGCTTCTTGGAAAACATGGAACAGCTTCTCTGATAACTTTTCAACAGCCACAATGTGAACGTGGACACTCAGTGAAAGCCAAGAGTGCTTCAGGTGAGCCAAGGCAGTTTTGAACAGGCTGCTGTCACTAAAAAAGTGCATTCAGACTTCACAGGAAATTCCCTCTGAAAATGCAAATTCATATGTGGTTCTTCAGCTACAGGTAGTTCAGCCAAGCCATGGCAGGTCACCAGCACTGGCAGAAAGTTGTTTTAACACTGCATCATCAAACTGTTCTGGAGACTTCACGGTCTGCCTTGGAATGGCTGTGGTGCCAAATGGACACAGCTTCTGCTGTGAGGAGCTTAAAATCCTCCTTGCTGATCTTGCAGACTCCTTAAAGACTAAGTTTAACTTCCAACACGAGCACAGCTCTGCATAAGCTCACTGAGCTCAAGTCCTACAGGCAACAAGGCACCCAGCAGAAATCCTGCACATTCCCACCGTACCAGAGAGGAATGGGGCTTATTCCAGGACTGACAATTAGGCAAGATTTTGAGGGGTGAGAGAATTAATTATAAAAATGTAGAATGAAAACAGAAAACTTGAGAAAAGTCTGGTGTTTATAGTTACTGGAGAAAGGACAGGACTGTGAGCTGTGTGCTCACCATCTCTTCCTCCAAGTGCACAAAGGGATGGAGCAGCCCCGTGGTGTGACACAGGCACTGAAACCACTGTAGACTTGGAATCTGTTCACAAGTGAAAGTAAAGACAGAATAATCACAGAATCCCAGACTGGTTTGGGTGGGAAAGGACCTTAAAGCCCATCCAGTCCCACCCCTGCCATGGCAGAGACACCTTCCACTACCCCAGGGTACCCCAAGCCCCGTCCAGCCTGGCCTTGGACACTGCCAGGGATCCAGGGGCAGCCACAGCTGCTCTGGGCACCCTGTGCCAGGGCCTGCCCACCCTCAAAGGGAGGAATTTTTTAACATCTGATCAAGTCCTGGTTACACAGACTCAGTAACTGCCTCACTCCACAGTAGGCTGCAGTAAATGTCTGCTGAAACGTGACCCACAGAATCCATCACGGGCTCCTCCTGCACACATTGCCTGCACTCCACTCAGGAGATGGCCCTCAAAACCAGTCCCACACCACTCCTGCTGCCCAGGAGGAGCTGGGAAAGGGCTGTGCCCTGGTTGCAGGCTTGGCAAGAGCTCAGCAAGAGCCATTGGTGTCACCACAGCCCAAGAGAAGGAACTGGGAGAGAATTTCCATTTGCCCTTTGAAGCTGAGACGAGATCAGTTTGTGTCTGAACAGCACTTCCTTCACACCTTCCCATACTATCTAAAACTAGGAGACTTAGTTATTAAGCAACCCTCAGATTAGTAATTGAGAAAAACTAAAGGCTGGAAAGATCCCAAAGGCTTCCCTCACAGGACCATGGGGTGATGTGCTGCTTTGGAACTGCACATAAACCAGGCCACAACCAACCTCATCCTCTGGCCATTACTTAAGAGCCAGGAGGAAAAGACTGGAAGCAAGAAAACACCAGTTTACTGGAAGTTTTGCCTCCTTTGGCACAGGAGCCCCAGGCTTTCCTGCAGGATGCTTTATCATTCCACAACCTGTTACAGCCATGCTCAGACGCTGCACGGCCCGTCCATCGCTCAGCTGAGCAGGCTGAGCCTGGGAACACCAGAGAATATTATCAGAGCACTGGGAATGCTGCTCTAATTGTTGGTTTGCAGAGTTATCTGGATGAATGATCATCTGGGAAAAGAAACATGATGTGTGTATAATTAATCTACTTAGAATTTGTTGTAAATTAATCATATTGAATATTAAAAATATTCCCTACTCTCATGTTAAACAAAATAATTCCTTGGTATTTTCATCTGATCTTACTAGAAATGATGAAGCTGGACTTTGCCATCCACCTCTCCCATTCTTACCTCTTGCACTACTGCTAGGAAAGTGCTAAACAGAGGAATTGCCAGCTCCTTGCAGCAAAGAGCTGATCTTCTGGGCCCTGTGACACACAGATGAGGGAGTCAAACCAGCAGAGGTCCTTGGAGGCTAAAACCCTGTGTCTCTGGGGTGTTCACAGCAGCTGGTCCCAGGTAAGAGGTGAGATGACCCGAGGTCTCTGGAGGGTTTTAAATCCCACATATTTTGTTCATGTATCAAATCCGGGCTCTGTTTCCTATAAACTCCATAGGTGAACTTGCTAAAGCACAGAGATCCCTGCAGATCAGGTAAGTGCAGATATCAGGTCAAAGACTGGACTCTCTGACCCTGGAGACCTTTTCCAGCTTTAGTGATGCTGTGACTATAAACTGAAGCTGCTGTTTTGCTCATACTGCATTTGTGTCATAGTTTCTGAATCAATCCCTTCAGAACATCATCTGAACAAGTACTGCTCTCCCAGCAGCTTCTCACACAGTAGTGGGATGGGCAATAGGAAACACATTATTTTTTTATAAAGGCATATTTGTTCTTTTCTAGGACAATTTTGGAATCAAGTGCTGTAGCACAAACATGTTTTTTTCAGGTTTACCACAGCCCCTCATCTTTACTGGTTCTGCAAAGCAAATTGGGTGCTGAATGCCACCCACACATGAACTAGTGACCAATTGGCCAAAACTCCTCTTTCTTGTCTCTGGCCCAGCTTTAGCCATGACTCTGCACACTCAGAAATCATAGGGTAATGGAAGATTTTATTCTCTTAACAGCAGTAATGCAAGATCATTGCAGATAAAGTTCTACATTCTAATTAACACCTGGTCCCTGGGGATGCTCCAGACTTACCTGGCTGTTCAGGGGTGTCCCAGCTCCTTCAAACACGACTGCACCAGCCCGGGCATCTCATTTCATGGCCCAGGCAGCAGAAACTCACTGCTACAAGGCTCTGATGCCAGTGGGCCACACTACAGAGCAGATAATCTCTTCTCCTCCTCGGCAGGGGATGGAGGAGGAGTTCTGCTTTGAACTCACCTGAAGCTGATCAATAGCTGCACCCACAAAATTGGTTTTGTTGTCGCCCATCAGGACTAAGGAGAAGAATTTCTCAGGTGAAGGAGCTCCTGCCAACCATTGCCATGAGCTATTTCAGCTCATGTCCTTGTCCCTTTCCCAGGTCTGCTGTGTGAGGAGCCATCTCCACAGTGCCGCCAGACACCCTGGGGCCACCAGCCCCTCGCTGGAAGGGTCCCAGCCAGGTACTGCCAGCTCTGCCTGTGCCGGGGATGTCACCTCCTGTACACACACCTCATAAAAGCCTTATAAACCCCTGGCACTGGAGTGGTGTATGTGCATTACTATCAAGTTATGTCACTGCTTCCATAATAAAATTATTTCAACGGGTTGTAAGTCAGGTATAAAACTCTCTTTGGGCTGAAACTTGGCATGTGCACATGTGCAAACACACACACAGAGCCTGATTTCTGGGAAGGGGAGAGTGGGGGACAGGTTCTGCATTACTTCTGGATTCTGCACGGGGGCAGAGGGTTTTCCATGGGGTATTTTCACGGGGAGAAGCTGCAGAGTTCCTGCAAGGCCAGCGGGGGAAGGCAGAGACTGCTGGAAGTGGGACAGCCACAAACCCACCCTTTACTGCCACTGCAGCCTGCTCCTTTCCACCTCCCAGCTCCGGGAAAGGGGGAGGGCATCTCATGTGCTGTTAGGGTCGGTTAGGGGAGGGATGCATGTTTTCCAAGCTCCCTCTGAAACTGGGAGGGTACAGGGACGCTTCAGACCTCCCTGCATTCCCTGCAGTGCAGCTTCAAAGGAGGAGCCCTTGGAAGCTCACCGGGACCAAACCCATCCTTTAAACAAGCTTTGCCTTGGAAGAGTTTGGATGCTCCTGTTACTGCAAACTGCAGAGGGGAAACGTGTTTGCATTGCCAGGACTGTCCTGGGACACGACTGCAAAGAGTGCAGATCCCACTGCTCACAGAGGTCCTGCCTGCGGGGCCCCGCGAGCTCGGCACCGGGAGAAGAAATCGTGCCACTGGAAGCTGCGTCCAACAGTGCTTGTAGAGGACATTTAGTGGGAAGAGGGCAGGAATTTTTAAGAAGCATAAAGAAAAAGGGAGCCTCCTGCTGTCTCGTGAAACCTCACCCAGCCTGAACCAGCTCTGTTTGGGGCTAGAGGGGCACTGCTTGCTGTAACCACAGCATCCTTCAGATCATCTGCAGCTGCAGGTGTTTGTACACTTGACCTTTTGTAATGAACAGTAAGGACATTTTCTTCATACTTACTTCACAAGTCTGTTAAGAAACACACCAAACTCAAGGCAGTCGTTTGCTGTGACGTTTTGTTCCCTGAATAACACAACACTCCACCTTTATGTCAGTGTTCCTTGCGTTTGCTGGGTAAAAATCCACGTCTGGCCCAAGGGAGGTGAGTCATTCCCTGGGTGCTTCCACTCGTGCTGCAGCTGCAGCCCCAAGATGATCAACATATAGAAAGAAGAAATACCAGGAAAGAACTATAATAACATATTGCCATATAATCTGGTAATAGAAAAAGGGAGTGTGGCTGACAGTAAGGGTATTCTTATTTAATCTCATGCAACTATTATTTACTGGTATTAGTGGTTTGAGCATTGCTATCCGTGCTCCCAACTAGAAATTATCTGGTTACACCACGTGGGCTCAGGAAAATGTAACAGTTCCATCTTTTCGGGGAGCAGGCAGCCAGGACCTCAGTGACGGTTTCACACAGCAGACCCTGGGCACGCAGTTTGCTCCAGCTCCAAGCACAGGCTGATCCCAACCTAAGAGCTCCTGAAGGCTAAATTATTAGAAATATCATTACAACGGGACCTCTGGTGGCTATCATGAGATAATCATCACACATCTGTGTTTTTAAGACGCGGGGCATAGTCTGGTGCTTTCCAGTCCCCGGTGACATGACCTCACAGCAGCACAGCCCTGGAGCTGCGCTAGCGGAGCACTCTGTGCTGGGGAAGGAGGCATTGCTGGGCTGGGAGAACACGCCATTGGCAGTTCGTGGCTGCGGTTTGCACAAAGCTGTTGGTTCCTTGTAAACAGATTTATTTTCCTTCAGTGAGAGGGACCCAGGAGACGCACTGAGCAGCAGCAGAACAGAGAACATCTTCGTGCCGAGAGGAGCAGGGCAAGGATGGGCCTTCCAGCACGGACAGAGTGCTCCCATGGTGGCTTTTGAAATGAAGAGGTGTGGTGAATGTGCAAGGGTAAATAAGGCCAGGAAATCTTTTGCTGTATGAATGAACTCCCTACTGTTTGTGTTGCAGAGGTTCCAGGGATGTTGCTCTGGAGCTGGGCTCCTGCTGGGCAAATAATTCTTCCCAAACGGAGGTGGTGCCACGTAATCATTCCCTGGGTCTGCCTGTCACTGTCACGCTGTTCCTCAACAGCTACAGCTTCAGCCTAATCCTCTGCCTTCTGAGCAGCAGCAGCAAGATTAAAATGGGCCTTACCATTTAAATCAGCTGATTTGACTATTCCAACAACTTATTGAATCAGCTTCCTCTGATCTAATGGTGTCTGGGAACAGCGTAACCAGGACCAAGGTGCATGGTACAGGCTGCAAAACCTGCTGGAAACACACACCAGTATTTAGGTAGTTTTTTACACTCACCTCCCTTTTTCCTTGTGCTGTTCCTGCACCTGTGCTGGGTGAGCCAGGCTGTGCATGCCCTTTGAGCAGAGATGAACTTTTGGGATCAGCTGCCTAATGGCCAGGAGGTGCCAAACTGTTTGAGTCACTGGTGTCCTCTGCCTGCCCTGCAATTCATAGCCACAAACCATTTCTCTCACCTCTTATTTCTTCTCCCTGCTACCCCTGCCACTACTTCAGCTCCTCAAACCTGTTTTCTGTCTCTCTTCCCCTCTGGAAGTTGCAGAATCTTCTGTTCCTTTCCCAAGGAAAGTGATGTGGGCTCATTTTCCTTCTCCAGTGTTCACACCTGGTTTATTCTTTCCATGTGCTGGGAGATGCATTGGAAGATGGCTGTGGAGAAATTTATGGTACTGTGTAGTTGTGCTAGGAAAGAGCCCACTCCAGACTCCAATGGCACAAGCACCAGCACCAGATTCTGGCTGGGAAAACCTCTGTGAATTCCTCCCTCAACTTCTGCAGCTGAAATAATAACTGACCTGCATGAACCAAATCTTCACAGTGGGCACATTTTTTCTCCTACTGTTTCCAAACAAAAATCAAACATAAACAGTGAGAAATTATTCCATCTCTACTAATGAGTGGCAGCATGAGAACACCAGCAATGTGTTAAGGGAAGATCTCCCTGGTACACTGAATTACGTTTTTCCTGGAGTGGAGCAGGAACCCTTGTGATTGAAAAACTCCCTTTCCAGTAAATTCTTGGGCTATGTGGAGAAGCAGCCTTTTTCCTTTTTTAAGCCTTTCTTAGTTGTCTGTTTAGCCTTCCATACCTATGTAGCCATAATTACCCAATATACTGTTAAGTGAGAACGTGGTTTGAAGCACTTGGGTCATTCAGTCAGCAAGAAGACAGGAGACTGAAGCGTCAGTTCGCTGTAGGTCTCATTCTCTTACTGACCACGGTCAGCTCCTCTCTGGAGGAGCTCCCTGCCCTCCTCTTCCTTCCCTCTTCCCACCCTGCCCTCTCCCACACGTGGCACCAGCATCCTTCAGAGCCCCTGCTCTTTCCCTGGGATCAGTGTGCAATGATTTCAGTGGCACCAGTGGCATCTCTGTGGAGAGGGGGTTTGGAAAGCAGTGCAAAGGGAGATGCAGAGGGGGAGAAACCCCATGGAGAAAGCAAATCGCAGAGAAATACAACATTGTTCAGGCCACACCATTTGCCCCTGAAAAGGGGCTCTAGCCTGGGCTCCAGCTGGTCCCCAGGGCCCCAGGGGCATCCAGGGAAAGGCAAATCCCAGACTCAGAGATTGTTTGTACAAAGTATTAAAAAAAAAAAGTATGATGTTGCAAAAATCAGCCAGGAAAGCAGTGGTAATAATTCTTCCCCAATGCCTTTGAAATTAAGCTACACTTTGCCCAAATTTTTTCAATTTGTAGTGTGTGTATACACAATATTGCAAACATATCCCTGCAGCAGATGTGTGCAATAGGTGCTGCACTGCCCAGCTGCTGCCCCTGTCAGTCCAGGACCTGCTGCTCCACACCCACGGGCTGCAGGTCCCCGTGGGCAGGGCCTGGGGCGTGGGGGCTGCTCCCCTGCACGGCCTCCCCTCCACATCCCCACCGGAGCCACGGGCAACTGCCTGCGGCCACCGAGTGCACTCAGGAACTGACCGCTGCTGCTGCAGTCTTGGTGCTGAGTCCGTGAATCATCTCTCACTGGGACGTGCTCCCAAAAAAGGAGGAACAGGACCCCGGTGGCTTAAAGAGCTGCCCACAGAACCAGGAGGACCTGGACGAGTGGGACTGCAGAAGCGCCATGGGGAGAACATCCAGGCAGGCTGCCGGGGGCTGAGGCTGGGGCGATGGAAAATCCGCAGTGGGAAGGAAACAACACAGCATCTGGTATTGTGAAACGCAGCTAGAGTTTTCCTGTGCGTTCTGACTATGAGTCAGCAGTGGTAGGCTGTGAAATTCCTGATACCCATCTGGCCCTTGGGGCTGAGCCGTGGGACGAAGCTCAGGGAGGAGACCTGGGAGAGATCCTGGAGTTAGCCAGGGTCCCCCATGCCAGAGCAGAGCCCTGCTGTGGGATCCCACCCCCAAGCACAAGACCAGAAGGCTGTTCAGGAGGGATGCTGCAGCAGTGCCTGCAGCAGGAGCCTCCTTGGGAGGCAGCGGCCACGTGCAGGATTCTCAATCGCCTCAGCTCCGCAAGGTGAGCAGGAGGAGTTTGGCCTCAGCAGCCACACACGCTGAGCCAGCCCAGCCTCAAGCTGGGCCAGGAGGAGCAGGAAAGCCCAGAATGCCAGGAAGAGAGGCCCAAAGCGGGTGTTTCAGCAGCCGTAGCAGTGCTGCTCGATGCCAGCTGGGCACCTGCCCTGGAGGGCTCTCCCTCCCTGGCAGAGAGGAATCTCCTCAGGCAATGGCCAGGGAGTGGCTGCCCTGAGGGGCTGCACACCCTCCGTCCTGTGTCCCTGCAGCCAAGCACCAGGAAAAGAAAGCAAACAGCAGTGGAGCAGAGTGTTTTCTTTCCATCACCAGGCCCGCAGGACAGCAAGCTGTTGTGTATAAAACCGTCAGTATGGAGACAGGAGTGACCCAATGGTCACAGCTGCTCAGAGAGCCATTGCAGGGCGAGCTGTGTGCAGGGCCAGCACGGTGTGGGCAGGCAGGAGCCAGGCACGGCGCTGCTGTGACCAGCAGCGGGGCCCCGAGGGGCTGGGGGAGCCCATGCTGAGGGTCCCTGGGCTGAGGGCACGACCTCAACAAATTGGAGGGCTGGGCAATCACCAACCATATGAAGTTCAACAAGGGAAGTTCCGGATTCTGCACCTGGGATGGGGCAACCCTGGATGTACAGACAGGCTGGGGAATGAGATGCTGGAGAGCAGCACGGTGCAAAGGGACCTGGGAATCCTGGTGGATGGAAAGCTGGATATGAGTCAGCAGTGCCCTGGCAGCCAGGGGGGACATCCCCTGTCCTGGGGGGCACCAGGCCCAGCATGGCCGGTCGGGCCAGGGAGGGAATTGTTCTGCTCTGCTCTGCACTGGGGCGGCCTCACCTTCAGAATATTGTCTGAAGTTTTGGTCACTGCAATACAAAAAAGAGTGTCCAAAGGAGGGCAATGAAGATGGCAAAGGGCATAGGGGAAAGCTGTGTGAAGAGCAGCGGAGGGCTCTTCATCTCCTCTGCCTGGGGAGAATGAAGGGAGACTTCATTGGGGTCTAAAACTTGCTCGTGACGGGGAGAGGCAGGAATTGATCTCTTTCTGTGGTCACCAGTGATAGGAAATGGCCTGAAGTTGTGTCAGGGGAAATTTAGGTTGGATATTAGAAAACAGTCCTTTATCCAGAGGGTGGCTGGACACTGAAAGAGGAACCCCAGGGCAGCACCAAGGCTGAGAGAGCTCAAGATACATTTAGACAATACACTCAGGAACACAGTGTGACTCTTGAGGATGGATGCTCTCATGCAGGGCCAGGAGTTGGACTTCTTGATCCTCGTGGGTCCCTTCCAACTCAGCATTATTTGTGACTCAGTGATTCTGTTTATTACAGTGGAATATCTGGGCCTGGACCTCCTCCAATGGCATGCCCAGGAAAAGAGGGGAGCCATCAGGAGCATCTCCAGGGACACAGCAATGTCAGCAGGCAAAACAAAGGTTTTGCAAAGCAATGGCCCTTTGATGAAGCAAAGCATTTACAATCAAGGCAGTTCGTTAGTACAGATGGGGGTACACTCTGGGGGTACAACAAAGGCCATGAGGTCACAGTAGGCTCTGAGGTCACAGAGGTCCCAGAGCCCCGTGGTTGCACAGCACCACAACGACCGAGCAGTCGGTCCTTGACCACAACTGTTGCGGCAGCAGCGGCGGCGGCAGCAGCGGTGCTGACATTGGGACAGCGGTGTCAGGACAGTGGTGGCAGCAAGAGCTGCGGGACTGGCCGAGGGCAAGGCACCATGGCCCTTGCTCTGCGCCTCTTCCTCCTGCTCCTGCTGGCAGTGGCCCTGCCTGCCAGGGCTGCCCAGGCCGCTCCGATGCGAGCGCGGGGAGCAGGTGAGCCGGCGGCCGGGCTCCCCTTTCCCGGGACAGCGCTCCCTTCTCCCCGGGAAGCGTCGGGGATGGTTTTCCCCAGGGCTTTAGGGAGGGCTTCCTCTGGGCTGCTCCAGCCGCCCCTCCAGGGATGTGGCACAGGGCCTGCAAAGAGGCTGGAGAGTGACCAGGAGCCAGCCCAGAGCTCCCCAGGCCCCTCTGCAGCCTTGGCCATGTCCACTGACATCTGGCTCCCACGGCCTTACCCAAGCCCCTTGCAGTGCCCAGTTCCCTAAGGCAGAAGGGGATCCCAGCACACCATGGAATGGTTCTGATCTGTGCTCCCTTCTAGACTGGGATCGTGACAAGGATCCTTTGGAAAAGCTGCTGAATGACACTTTGAAGACTTCAGAGCATGGTGGAGGCAAGTTCTCAATGTCCCTTTTTACTGACACAATAATCAGTGTCACTGTGGCAAGAGCTCACTCGTGCCACTCTGCTAGAGATCATCTCAAGGTTGAGGGATTCTGGAAACCTTGCCCTGCTCCCTTCTTGAGCCCTGAGTGATCCCACAGGGTCGCTGTCAGGGGGAGGAAGGAGCATTTAGCTGTCAATCCTCTTCCCGTGTGCAATGCCAGTTGCTCCTTCCGTGTGCTCTGTGCAGCCACGGAGAAGAGCAGAGAGGGAAGGGGCCGGGCCCAGGGCTGTGCCCCGGGGCGCTGTGCCTTGTGCGGCTCCTCTGCCGGCCCCAGGGAGCCTGAGGGTGTCCAACAGTGCCGGGGGAGCTGTTCTGTCCTGACTTTCTTTGCAGCTGAACCTGTTGGTGAAGCAGCTTCCAAGCCAATGTCCAGGACTGAGCCTGTGGGAGATGGTGAGGGTAGGTCAAGGCCTTTCCCCGTGGGAGAGCTGCCAGCTCAGAGCCCAAAGTTGGCCAGTGGGGCATCGCTGCAGGTGCCAGGACAGAGCCGTGCCCATGTGTGCCCTCATCCTGTGGGGTCCCCTTCCCGCTCCTGCTGCTCAGTGCTGCCCATGCAGATCAGCAGAGATGACAGAAGCTTCTCTGGCTGTTGAGTTACAGGTGTGTCTGCAGGGAGGACTTCTCCAGCTCCTTTGCTGGTTCCTGCACGCAAGCCCGGCTCCCATCGCAGGGGTGAGTAGTGTGTCCCTGCTGACCCCACAGGCTGAGCACTGGTTTTGTGGGATCCACTCCTGGGAAATGGAACTGCTTTCTCTTAAGGTCCTCCACGAGGAAGGACCCAAGCTAAAGGAGAAAATAGAGATCTGACACCTTCCGAACTTCTGGACCAGATGCTGAGTGGTCTGGAGAGACGCCGTGGTGGGTGCATTTCGCTCAGCCTTCTCCTGAGACTCAGCAGCCGGGGGCTGTCGCTGCACATCTGGACACGCCATGCCCGGCACAGCGGGAAGGGATCCATCGCAGCCTCGCTGCCCCGCTGCTGCTTTCACGCCCTGCAGGGCTGTTTCCCAGCCTGGCCTGGCTGCAGCTCCTCCCCAGCCCCTGCAGGAAGGCATTTGGCATCAGCTGTCAGGGTGCCCAAACTGCACCACGGGCCATGCACACCCTGAGATCCCCTGCAATTTCCCGCTCCCCGGGTAGATCCGGAGTGGCGGCTGCTTGGAGGAGGGAGGGCCCCAGGGGGGACCCCAAAGCCTGTCCAATTTCCAGAAGCTTATCCATGACTTTGACAAGAATTACCTCCTGGAGATGCCACCTCCCCGTGGGGAAGGGTTCCACCTGACCCAGCTGTCCCTCTTCCTTTCTCCAGAGATGAACCGAAAGGCTGTGCTGAAGGCAGGATTTCCCAGAGGAAGCAGTGGCTCATTGGCAGCCTCTGCTGAAGGAAGGGAGGCGATGCCAGGCACAGTCACAGGAGGTAACCTGCTGAGCCTCTGGGCCTGAGCCCTGCTGAGGCTTGAGCTGCCATCTCTGCTGCTTGGCAGCGCGGGCACAGCCCGGGCAAGAGCGGCACAGCACAGAGGAATTCTCCCAAGCAGGCTCAGGGCACTCGGGTACTGAGCAGTCCTGCTGCGGTCCCTCCGTGGGAGACACGTCCCGAAACCTGGGAGCGGCTGCAAGGGGTGCCCATGGTGGGGAAAGGGCAGAGGGGGAGAGCAGGGCTGCACTGTGTCCTGACAGGGCCTGGCTCTGTCCCCGTGGGCTGTGGGAGCTGTCCCAGCAGAGGGAGGGAGGGGCAGTTGTGGCCCTGCCTGCTGCAGGTTGCCCAGGGCTTTAGGGAGGGTTTCCACTGTGGCAGTGAGAGAGCCCTGAGGGGCCCTGGGCTGCTCCAGCCGCCCCTCCAGGGATGTGGCACAGGGCCTGCAAAGAGGCTGGAGAGTGACCAGGAGCCAGCCCAGAGCTCCCCAGGCCCCTCTGCAGCTTTGGCCATGTCCACTGACATCTGGCTCCCACAGCCTTACCCAAGCCCCTTGCAGTGCCCAGTTTCCCTAAGGCAGAAGGGGATCCCAGCACACCATGGAATGGTTCTGATCTGGTGCTCCCTTCTAGACTGGGATCGTGACAAGGATCCTTGGAAAAGCTGCTGAATGACACTTTGAAGACTTCAGAGCATGGTGGAGGCAAAGTTCCAATGTCCCTTTTACTGACTACAAAATTCAGTGTCCACTGTGGCAAGCGCATCCCTCGTGGCCACTTCTGCTAGAATCATCCTCAAGGTTGAGGGGATTCTGGAAACCTTGCCCTGCTCCCTTCTTGAGCCCTGAGTGATCCCACAGGGTCGCTGTCAGGGGGAGGAAGGAGCATTTAGCTGTCAATCCTCTCCCGTGTGCATGCCAGTTGCTCCTTCCCGTGGTGCTCTGTGCAGCCACGGAAAGAAGCAGCAGAGGGAGGGGGGCCAGGGCCCAGGGCTGGTGCCCGGGGCGCTGTGCCTTGTTGCCGGCCTCCTCTGCCGGCCCCAGGGAGCCTGAGGGTGCCAACAAGTGCCGGGGGAGCTTGTTCTGTCCTGACCTTTCTTTGCACGCTGAACCTGTTGGTGAACAGCTTCCAAGCAATGTCCAGGACTGAAGCCTGTGGAGATGGTGAGGGTAGGTCAAGGCCTTTCCCCGTGGGAGAGCTGCCAGCTCAGAGCCCAAAGTTGGCCAGTGGGGCATCGCTGCAGTGCCAGGACAGAGCCGTGCCCATGTGTGCCCTCCATCCTGTGGGGTCCCCTTTCCCGCTCCTGCTGCTCAGTGCTGCCCCATGCAGATCAGCAGAGATGACAGAAGCTTCTCTGGCTGTTGAGTTACAGGTGTGTCTGCAGGGAGGACTTCTCCAGCTCCTTTGCTGGTTCCTGCACGCAAGCCCGGCTCCATCGCAGGGGTGAGTAGTGTGTCCCTGCTGACCCCACAGGTTTGAGCACTGGTTTTGTGGGATCCACTCCTGGGAAATGGAACTGCTTTCTCTTAAGGTCCTCCACGAGGAAGGACCCAAGCTAAAGGAGAAAATAGAGATCTGACACCTTCCGAACTTCTGGACCAGATGCTGAGTGGTCTGGAGAGACGCCGTGGTGGGTGCATTTCGCTCAGCCTTCTCCTGAGACTCAGCAAGCCGGGGGCTGTCGCTGCACATCTGGACACGCCGTGCCCGGCACAGCGGGAAGGGATCCATCGCAGCCTCGCTGCCCCGCTGCTGCTTTCACGCCCTGCAGGGTTGTTTCCCAGCCTGGCCTGGCTGCAGCTCCTCCCCAGCCCTGCAGGAAGGCATTGGCATCAGCTGTCAGGGTGCCCAAACTGCACCACGGGCCATGCACACCCTGAGATCCCCTGAATTTTCCCGGGCTCCCCGGGTAGATCCGGAAGTGGCAAGCTGCTTGGAGGAGGGAGGGCCCCAGGGGGAAGACCCCAAAGCCCTGTCCAATTTCCAGAAGCTTATCCATGACTTTGACAAGAATTACCTCCTGGAGATGCCACCTCCCCGTGGGGAAGGGTTCCACCTGACCCAGCTGTCCCTCTTCCTTTCTCCAGAGATGAACCAAAGGCTGTGCTGAAGGCAGGATTTCCCAGAGGAAGCAGTGGCTCATTGGCAGCCTCTGCTGAAGGAAGGGAGGCGATGCCAGGCACAGTCACAGGAGGTAACCTGCTGAGCCTCTGGGCCTGAGTCCCTGCTGAGGCTTGAGCTGCCATTCTCTGCTGCTTGGGCAGCGCGGGCACAGCCCGGGGCAAGAGCGGCACAGCACAGAGGAATTCTCCCGAGCAGGCTCAGGCACTCGGGTACTGAGCAGTCCTGCTGCGGTCCCTCCGTGGGAGCACGTTCTCCGAAACCTGGGAGCGGCTGCAAGGGGTGCCCATGGTGGGAAAGGGCAGAGGGGGAGAGCAGGGCTGCACTGTGTCCTGACAGGGCCTGGCTCTGTCCCCGTGGGCTGTGGGAGCTGTCCCAGCAGAGGGAGGGAGGGGCAGTTGTGGCCCTGCCTGCTGCAGGTTGCCCAGGGCTTTAGGGAGGGTTTCCACTGTGGCAGTGAGAGAGCCCTGAGGGGCCCTGGGCTGCTCCAGCCGCCCCTCCAGGGATGTGGCACAGGGCCTGCAAAGAGGCTGGAGAGTGACCAGGAGCCAGCCCAGAGCTCCCCAGGCCCCTCTGCAGCCTTGGCCATGTCCATTGACATCTG
>JACSVZ010000017.1:3269061-3582131 GCA_014706295.1 Lycocorax pyrrhopterus obiensis
AAGACTCATAGAGAAGTTTCCCCAAACCACTGAGATGATGTCTGCTAGCACTGATTTTCAAGTAATTCATTCTCTAAAGAAACATCTGAATGCCAAGCTCAAGTATCCTTTAAAAAGACAATGATTTCTCAAGGAAACATTTTAGAGAAGCTGTCAGCCTTTGATTCCCTGTTTTACAGAAATCCTGGGGTCTCCCTTAAGGAATGCCCCCCCTGGGTGCCCTCAGCACTGGCACAGCCCAGGTGCCACCTGAAGTGTCCCCTCTTGGCGCTGCCTTGGGGACCCCACGGAGCCGCTCCGGGAGCCCCAAACCGCGTCCGAGCTGCCCGGGATGTTCCTCTCCAGGAACCTGATCCCGCTCCCGTTCAGGGCGCTCAGCAGAGCCAGGTACAGCACCTTCAGTTCCCAAAGGCAATTCCACCCGCTGGGAAGAAAACAGAGCGTGCATTCCCAGGCCTGGCTGGGAAAAATTTCATTGGGGCTGGACGCGGTGCTGGGCACGGCCACAGCCCTGCTGTTAATTAATAGAGGAACAGAGCCTGCAGTGGTCCAGAGAAATTGGTCCCAAGAGAAAAAGGTGGCCCTTGGCTATCAGAAAGGCCCTTTGATAGCCAAACAAGTGTCCTGTTCATACACAAAACCCCAGAACACCCCTCCCACAGCGCATCTGCAGCCAACCCCTCACTAATGTCACCTGAAGTCGAGCCACTGACACCAGCAAAGCCCCTCCCAGAGTCCAGAAGAGTTTCCAGAGGAAACAGACCCAAGAATGATCATTTGTTACTGGGGGAATTAAAAAGAACCATTTCCTGTGTCTATCCTCTAAAATAGTAGCGAAAGCATCTTTGGGACGCCTCTTCTTCCTCCCTACAGGATTATGAAAAAATTCTGACACTTCTGAAAACTTTATTTTACATCATTTGCTTTCTCGCAGTCCAAACTAAAAATAAGTTCAATATCATTACACAGAAATTAAGTCTATCACATTATTAAGAAGAGAAGAAGTTAATTTCTTTTAGAGGATATCATTTCCATGGGTGTAAAGGGAGGTACTTCTAAACCAACTGAGGAAAGAAACTCAGTGAATGCCCTGGAAGGAAGGCTGGCCATGGTTTATGAAGGACCATCTAAAATTAAAGAGTCTACACCAGGATATTTAATTTATACAAGTTTTGGATCCTGTGTTTCCTGGAAGGCAAAAATAATAATAAATGCTGAAATCACTGTCTGTAAAGAACAAGATTACCTCACTTGTGAGAAAATCTGGCTTCTTTTCTCCTGGTTTATGAGAAAACCTAAACACATGGTTTATTTGGGCAACATGAATAGGGAAAGTGATTGCACTGGTGTTCTGTCAGTGAAAGACTCTGGGTGTGTTTGCAGAATCAGCACGAGCGCAGCAAGGCAGGGATTTCAATCTCGAGGAAGGGAATGTTTAACCAGTACAAGGCAATGAACATTATTCAGGCACATTTTTCTATCCCTTACAGAACCAATCCAAGTAATTATTTTTAAACATCATTACTGGCTTGTGCATCCAGCAACAGGAACTAAATAATTTGCCGTTGGACGCAGCAAAACCAGCATCCAGTTAAGTTTAAGTAATGCAGTTTTACGAAGATTTAGGGACAACCTTAAAGAGCTCTGGAATTTTACTTTTTTCAGGGCTTGAGACCTCGAGATTGAAAGTTTAGAAATTTGATTTTCAAACCAAGCTCATCTTTTATAAATATGGCACCTAATGAAATCAAGTATCAATTTTAGTTGATACTGAGCACACAGTGTGATATTGAGCACTTCTCTGGAGGTAATGTAACAGGGAGATTCAGATCCTTTATCCCTTCCTCTCTCACCCCATACTTCAGCTGTAAATAACCATTCCCACTTTTATAGGCTCTAATATGATCCCTGTGGAGATCTCGCTCAGATCTCCTACACACGCCTTACATAAAATGTTGCCTCTCCATCACCACACAATCAGCTCAAGCTCCACAAGACTCCAAAGACGTATATTTAGCCATAAAAGAATGAGAGTTAGCATAGCTTATGTTCGGTTATATCATCCTGGAAAATCCTGGAGCGAAGAGCTGAGCAATTAGTCTGTGCTGAGCTCCACGCTGCCCCAATTCTGGGATCAGGACTCAAGCCAGACACTTAAAAGCCAAGTCTGAGAGCTCTGCAGGCTTCTCCTCACCTCTGCACTGACCCCTCTGGTGGCAGCTGCCTGGCACCAAGGTCTGTGGCACCTTCAATTCCCAGCCCAGCTCCACCCCTCCTGCTGGACCTGCCTGCAGGACACTTTCTGGGAATGCCCCCTGGAATAAAGTGCCTCCTCTCCATCCAACTGAACGCTTAACTGAGGCTCTTCTGAGCTCTAAACTTGCACAACAATGGGGAATTCTCCCAGGAGGAGGGGTTCCCTCTGCCCAGCAGTTGGGGTGGGGGGAGAGGGGCTGCTCGTGCAGCAGCTTCTGCAAGTGTCCCCCCTCGGGTACCACAGACACTTTGTGGCTGCAGCAAGCTCAGCCAAAGCCACAAACAAGCCCGTGATGACAGAAGAGATTTCGAACACAGGGTGACCATGCTGCAACAGGATTAGCTCGGGGCTAGGAAGATCTAGGCTTAATTTCAACATCCATCTCAAATTCTCCCTGTAACCTTGACCGAGTGATTTAATTTCACCATGTCCACTTCCTAAATATATCCACGATAGATCATCTCCCAAATGTCCAGCGAGGACAAACAGAAGACTGCTAAATACTCGGATAAACTCTCAGGATTGAAGGCCTTCCATAGGCAGCTACAATCTACTGGGTAAATACAAAATAAATATTAAGTAGCCAAATCACTGGGGAATTTATTGCACTCTATTACATTGCAGCAAAAATTCAGAGGAGTAAATTCAATGTTCCATGTTTTACTGAATATAACACAGAGATGAGGAGGACTGCAGAGTTTTTCCAGTGAGTTCTTAGAAACATTGAATATTTCCTCTTATTTTCATGGATTGGAAAAACCTCTGGACTGTTCAGGGAGCCTTTCTCCCAGTTTTTAACCTACATATATTCGGGTCAAATCTCAAGATTATCTATTTATCAAGCATGAAAGTCAACACAAAACTGAGATCTGAAGGAATCCCCGCCCCAGCTCTTCTGGCTGATCTCAGGAAGCAGCTCCTCTTTTTCTGCCTTACCTTCCACATCCTATATTCTTTGCTCCTTGTGTTGAAATTACCCCTATTAATTTAATTGCATTTCCAGATCTCTTCAGATATACAACTGAATTCCCGCTTCCTCAGCTTTCAACTGGGATATCTTATAAAAACCCCAAACCAAACAACCAAAACCCGACACTCTTCAGAACACACACACCATTTTTGTGTGACATGGATGTAAAGCTTCTGTACGCATTGAAGAATGCCTGGAGCAGCTCCTCAAAGCCCCACACACAGAATGATTCAGGTTGGAGAAGACCTTTAAGAGCAGGGCTTTCTGAATGCCCTAAAACCCTCCAGTATCAGGGGTTTTTTGCTAATAGTGCCTGTTTCTGTCTTCTATGAGCTCCTAGGAACAAGAACCCTCTGAAGAGTTTGTTTTATCCATCTGCCCAACGTTTAAATCTGAAAACCAGCAGTAATACTGGCAGCCCTGCTTTCTGCAGGGAAGGACTTCCAGACTTCCTTTACTCATACGTGAACACTGGCAGAGGGACCTCTCCCTCCGCACCTCCAGCACCATTTCCCATTTGCTCCACAAATCCCAAATCCCATTGCAGCGCCTGTATCTCTGCCCAAGGGCTCACTGGCCTGTCTGGAGGAGCTGCCCATGACCGAGAACTGGTGGCCTCCCCACCAGCAAGGTGCAGCAGGATAATGGGGGAAAAACAGGGATCCTGCTGCAGGGGCAGCACCAAAGCAGGCCAAGCCACCAGGCAGAGGAACAGCCTGCACAGAGGCACCAGCTTAGTGACTTTAGCAGTGCCACAGCTGAAAAACCTCTGCTCCAAAAAACATGAAATCCTCCAGAAAATATGAGTGGGACAGATCTATTAAGCACTCTGACTGGAAATTCCATGCAAAAGGCTGAAATGCCATTGCCCAGACTGCTGGTGTCACTGTATTTCCCCACAGAATTTGAATTTGCAGTCTGAGGAACTCAGCCTTTTAGTTATTAGGATGAATTATCCAAACATCACATCTCACAGTGCTGGCTGTAGGAGCCTGCTTAAAGCAGGAATAGGGAGAAGCAGGGAATCTTAATCCCAGTCATTTGTTTCAAAGGTATGCTAAAGAGTTCAAGAAACAACTGGACGTGGTACTTAGTGCCATGGGCTGGCTGACAAGGCGCTGTTCAAAGCTTGGACTCCATGATCTTGGAGGTCTTTTCCAACCTTAATGATCCTGTGCTTCTAAACAGGAAGCAAAAACAGCGTAAAAGCTTTCAGAACTTTCAGTTCAGATTCCAGCAGGAAGATCCAGTCTGAGTGCTTAGCCAGCATGGCTGGAAATAAAAAAAAAATAAGAGATGGGAAAGAAAATCCTCCTCCTCCTCCCTGCACTTTTCCAATGTGGCAGCATGTCCTATTTCCCAAAAGCTCATTCTACTGTCTCTCTTTCACCTCTGTAAACACAGTTGAAAGCAAAGCATGCTGCTATTCTTCCTGTTCTACAAAAGCAGGCGTTACTGGTACAAGTGTGTTTAGCTTGGAGTGTTTTTATTCATTTTTTTCCATCGCAATCCATTCTTTCTCATTCTGGGTATCCTCACTGCAGGCACAGGTAGTGTCCAATGGAATGGGATATCAACTGTGGAAAAAAGGAAATGGAATTTTTCCTCCTTTTTTTTCTTTTTCCTACTTAATCTGCACTTGTCTGGTTTTGTCAGTCCTGCCTGGTAAAAGACACCAAATTCCTGTCTTTATAAGAAAGATGTGAGTGGTTCTTGCCAGGTGGCTGGCAAATGACTGATAAGGACCCAATCACCCAAACCTTCTCACCGGTCTAGGTGAATTACAGATGCCACAAAGAAAAACAGAAGAAAAAAATCAGTTTGTGTTTCAAGGTCCCCTTTGATTAGGACTTGGTTTTGTTGCTACTCTGCTTGCAGTTTGGCTTCCCTCCTTTATCCCAGAGTGGCAAATACCTGGGTTTCCTCGCCTGCCTGGCTTACAGCACCCGTTTCCCGAGTGAAGCACCCCGGGTGTGCAGAGAGGGTTTGGAAAACTCCAAGCCCTGCTCTGCTCACACCTCTCGTGCTGAAGCTCCTGACGTCAGGTGAAATTAGGTCAGCACAAAAGCGCTGCTGAGGAGGAATCACATCCTGCATCTCGTTTCTCTCCTTGAAACAGCAATCAAACCAGGGCATTATTTTCCATCTCCCGTCCTGGATGGCTGCGGTAATTTGGATTTTCTTCTCCTTAGCTGAGCAAGCGTGAGGGAGGAGGAGGAGGAGGAGGAGGAGGAGGAAAAGGTACTAATCTCGTTAGAAAGCAGCACTTGACACCCAGTGTGTAGGTGATAATGAGCACTTCTAGGGAGCTGACATAATACCGAGCATTTCCAGGAGGGAAACTTTGCTGCGAGAGGAGCCAAGGTCCACTGAAGAGATTAATTCATGATTTCTCTTCTCTCACACCATAAAAAAAAAGCCCCAATACGATTAACTCTAAAGCGATTCTACAGTTGTTCAAACATCCACAACGAGAAATGACAGCGGTACCTCAGCCCACTCGGGTGCCTGGAAAAGAAGCTACAGTTCACCTTAATTAATTCTCCAGAAAGAATGAAAATGTCACCTATTAGATTAAAACCAGAAGGAAAGAATGTGCATTTTTCCATACAGAAAGAAAAAAAAAACCAAAAAAAAAACCCCAACTCAATTAAGTGTGGCAAGTAGCAAACAAACAGGAAGCAAACTTAAAATGAATCACAAGATGAACATTCCCCAGCTCCCCACACATCTCTCTCCGACGTAATTAAGCTAAAACTGTCCTTACAGAGGGAAAGAAAGATGCAATGGCTTTATTTACATATAAACAATTATTCAGCTGTAAACAGAACTCACACACACAGGAGTTAATGGAGAAATCATCAACACAGCTATCGACTACACTTAGATCTCCTCTTCAGGTGCCAGGTAGCAATTACAGTCTCCTTCACCTCGGGAATTCTTAAATATTCTCCTCTTTATCTGGTCTAACCTGTGCCACTCCTATCTCAAATACACTAAAGACTGTCTCAGGTTGGAGTTGGGGATTTTAGCCTCTATCAAAGCATATTTGCACAAAGTGTGCCTGAGCCATAGCACAAAACTAAAAATTAACCAGGCACATGTAACTTTACAGAGCCTGCCATAAAATGCCACCGAAGGCACGGAGATACTGCCTGAACCATGGCCTCTTTGGAAATCCACAAATGTTTGCTGGAGAACTGGACACGTCTCGCCACAGCAAATCTCAGTTTACCACTAAAAATCCCGATGCAAGACTTGTTTTGAGGCAAAATTTCCCCCTACTCCTGCATATTTTCCTGTCCAAACAGAGCTTTTGCCCAAGACACTGGCCTCCATTCCCTACTCCCAACTTGAACATCTAAGTTTTGATTGTACAATGGTGTTATTTGGCACATGAAGAATGAGGTTAAGTGGTAAATTATTACCTTATCTTTGCAAGATGAATTAGGCCTAGACTCAAAGGTGCCGAAGGTAATTATCACATTAGATGAGGCCTGGCCAGAATCTCAAAGTTAACCTCTGCACAACTCTGCCATGTGGAGCTGCGGGTTTGCTCCTGCTCTGAAGTCTCTGTACACTCAGATTTCTCACTCAGAGGTGACAAATAAACCTCGTGACCCAAATTAATGTCTCAGTGAGAGCCACACTCCTCCCTTATCCAAGAACAATCTCACGAAAGAAAAACTCTTAATTTTTGCTTCATTTAACCTTTCTGCTTGGATACAGATTCAACAGGTTCCTTTCAACCCTCTCTGACAATGCAAACCATGCATTATTTCAGTTTGGAAGTTAAGCTTCTCTTAGAGCCAGAGCAGAGCACACCCAAGCAGATCCAGGAGCTGCCTCCTGCCAGAGAGCTGTGCCACATCCCTCTCCTCGGTGCAGCCTCTCCTGCTCCCCATGTGGGACCACTGGAGCTTGTTTTCACCTCAGAGACATTCATTTCAGAGACCCGGATTTACAGAAATTTCATTTCTGTCTTTCTGAAGCTTTGCTTTTGCTTTGTTTCTGCTTTTTTTCCCTTCCCCGGCCAGCTCACTGCAGGGTTAAATGGAGGAAAGAAGTGATGCTCAATGAGAAGGGAATGGGATTCTTTTTCTGCTTTTGTCAACAAATATTCCTTCATGGATCTTAATTTCAACTACCGCTCCATTGAGCCATTATCAGTGCCCAAGGAACTGTGCTGATGGTCCATCAGCTGCAGGAATAAGAAAATCCCAACTGGAAGCCAAACGGTGCAACAGCTCAAATGCAAATTTAAGTCCCCAAAGACATACAAGTTTGGATTTTGCTTTCTGCAATAATGACTCCTCTTAAAAAAAATAATACAACAGGATGAGGGAAATTTTGAAGAACTAAAGCTTTTCCTTTTAATGCAAATGTAGCTCAAAGTGCATTAACCACAGAACATTCATTGGGTATCAATCCCAAGGCTAAAATTACATGTGATCTTATGGAATGTCTGCTGTCCCTGGAAAGGATGGAGCACAACTGCTGCATTAAGGAGTCCTTTTAACGGAATCAACTACACATCCTAGATTTTAGAGAATGAAACTCTTCTCTAAGTGCTTTTCCTTCAACTTCAGAGCTTCAGGTGGTTGACAGGCTGTTCCCACCCTGGGCTCTTTGAAGCCTCAGCAGGACTTGGATCAGCTCAAAGGCAAGGGCAGGAGCCAGAGCAAGGCAGGACTGGGACCCTGGAGGTGAAACCAAAAAGGCCAAACCCCATTTTTCCATCAGCTGAAGCTGTGATGGAACAGCCACACATCTCAACCCCATCAAACCTCACAAAGGTCAATCATCCTCTTCCACCAGAAGGTAATTGTGCCATGGATGATGATTCCTCACTGACCACAAAGTGTCTCTGATTTCAAGCTGTTAAACCCAACTGAACTCTCTCAAGTGGAGAACACTTATATGCAGTGTGTATAACTGCTGGGCAAAATCAAACATGAATCCCTTCTGCTCAGAAAACTCCATGGTGTGCACAAAGAGAGAATTTTCTGTTTCCCTCAGAAGTTACAGCCTCTTTTTCTAAGTTCTCACAGCTTTTCACTAATATTTCCCACAGCAGCAAATAGAACATGCATTGGCATAGTCACAACTGCAAAGTTAATGTTTAATGGCGTTATGTGCCGCCAGTTATTAACATTTCCTCTCAGCACCTTTTGTACCATGTATTTATAACGACCATATGGATCAGTTAAAAACAAACAAACAAAACCAATCAGAAATAGGTTGGCTGCAAACTCCAGAACAGTTTTCATCAGGGCTGTGAAAATGGTTAAAAAGTTTCCCTAAATTCAGTTTTAAAAATCCCATTTTTAAATCACATTAATGGGTGACAGTGAAGCAGTTTCCCAAAAGCCATTTTGATTAAAATCAAAGCAGTTAAGCTGTCACAGAGATTTTGGGGAAGAGCCAGGAGGACTGGAGGTGTTGTGGCTGCTTTTCTAAAGCAGCTACTGAAGGCGCCGTCTCCCAGAGGTACCTGGAGAGCCCAATTCCACTGCCCTGAAATGAGGGTCTTTGAAACGAGGGTCATTGCACTGGGCAGCTCCTCCCTACACGGGACATCAACAAGTTGACATGTGGACCCCACAGACTCGTTCATTGTGAGATTTGTGACACGATTTGGGTGGATCTTGCAGCCAGGCACTGCAAGAATCCCGTGAATGCTGCTTCATTGTGCCACCGAACAGATTGGAGGCGAAGGATTTTCAGGTGACAGGAGGGACGTAAGAGCAGAGAGCAGAAAAACAAAAGAGATGAGTTTTTAAAGCTTCTCCTGCGTTTGAGTTTGGCTTGGTCAAAGTGAAGCTGCTTTAATGAATTAAAGAATATTGTATTTTGTACACACATATTGTAAAAGAGCAGACTGAGTAGCAGCCTGCACAAATTCCCAGACACTGGAATTAATCTGTCATCTTGCAAGGTCACTATCACCAGGGAGCAGCTCAGGCAGAATGATAGGTGATGGAAAGGCAGAGTGAGTAACTAAATCAATGACTCAATATTGCTCTCTAGGAAATGATATTTTGGGTTAGATGATACCCTGCTGTGAGATATCTCTTCAGCAGGGAACAAGGTCAAGAATAATATTGCACTAACCAGGAGCAAATAAACATGGAGATCTGGCATAGGAGACGGGAAAAAATTCACTAAAAATGTTTTTCCTACATCACTCACTAATTATTACTCATAATTAAACTACATAAATATTTCCTCATACCACATCCCTCTGAGTCCCCATCTTTTCCAATATGCATCTTCCATTCTAAAAATATTTTCTATTTTACCACTCAGCCATCAGCTGAATCCTTCCCCTAATCCTTTCCAGGTACAAAATTAAAATCAAAAGGAAAAATGCAATTTCTACAAAGCCCCGAGAGCTCTTCTGAAATGTGCTGTGCTGACACGTGGATTTCCAAACCACATTAGGACATTTCTGACCTTTTGCACTTTCAGATCAGTTGCAGTAAAGATATCGGGCATTTTGCAATAGGAGCTCTCCCCAGAAGAGAGTTTGCATAAAGAATTGCTTCTAGGAGAATTTCCTTCTAGTTCAGAATATGAGTGAAAGGACTACTTTAGAAAAAGATAGAAATCACAAAAATGAAATTTTAGGGATCTATTAGAAGGAGCTGTTAAATCCTGGATAGCAGAATCACACCAGATACATAAATGATATTGTGGCCAATAATGTCTTGTCTATCAAAATTCACACCACCAGACAACTCCAGTGCCAAACAATTCACAGTCTGATGTACACCACCACCTTATAAATTCATTTAACAAACAATTAGAGGTAGAAAATTAGCAGAATAATCCCAGGGACTGTGCTTAAGACATGAAAAGAATCATTAAGGTCTCATGGCAGAGTCGTTTTTCTTCATTTTAAGTTGCTTTTGTTCCCTGTCCTCAATTTGATAGGGAATTAACAGGTGTGATGTTTAATGAAGTTCTATAAATACTGTGGATTGCATTGCCTTCGAACTCCATGGGACTGGCATTGTAAAATTACTGGCAAGACTACCTTGGATTTAGTAAAGCTTCATTAGGAGAAAACCTCTCTTTTACAGCAATCCAGGACTTATGTGGGGACAACTCATTTATTGGGGGTAACAAAGCTGAGCACAAAGTTGCTCCTCACTGAGACCAGTTCCCGCTTTCCACACAGCAGAACTTAATCCCTGCCCACCCAAAATTCTGAAGAGTCCAAACTTCCTTTCATGCAGGTAGAAATCACCCCTCAGCACACAGGAGCATACCGAGAATGTGTCAGGCATTCTCACAGTGTGGAGAAGACAAAGTTATTCCTTTCTCTGAGCACACTCCCTCTTTGTTCACCTTCCAATATTTTGTCAGAACACAGATTTCCCACACCAAACAGGTCCCAAACGGAAGGAGAGCTGTGAAATAACTGGAACATAAGAAGTACTAAAGGAAATACTTCTGACAGGATTTCTGCACAGACTTGGAATCCCATCTGCTCACAGAATAAGTGAATATGCATAGCTGACTGGTCAAAGTGGGCAAGTGTAGCATCTCAGGACTTTTGCCTGGGTTAAGTTACAACTCCAGCCTATAAACAAAAAAAAAAAAACCAAACCACCACTGCAGAGAGATGAAACAAAACCCTTAAACTACAAAATTCACAGCTTGCATGAAAAATATGATTAAAATTGTATTTTTATACATGATTTCTTCCTGCATTGAGAAATATGGATTATTTCTCATTAATCAACAAGGAACCAACTCCAGTGTAGCAGAAGTTTCATTAAATTCACTGCTCATTCAAAGCTGCAATAAACTTTTTTCAATACACTGCTGCATTTTGATTGTATGTGAGCAAAAGTGCATTTTGCTTTCTGTACTTCAGAAATACTCATCATAAATATTGTCACAGTATTTCATTTGCTCATAATATTGAATTTTACACACTACAGAACAGATTGGCAGCAACTTCAAGCCAGCAGCCACAGCAATGAAAATGACACAACTGTTACCCCATGCAAAAGTGGTTTTTGGTTTTTTTTAATCCCATTTTATAAAACATCTGACTTCTCTCTTTGGGAAGTGACCTTCTCTAGTTATCTTTCAGAGCTCTAACGTCAGACCTGTGTTCTCCCTTTCTTCTCCACCCTTCCCAAGCAGTGACAAAGAACCCCAAGCCCCTTTTGGGAGCAGATCCTTCTGCCTCAATGTGTGAGAACATAAGCACAGCTTCTCTCCTGCCTTGCTGCAGTTTTAGTTTCATTGGAGCTGGTTTGGCTGAGTTTCTCTTCAGGCACTGCAAACATCTGTGGCTTAAAGCCAAGTGTGACTTTGGATACTGCCCACAGGATTTCCTCCATTTCCCACCATTCCCCATTCCTGGGACCCTGCCTTGTTTTTTTCCCTGCTGTATTTTTAAAGCGTGTTCTTCCCAAAGAGATCCCAGTGACAGTCTCCTGCTCAAGTGATATGGATTTTCATTTAAATTGCCTGGTGGAGGAGGGATATAAACTCCCATTTTCCCATCCATTTCATGCGAAGCCACATCCAAGATGATGCGAGTACCCCCAAAATAGCTGCTCAAAATGAATCATTCATACCAGTTTCCAACTCCTAACAGGCAAGGACTGAACCACCATCACAAGAACTTAAAATGTTGTATAATGAGAGAGTATTTTTTGAGCACAACCAGCATTTTGTAAGCAAAGTTTAAAAAAATCTAAATTACACTATTTTTTAATTTGTGGTAGGAAAATTACCTGGTTTACTCATATTTGACCACAGAAGTAACAAAAGTCTGATCACATACAAAATTTATGGAAAAAAAATAACAGCATCACAAGGGTCAAGGTTTCTCCAGCAAAATCAAAGGATTCAAATGAGCCTCCAGATGGGAAACAACCGAAGCTTTTCAGAGGTTTAAATCTTGCTGTACCTTGGGGCTGCTGCTGAACTCCAGCAGTGCGTGTATGAACAGGCACACCAGCACCCCTGTGTATTCATACACACACAGCTGCAAAGAAATCCACTGCTTTAAAGCCCTTTTTATATCCTCAATATTCAAAGTGTAATGATGATTTGGAGGGGTTTCTGTTTCTGCCATTTTTCTTTCAGATTGCAATAAAATTATTTTTTCAGCTTCTCCTTTTTTAGATTTTACTTTGCACCCATCCATATCTTACCAAAATTAATTCAAACTCCATGAAGACAAGATAGGAAATTCTCTGATCCTTAAAAATCTCATGTTTGAACTCTTGCAGTCTCCTCCTTTAGCCATTGCAATCCCAATTTGCTATCCTTTAGTCTGAAACACTAACACAATCGGGCTGGGTCTGTAATTTGATTGCCTCAGGTTGGTTTTCTCCTTCTTCTTTTCCTTTTTTTCTTTCCCAATGACACCAGAAGACCCTGCCATGGGCTGTTGGGATGGAGCACTCACCCTTTGATCTGACAGGACCTCCTTGGCTGCCCATCCAGCAGATTTCCCAACAATCAGGGCCTGGTCCGATCCTGTTCACACAAAGCAACCCCACTACCCTGCAAAATCCACCAACCAACCTCTCTCCACAATTCCCTGAATCATCTCTACGAAGGACCCACTCCTGGTGGTTACAAGCTCTGGTTCAGATGCCACTTCTGATCCAGAAAGTCTGACAGGAGCTGGATATGGAAAAAGAAGTTTCCTTGTCAAACTTTACCATAAAGAAAGAACGTGCCGCTAGCTCTCCTTAGAAACTGTACATTGCTAATTTTCAAGAATGCTACTTGGTGGGATTTAGGAAAAATTTAAAAAAGCTTATGAGAGAATGAGGATTGAGCAGCTCCCTGAGTCTCACATGCTCCATGGCCATGGCATTCCCCCAGGAATCAACAAGGGGAGAAATGCCTGCACGCCGAAAAGAAAAGAGTTCAGTTGTGATGGGCACTGATCTCATTTCCATTTCAGTGCTGTTTCTCCAGCACCACTGACAGAGACATCCACAGGGGTGAACCACCTGCTCCAGCAGAACTGGGCACTCTGGGGACCTGTGGGATGATGGGAAAAGGAAGAATTCCTCAGCAGTGAGGTCTGGGAAAAAAAAACCAAACCAACCAACCAACAACAACAGAAACCAACCCAAAACAAAACCCCAAAACAAACAAACAAACCAAAAGGCCATCAGCCAGAGCAGCCCAGCAGGTGACAGAAGGACCTGGGAAAAGTGGTCACAGGGACACCCATTGAGGCCAACCTTACAACTTTTCCAGCAGTGCCAGGGGTCATTTCATGACCAGGCCTCGAGGGTTCTCCTGCCTAACACAAGTTTCTAAAGACTAACGAGGACTCATCCCCCTCCAAGCTGGAATTTCCATCCCAGGGGCTTGGTAAGGTTAGAAAGTGTAAAGTTATAAATGTCAATAATGATTACAGAAAACGATCCTTCTCTTTTCCCCTCAGCACTCCCCCTGGGCAGTGCTTTCCCAGCAGGATCAGCTGGATCATTGCATCGCAGACAGCGGCAGCAGCTTCACCTACGACGCCACTTCAGCTCCGCTACAGAGCTCGCGCCAGCTGCTCCAGCAGAGCTCAGCACAAAGAAACAAAACCCTTCCTTCCCTCTCCTCCTACAGTGTTTAAGCCACACATCTGCAGTTGCCAAGCCCTCTTTTTGATGCTGGAAATTTACATTTGCCTTCATATACACACATGCTCCTTTTATCACACTCTGACAAACCCAGCTTTTATCCTCATTCCCAGATGATGCTGATGGAGTGAAGAAACTACCTGCTACAGGGGAGGAGCTGGGCAGCTGCTCCTGCAATAAAAAAGTTTGGGTTTTTAAACTGTGTCCAGAAAACCCATTTAATGGACAAAAACAAGATCCATGTTTGCATTTATAAAGCCAGGAGCTGGTGCAATTTACGCTCTTTTCTGTTTGGATCTGGGCAGAAGGATTCACAGCACATCGTTCCAGGAAGATTTAATAGGGAGTGGCAATCCTCAGCTAAACAGTCTCATTTCTAAATAGATCCCTAAAATTATAAGATTCTAAAACAGACATGTAAAGTTGCTGCAAATAAGATTAAGAAAACGTTCACCAAATTCGAACTAAAAACTTATGATCTCTGCTCTATTGCAGCCCCATTCAGGTAAATCACTGATGCCAGCCTTGGCATTCCCAGTGCTCTTTCACTTTAAGGGGAAAGGGAGAAAAAACACGACCACAAATCCCAAACAAACCCTACAAAACCCAGCCTTCCACCACATTCTCTCACACTGGATTTAGCATCAGTTCAGGTCAGTGCTGGTACCAGAACTGGCACTAAATGATCTGGGCCAATAGAAGCAGGAAGCAGCAATTTTCGTATCTATCAGATAATCAAGTTTTGCAGGACAAGTGATGATGATATGTAAAAATTCCATAGCAGCTAATCAAAGACAAAACTTGAGGAAGCAGCAGAAAGCTCATAATGAAGAAATATATTCCACCACAGGTGGCAGGAAATTGTAGCTACTGATAACAAGTGTTATGGGGCTCTGGCAAAGAAAGAAAATCAGCATAAGCATGAAGGCAAAGCAGTGATAGCACCAATAAAAAAAAGCCTCAGAGCGCTCTCCAGAAATCTATCATGAGAACCAAGTGAGAAGTAATAAATTTGCATTTTCTGTAAGACCTTGCATTTAAACACATTCTTAAATACTTGGTGAGCTTCAGGAGCTGGCTGCAGACCGTGTGTTGCTTGAGTATGTAAAAAGCAAAGCATCACTTCACTGAGCGCTGAAGCACCAACATCTGCAGGGAGAGATTGTGGGGAAATCTGAAACGAGATTTAGGAACAAGTCACTCAATCCATGCAAATGGTGCAAATGATGGAGAAGCCAAAGAATTCAAAACCTGTGCCTTGGAATATGACAGGGACAAGTAAGGGACAAAGACAGCAGGAGCCTGAAGTCAGGGCCAAGCCTGAAGCTGGCCAAGGTGATGGAGGGAGGTGCTGTCCTGGAGCAGTCACAAATTCCTCTCCAGCTGCATTTGAAGGAATCTCCAGCTCAGGGAAAGCCACGCAGGAAGGGCAGTGGATTACAGAACCCTGCAGAGCTGGGCAGTATCACATACCAGTCAGGATAGGATTAACATCCCTGGCCTAGATGAACTCTCCAGGGGAAAATGGATTGCAATGGGAAATGATTGGCTCAGCAAAGGGAAAGCAAACAGAGAATTCACCTATTTGTTGCTGTAAGGGAACACAATTCCTGAAGACAATGGAATTCCAACAGCCATGACCAAGAACAGGCAAAACACAGACCTTAAAGCTGCTGAGCAAGATCCAGAGCTCAACATACATTCTAATAAGGATGAGGTGAAAAAGGAACTTGTGTTTTGTCTAAAAGGAGCTAAAGCTGATCTCAGCCAGGAGCTGCACTTGCAGGGCAAGCTGGAAAAGAGAGGAAAGAACACCAAAGTAAAGGAGAGACTTCCCAGCACCCAGGAAAGCAATAAAGTCAGCTGGGGAAAAAAAATCCCCTCTCCAGTCTCTGCTGGATGTATCCAGTTCAGTTTCTCCCTGCAAAAGGGAAATTTAACACAGAAATGTGGGAGAAAGTGGAGGAATCAGCAAAGCAGGCTCAGGTGGGGTCATGCAAGGAAAAATTCACTTTTCCATGGGATCAAAAGACTTAAACTATGCAAAAAGGAAAGGCTTCTCTCTGCCTTTCAGGGGTGAATCTGTACAGTGTAGAATGCTCAGGGTGTCAAGCAAGACTTGGCACATATCCTTTGAAATATAGCGAATAAAGACAAATGTTAACACACTCCTTTGTGAGATTTGGTTCCTACATATCAGCATTTGAATTGCACTCAGCCCTCTGTGTGTCACATTAGGGAAATTCCCATTTCTATGCTCTTCAGTAGGAGAAACCAGCAGAAATCCGGGCTCTGGGAAGAGCCAGAAGCCAATAAAAATCCAGGAACACACCTACAAACCCTGTACTATCAAAGAGCCTGCCAAGGAAAACCCTAAAGCAGCAAAAAGCAGACACGAATTTCCCTTCAAGGACGGCAGCTCTTAACTGATCACAAGCAATTTATTGATATTACCAAGGATTGGTCCAAAGTCAGGAGGAATTTCTCATTTGCAGCTGCACCCTGGAGCACGTTGTCTTTCCTCAGAGAGGGAAATGTGTCCAACAGCACCTGCAAGGAGCTCCTGCTGTGCCTGCAGAGGTGGACAGTGCAAAAGTCCTGAAAAAAATGCTTTTTTTCCAAAAAAATTACTGAGCAACATCCCAGAGAAACCCCCAGAACACACAATTAACCACTTCATGGCAATCCTCGGAGCAGCTCTTTTGGTGACAGTGCAGCACATCCATTAAATAAACAGGAAAAAAATATCTCCAATATGCAAAACTAAAATTTAAAAAAAAACTATAATAAAAAGAATATTATAAAAATATTTCCATTATTACTATGAGCTCTTATCTTTTGAGTTATATTCAATATTTCCAAAAGATTTTTAAATCAGAAAAACATATCAAAAGTAGTAAGAAAGAAAAAATACTAATGACATCAGGAGTTAGTAACACAGTATTAAAATGTGATTTAAAAAAATAAAATCTTTCAATCATGTTCTGATGTGCAAGAAAATTCCATGGAAACTTTACTTCCTGGACATGGCAGGAATTCTCCTGCCTGGCTCCCACAGCCACACAGGGCCAGGCTGTCATTTATATTCATTTATAAACTGATATAAATGAAATACAGTTCCTCCTGTCGCTCGAGCAGGCACTGAAGTCTCACCTGACTGTTCCCCCCCAACGTTACCCAATTCCTTGGAATCCTGGGGGCACAAACACTCTGTTCTCTCTGCCAGAGAGGAAAAGGAAAAGCAGCTCCTGGCACTGGTGGTTTTTTGCCATTTTTAACAGCCAGGTCACACCAAGACAGGTGAGAATTATTTAAATTCCAGGGTAACATTAATTAGAAAGTAAACTGACATTATCTGTTAACTTCACGTTAATCCATCCAAGAGATGATTTGAACCAAACACACAATACAGAATTCAGCAGGAATATCTTCAATTTTTGGTTTTTTTTAAAAAAAAATCTTCATTTTATTCCACTAAGATACCATTAAATTTTTTGACTTTTGTGTTTCCATATTGTATTTTAATCTGTTGCTCAGGACTCCTTAGACTGGGATGTTTAGGCAATAGAACACATGCAGAGGTTTGCACAGCCATGCTGGACAACCTCACAGGGCCACAGTTCCCATCACCTTTAAAACAGAGATAAAAATCCATATTTTTCTAATGCACTTCAAGATCTGCTGATGAGAACGCCATGCAAGAGTTCCTGTCAGCTGTTACCCTCTCACTGAATGTGGCTATGTTGGAATATTACCCTTCCTGACCTCTGGAAATAACATAAAATTGAAGTGAAGCAGTAATTTTCTGATTAAAAAATGTCACTAACATCAGATAGGAGGAAAAGAGTATTTGATTAAAGGAAGTTTGCTCTTCGAAGGAGGAAGAGTTCAGTTTCATTCACAGGTATTTATGTATTTAATTTTGTTGTGCAAAGAGAAGATGAATGTACAGGTAGCTGTGGGTACAGATCTGCTCTGCTCCTGCACAGCCCCTCTGAAGGAGCATCCTCACATCTCCAGCTACCAAGGGACAGAAAATGGAACAGCCTCTTCTTCCCCTTCCAAAGCAGCACCGAAGGAGATGGATGGGGCTGTCTCTGATGTCACACCTGCAAACCAGATTCTGCTGACATTTCTCATTGTTTGGGATGAGCTGATGGATGATTGGTGCTGGGAACTGCAGTGAAGTGAGACTTGTAGCCCCATGCTCTGCTCTTTGCCTCCAGTGGAGGTGGCAGAAGTGACAAAAGCTGTTTTCCAAAGGTTATCTCACTACTGGAAAAGCCCAAAGTTCCAGCAGCTTCCCAGTGCTCCACATTTACGGGCCAGGAGGGGAAAGCAGGTGTAGCTGCACCAGACAAAACCATTCCTTCAGCTTTCCATCCTCAGTTCCAGCTGGCATTTCAGTGCTGAGCAGCACAGAAATAACAGCACAGCCCAAAGTATCTCCTTAATAACTCCAATAAATCACAGGCACGACAAAACAAAACCAGGAAGGGTTTCACATGGGAACATCTTTAGGAGAGGACGACACCTGCAGCGCACTTTGAGAAGAAATAATCCTTGTGGGCTCCTGGGCTCAGCAGACACATTCCCAGAGCTCTCCCAGAGCATTCCCAGAGCAGTGGGACCTCCTGGCTCATGTGTAAAGCTCCTGCCAAGGTCTGACCACAGCAGGTGCTTTGTGCTCATCAGTGCAAACAGCAACACCTTCCATGTGTGCAGCCCCAGCTCTGCCTGGGAGGGAAGTTGAACACAGAGGAATCCAGGGATTCAGCCCATTTTATCCTTCTAGAATGGGATGGGAGGGGCTGAAGGCACAGGGTGCTTTAGGAAGGTTTGTTTTGGGGGTTACAATTTTTTATCTCTACAAGCTTACTAAATTGTGAGGTTGTGCCTGGCAGCTCGCCTTCCACAACAGGAATTGAAACCATCATGCTGAGAAACAGAGAAAATTACAGCATTTCCAACTCTGCTTATTTCTCTGCAAAAAAAAAAGGACAAAAACCTTGGGGAGGCTTTTCTTTTTTTAATAGCTGAATGACTAAGAAAGTTCCCTCTCTAGTAAGTCTGTCTTCGCTTTTCAGTCTCTTCCAGACATTTAAATGTCTGACAAATCAATTATAGACTACTTGTTTTAAGAGTTTGGGGGGAAAATGAAGCTTGAATCTGTAGTACTTCGAAAGACAAGCACAATATTTGGTCTGCACAGCTTGTGGCACCTATTAAAACCTTCATTAAAGCACCAGTGACAAACGGCTGCTGTCAGGAAGAAGTGATGCTGAGCACCCTGCAATACTCGATGTTACAGTTGCCCACACAGTCATTATGACCATGTTTTCATTCTGCTCCATATTGAAAAAGATATCAGCACTAAATAGAACATTTTTGATATAAGGTGGGTTCATTTTAGCTAACAGAGCCCACCAAACATTTACATGGAGGCGAGAACTGTAGGTTCTCATCACCTGAGAGGAAATCTGTCTGGAAATTATCAGTGGAAAAAGAGAGCAAACCCTTGAGTGATTTCTCTCCACACTTACATTACATAATATTTTGAATGCATTAAAGCTGTGCAAGCGCCACTTTGTATAGTAATAATTATTTTTATAAACTTCCCAACACCAACAGTTGTTATTTCAGGTTTTTCAATGTACAGTATAAAAAAGTTAATCAAAACCAAGTTTGTGCAGTGTTCTGCAGAGCAGCTACACAGAACTTGGAGCTCTAATCCATGGAGAGCTTCCTTCATTACCCACAGAAAACCAGCAAAGCCATTTTATCTGAGTTGTTCATTTCTTTGTGCTTCTCCTATCAAGCCTTAAGTCTGTTCCACACACCTCACAGGAGAGTTCTGTGAACAGACTCCCAAAGCAACAGGGTGCTCTTGCTATCTTTCTGTTTCCCATGTTTACTTGTTGAAAAAAGAGTGTGATTGCCTCTCTTCCCTAATGACGTGCTAACTAATCTCAATATATTTGGAATATATTTATTGTTGTCATAAAGCAAATTTGCTCAGACATCTTGCAATCGTAAAAATCAAAACTAAGCTTATACTTCACTCTACAAAACTCTAGTTCACAGCTAATACTTACTAATTTTTCTTTATTGGTTCTGCTATTTCATAAGCCCAAACCTGACTTGGTAGTGAGTGCTATTTTCCCTTTTTTCCTCTAATAGTTGGAATATTATACCTCATTTTCCCTCCTTGGTTAATGAACCTTCAGTAACAAGAGAGGTAACAAATGAAAATACAGATTGTACATGCATTGTATCACTATTTGCAAGTTACTAGAATCACTTGCTATTCAAGAGAAAATTCAGAATAAATACCAGCTTGTTCCTTCCACTTACTAAGTAATGGAATTTTTATACAGTCTGTGGCAGTTGGGCAATGCCGTTTTAACAAGATTATGAAGTTCAGCCAACCCAGCCTGCCTGGCTTCCAGTGCAGTTATAACAAAAGAAAAGCTGGAGATCATCTGGTGCTGCCCCACATCTGATAGCACTGGCTGGATTCCTGCTCATCTAAGGGGAGCATCGTGTAAATCTACGGCTTCCAAAATTCAGTGATTAAACTCCCCACCACCTGGTTACAGAAATTAGTCTCATCACTGCTAAGGCAGAACATTTTCACACAACTGAAAAAGGGTAAAATAAGATTCACACCACATCAAACATGATGATAAACGTATCAGCACTCCACCTGGGTCTAATAATTTTATTAAGTTTAGCTTATAAAACATAGTTCAGGATATATATAAAAAAAAAATTAAGCCATACAATATTACTGCTGGAACTTTCATTTCTGCATCCCCACACTTGCACTCCAGACTACAACTCTGATACTTCACCTGAGCAATTCTCGTTTGCGAGTAAAATTGAGGGTTTGCCTTACGAAGACCAAATTTAAAGTTGTGGAAAAATACTGTCTAAATCAAGTACGGAGGGAGCATTATTTAGTCCAAAATCTCAGGGTCTGGGGGCTGTGGGAGAATCCAGAATTCTGCCAGAGGTACCTGTTTGCAGAGGTGCCAACTCCTCCTGCACCTCTTCAGTCTCCGTGCTGGGATTCAGCATCTCCCTCACACAACCCATTAGCAGTGCAGCCCAAAACAGGTTTGTCACATTCCCTGATCCCACATCTCGTATAACACAGCGTAAAGACACAGCAGATTGATCTTCCTAACTGAGGGAATCTCTCCTTAAACAATGTGAAACCATCACTATGTGGAAAAGATCCCTGGTAGTGGTGTGGTAAAGTGAATAGAGCCCTTCTGTGTCCTTGGCTGGTGCCACTAAGCAAATATCCAAGATTGTATTTACCAACAAAAGTGACTTCCTCAGGAATTTTCTAGAATTTCTGTGAAGTTACAACAGTAGATTTTTAATTTGAGGGAGAAAAAGAAAAAGAAACAACTTACAGTTGTCTGGTAAAAACGAGCGAGTGCTTCATAAACAGGGTTCTGAGTCACATAACCAGCTGGGTCTTCTCGTGTTGGCTAATCAATCTTGATTTCAAAACTGCAAGAAAGAAAGAAGATAATTAGACTTGACAAACCCCAGAGAATTAAGCAAATTAATAGAACAAACAAGGATTGATCTAAAGGATACCCCACAGGAGAAACAGATCCAAGAGCAAACATCCAGTGTCATAAATAGTTAGGGATATTTTGCAGTAAAATGAAGTGATTTAAAAGTTCCAACTCTGTGACCAAAGATGTGAATTAAAAGCTTGAAACTACAGGCCTCAGTCCCAATGATATCTTTTCTTATCCGTTTATCAGAGCTGTAGCCCTCTGGCCTCTCATATTTGTAAATAAATGTTGTTTTTAAGGTTCTGGAGACTGAAAACTTCATGTGTTGTGTCTGTGTGAGAGGAAAAGGCCAGCAGAGAGGGCAGGAGCAGAGGGGAGACATTCCCCCGGTTTTCCTTGCATGACATAAGAACTTGGGCATGAATAACTGAGAGGTCTTAAGGTCAGCACAGAGATGTCACCATGGATAAGTGACATTCTGACTGGTTCCATTGGAGGTGCTCAGGAGGGCACACAGAAAGGACAGGCAGCAGCTCTGCAGGGAGAGGCCCTCCTTGGATGGGACACAAGTGTTCCATGTGGGAACACATCCCCACTGCACTGATGCCGTGATGATTTTTGTCTTTTCATTTATACCCCTGTTATACCTTTTTACAGCTTCTGTATCCTTAGTGCTTTGTGCCTACATTTTTTGGCTTGTTTGTCAAGCTGGGAGACTCAACATTTTAGAGGTTTCGTAGTTAGGGATCAGTGTGCCCCAGACCCCAAGGTCCTCTCCAGAACACATTCTGTAAACTGAGATAGAACCATCCAGGGGAAGGTTCCCTGGGGAGGGGGGCTCACTCGAGCCTCTCATTGGGGAATCTTTGATAGAAATGCTAATTAGTAACACCTATAATGTGATACCAGACCTTTGGGGGTGTGCATTGCGGTGTGCGTGGAGGGGCATTCGACGTGGACGTGGTGCACCTAAGGATCCTTAAAATAAATACCAAGGTAAAATCCCTTTTTTCCTTCTAACCGTGTTTGACTCTTGATTTTAAGACCCGGAAAAGGCATCAGCACCACAAGGACGGACAAAAAGAAATCCATTTTCCATGTTTCTGTATTAAAAGGGAACCGCTGTGCTCCAGCACGATGCCATTTTTGACCCAAGACACAGAATTACATTTGGTTCCTCTCGTGTCAAACCACAGCATATGGCAGAGCCAGAGGGGACACTCCTGGGAGAGAAAACATCCACTTCTGACTTGTAAGTTCCAGCTAATGATCAATTCATCACACCCCTCAGTAAATCATGTTTGGATTCAGCCTGCAAAAACTGGATTGTTTAAGGCCCTTTGAACACTATGTGAAAACATCTTTCATTATAAATGAGGATTTCCCTGCAGACACCAGTAAGACCACATCTGCTTCATCTTGGATTAGCATAAAGGAGTGAGCTTCCCGATGCTCCTGCCACTGAGTGTCAGCACTGCCAGGTTTTGCACGTCATGGGCTTTATTCAGTCTCCACCTTGTGCCCAAATGAACATTTAATCTATCCAAATACATTTAAGTTCCGTATTGCTGGGATTTGTAGGACTTGTTCCAGGTATAACAACATCCCTTAAATATTCTTACCATATCTTAGGTCAGTTCAGTTTGTGTATTTTTATTTGGGAATTTTAGGACATGGACACTGTTCCTTTGTGAGCTACATTTCAAATATATTGTGAAGCAGAATGCACAAGGCAGTGTTCCAGGACCACACAATATCTCCAGACTTTCTCTCCCCTCATGTCTGTGGAAATCAGTGGGAGCTGGGGGATGAACAGATGGAGAGCAGCCCTGCAGAGAAGGACTGGGAGGTGCTGGTGGATGAGAGGCTGGACATGCCCCAGCCGTGTGCTGGCACTCAGGAACCCCCGGTGCCCTGGGTTGATCCCAGCATGGACAGCAGGGGAGGGGGGATTCTGCCTCTCTGCTCCCCTCAGGTGAGACCCCACCTGCAGAGCTGCCCCAGCCCTGGGACCAGCACAGGGAGGAGCTGGAGCTGCTGGAGAGAGTCCAGGATGATCAGAGGGATGGAGCAGCTCTGCTGGGAGGAAAGGCTGGGAGCTGGGATTGTTCAGCCTGGAGAGGAGAAGCTTTGGGGTGACTTCACTGTGGCCTTGACCCCAAGACACAGGGCCTGAAGGGAGCCCACAAGAAACATGGAGAGAGACGATTTACAAGAGCTCGGAGAGACAGGAAAAGGGGAAATGGCTTCAAACTGCCAGAGGGCAGGGTTAGATGGGATATTAGGGAAAAAATTCTTCCCTGGGAGGGTGGGGAGGCCCTGGCACAGGGTGCCCAGAGAAGCTGTGGCTGCCCCTGGATCCCTGGCAGTGTCCAAGGCCAGGCTGGACGGGGCTTGGAGCAGCCTGGGATAGAGGAAGGTGTCCCTGCCCAGGGCAGGGCGTGGAATGAGATGGGTTTTAAGGTCCCTTCCAAGCCAAGCCACCCTCTGATGTGCCTCTATGATATTTAATGCCAAGGGATGCCCGGTCTTGCACTGCCCCTGACTCAGGGCACTGACACACTGACAGAAGAACACACTGAACTCGCCTGCTAAAGACAGGAACCTACTCAGGATCCAGTCTTAAGTTCCGCTCTTAAGACCTTGCCTACCAAAGAAAATATGACTTTTGGAACAAGTTTCTAACCAAATATTTACTATCAGGCTGTACCACCAGGTGGCAAGATTGCAAAATAAAGGAAATTTTAAAATTGTCCCTATAACCCATTCAGTCAGGGCTGCTTCAAGGACCCCTTGCTGGGCCATGGCGATTGTTCTGGGAAGACTTGGGCGAGTATTTAACTTGTACCCACATGGGTCTGTAAAATAAAGTATTTTAACTTTTCTTCATCATTCATCATGTAGTTAATTTACTCACAACTACAACAGTCAAAGGCAACACGAGACTCCCAGTACAGGAAAAAGGAAATTGTGGCCACCAGCTGCACTTCTTTGAAGGACTTGGTTTTCCCACTGTTTTCATCCTGCTCCTTCTTTCCCTGATAAAAATTTTAACCTTTTCAAAAGAGCCTAAAACCTGACATGACTGCAGGGAACCACATATTAAATGGGAATATAACTCAAAAAGATTAATAAAATCACTTTGCAAAGGGAAAGTAAAGACTTTACACAGAGTGTACTTACAATCTTTTGGGTAATTTTTTCCCATGTATTTTCACTTCTGAGGTTATATCCCAGTTATCTATAAACCAAGACACAGGGCCGTTCTAAGCTCTACACTAAAGGTGTGCCATGGGCACATGAGCTCAGTTTAAAGGGCTGAATTTTATACTGAGTGTGTTATTTTACAGTCCAATTTAATTCAAAATTTAGGAAAAATATAAATCCCTAGTAACAACTTGGAAAACTCTCTCTATAATGCCTCGCCCCTAGATCATAAAGGACACAATGTAAGCACCCAGTCCACATTATGTGATTTATTTGCATCTATACACACACAGATAGATATATTTGTAAATAAAAGGACATAAAACATTAGCAAATCTAATTCTGGCAACCAGATCAAGGTGGTGAGCAACTCTACCTGACCCTGAGATATGCAACACCAAAAAAACCAATGATTCCAGAAATAGTTTAGGGACTTTTTCCTTCCATTTGTAGCATTGCACCTGCTCAATAACACACAGCTACACTTCACAGATGCTTAAAATATTGTCATTATCCCTGGAGCTAGAAGAAATTAGGTAGGTGTAAAATAATCAGAATGTCAAGCACATTAAATGTCAAGCATAAATAAGAACCAAAATTGGAATCTCTCAAAGATGCTGGTACTCCCACAGTTGGGCAAAAAGTGTTAACTTCAATAACTGCCACCATTTGGGACTTGTATTATTATACAAACCACAGAATTCTGCGCCTTAATGGCATCAGCTTGAAAGATGATTTGGCGTTAGAAAGTAAAAGTAAATGTTATCCAAAACATCAAGAAAACTTCCTGCCCCAAAATAGATTTTTATTTGAGACTCTTCAATTCAAACACTCCAGGGTATTGAAATTAAAAAGAGGAATAAAAAATCCAAAAGTCTTTGCAGGAGAAGGGAGGGATGAGTAATACATGAGCCCGTGTTACATGAGATGGCACCAAAAATATAAACTGCAAAATAATCTCCTAAATTATGCTCCTTCATCCAATAAAACAAAATAACTTGCTCAATCAAGTTTTAATTCCATAATCCAATCACCACGAAAATTAAAATCAAACCCTCTTTCCCCAGTGAATATATACTAACTAAATATTTTCAAGTGAAGATACCTAAAACCTAAATTAGATTGGAAACTCTTTCAAGAGAGATTTGCTTTCATCTAAGCCCATACCATCCCCGCATAGAGTCAAGTCCAGAAATCTAAACTGTAGTTAACTAAAATTAAAGCTTGAAAAAAATATATGAACACCCACAGAGCACATGATGCCATGCTTAGGGAGTAACACCTATTATGCAATTTCAATGAAGTCCACACAAGTGTTTTTGTTGGGTTTTTTTGTCTGGAATCAACATCTCCTTTTCTTTCCACATTACCTATTTAATCTTTTGTTTGAACCACAAGACCAAAGTAGCTCTACAGGAGATTCAGAGCTTGGGAATGGCTCTGCTTAGAGGGCTTCAGCTGAGAAATTCCCAGGAAACAGACTGTGGCACTGGACAAGCCCTCACCCCATCACAGAGAGGTTTGCACGGCCAGAACATGCCACAAAATACTGAGTATTTACATGTTCATGTGGAAGAGATTCTTACTCTTGCACAGAGGCAGGATGGAAACTTTTCTAATCTCTGCTCATCCTTTCAGCCATGGGGCACCTTTCTGGGAAGAGCTGGAACAGAGTCAATTGATTGACAAGAGGATCAAGAGGAACAGGGCTGAGGTCACCAGAGCATTTGGTGACCAGACGAGTCTGTCAGCCCACGGGAGCGACGACATCGATCTGATCTGCGGTAATCGAGCGTCGAGGTTAAAACACCTCCATGGAACCGCGTTCCTGAGGAGGAAAAGCATTCCAGGGAGCTCAACTGAATCTTCCTTTAAAGCTCCAGAAAACCCCGAGCGTGTCATACCCCTACCAGCATGAATTGTACAGTGTTTCAGGATTTTTAGAGCATAAGAGAAAACACTCAAACTCACAAACGTGTCCAATTTTACAATGAATTGATAGAATTAGGGCAAGACAGATTTACTTCCCTGCTTTAAGGAATAAAGGCTCTCTGGACTCTTTAGGACTTGCTAACATGCAGGGCTAGGATTACCATGCCAGCTTAAGCCTATGCTTCAAATCCAAAACTAACAAGAAAATACAAAGTATAAAGGTATTAATCACTGGAGTTTAAATTACATTAAAGGCTTTGTTGGCTTTCTTCTTTGCCTTATGAAATACTAAGAAAATAGAAAAAAAAATCCCAAAAATGTATATATGAAATGAGGCAGTGCCATATAGGTGAGCATTCTTCCTTAAGGACTTCATAAAAATAACATTTTCTCTTCCTAGAGAGTACTGTGATCCAGCCACAGACTCAGGCAACTGAAGTACGTGTTCACATTAAAAAGAAATAATAAAATCAAATCCTCTTCATGTTCAAGAACACTCTCTAAAGCACTTACTCTATAAAAAGAAATCCGAGCAAGTAGATACACCTGATTTATTTCAGGAAGCAAACAAAAATAACAAGAGTGCCACCTATCCTTCATTAGGAATAACAGAACTTCCTGTGGACTGACCTTGCTGTTAAAATCCCTGCACAATGAAACCTGATGGCTAAGAACATACAAAACTCTCCATCTGGGCAGAAACTCGGGGAAAAAAAATAAAATGCAAAGGAGCGTTGCATGGAAAAGCAGGATTAAAAAGAAATACAGGAGGAGGAGGAGGACTTGGGAAAAATAAATCTGTTAGGTATCAAAAGTGTAAAATCCAAAAGATTAAACCCAGGAAAACTAAAGATATTTTAAAGCTTGAGGCCACATTTAGGGTTTCAGTAATGATTTTATGAAAATAAGTTTGTGTGTAACACACAACGAGCAAACTTGGTCTAGAAGAAGCTGCTGTACAGAGGCAGCAGCTGCCACTGAACAGGAGACAGGGAATATTTATCCAGTGCAGATGACTGGAGCAGCAGAGAGAGGTGGGGGGGGTCATTATTTTCTCTTTTTTTAAGTTTAGAGCAGATATAGGAATAATACAGATGAGCAATCCTGGCACCTATACCAGGAAAATAAAAAGAAATTATTGCCTCTAGTGACAAAAACATAGATAAATCTATCTTATTGATAAAAAAGGAGGAAGTTCAGTTTTCCTTTTTGGTAAAGGGAAGTCACGGCTCACGACCTGCTATGTGCACGTGGATGAGGGAAAATCCATATATTTGCATATATTAAAATCCAATAGAGATTTGTAGGCCTCCCAAACCGCCTCCCACAAAGGGAAACTAAGGCACCACGAGATAATACAGAAGGCCTTTGCTCTTCAGAAGAATGTGGTGAAAATATGGGAAGCAGAGCTCAGCTCTCGCTGCGGTGGACACCGGCAGAGCTCCCCAGGGAACGTGAAATGGAAAAGGAGCAGCAGCAACACGGCAGAGCCAAGGGAAGGGGCAATGTTCTTCCTGGCCAAATGAGGAGAGGCAGCCATGGAGAAGAGTGAAAAGACCTTTCCAGCTGCAACTGGACATTAAGGCAGGAGAAGAATTTCAACACAGGTTTCCCACAATGCAATAAACACCTAAAAAAACAAACCCTGAAGTTACTGCTCGAATGGGGGAGCTCTGAGCTGATCCCCTCCCCAGAGAAGTGAGCCTGGGGTGAAACAGTGACATAAAACATGGCCTCACATGGGACAACTTCCCTCCCATTTTCACACAACCAAACAGAGCAAAAAACAGCCAAGTGTTTGTCATCTCTCCTGTGGAGACAGGCTGAGAGTTGCTCAGCCTGGAGAAGGCTCCAGGGAGACCGTGGAGCCCCTTCCAGTGCCAAAGGGGGCTCCAGGAAAGCTGGGAAGGGACTTTGGACAAGGCCTGGAGTGACAGAACAAATGGGAATGGCTTTCCACTGGCAGAGGGCAGGATTAAATGGGACATTAGGAAGGAATTCTTCCCTGTGGGGAGGGTAAGACCCTGGCCCAGAGAAGCTGTGGCTGCCCCTGGATCCCTGGAAGTGTCCAAGGCCAGGTGGGACAGGGCTTGGAGCAACCTGGGATGGTGGAAGGTGTCCCTGTCCAGGGTAGAGGTGTGGAGTGAGATGATCTTTAAGGTCTCTCCCAACCCATTCCCAATCCACTGCCTGTAGGTTGGACACAAACCTCTTGATGATGAAGCAGTATGTTTTAAATCAAGTGGACAGCCAATGCTGACAGCTAAACAATCACGGGCACTAAATTTCCCAGGAAACTGAGGTGTGAGAGACCAAGCACCGGGAAGCATTGCTTGCCAAGCAGATCTTCCTCGGAGACACGATTTACAGGATAAACAAAATGCAGTGTCGTGTTGGAAAGTAATGGAGGTTACCTCAAACCTGTCAACATTCACCACTTCAACCTCCCCAAAAGTATTGCAACTGCTTTACTTAGGAAAAAGGTGGGAAAGTGTCCAAATGAGTACTCCAACCTCTCCAAAGAACACAATGTGAACTCAAATAAAAATCGTTATATAAAGTTCCACAGCAGAAGCTCCACAGTGAGAAGTCCTTATGGATTGATTTACACATATAGCAGTGAGTTATAGTTTATCTATTGAAGGAGCTTTGCTCCAGTGGTTTATATAATATCAGTCCCTACGTATAATTATAGTTATAGAATCAATCAGGGACCACATATTTTACTCTCATACAGCTCTGTTTGGAATCACATCCAAGACATTTAAAATTGTACAGTTACAGCTTAAAAAAATCTGCTGTATGGTCTCATCAGAGAAGTTTCAGAAGGATGCTATTAATAAGTATTGAGACAAATACAAAGAATGGCAAAAAAACAGAAGTGTGAAAAATATTTCCCATTAACATGTGCATATGGTTTCACTCAAAACAAATTTCCTTGCAAGAAACATGTTTATATAATAATACTCAGTTGTTACATTACCAAACTGACTGTAAGTTTATAATGGAGCCATTTTGATTTAGGCACTGTAAAGATATCAGCTGGAAGGCAAAAATTTCAAATATATATGGAAACAATGGAAGTAAAGTCCTGGAGGAAAACTGTTTGAGAGAAAAATGATAATGACAAAAGAAACAAAGCATTGTTTCTGAGCCCCTAACAGATGCCAAAAGCCCAAGGAAAGAGGAGGGAGGTTGGGATTCGGCCTTTACCTCACACAAAGATGTGTAAGACAGATCCATTAATTGCTGCCAGTGCACTTAAAGTCCTTATGCAAACTTTCAATTTTAAGTGATTTTAAGAAGCCCATCAAGCAGCAGGGGCCACCTGTCCCCAGGCATGGTTTGAGCACCCAAGTCCTTGTCAACATTACCAAAGCATTATTTGAGTAACCAGCTGCAACAGGACTTTTAGGCAACTTTTAATCCCGTTCCATGCTTGGATGAAATAAACAATTTGTATAGAAGGTTCTGCTGTAAATGCCAATTTTTTTCTTGGCATTTACTTGCCTTTGGATCTGGATTAGCCTTCATGCTCGGCGGGACTGAAGCGGAACTGATACGTGTAAAAAACGTACTAAAGCAGGAATTTCTATGCACGAGCATTAACAGGCGAGACTCAACCAGGGAAAAGACCCAAACTCTGTGAGTTTAACACTCTCTCTGCACCAAAGGGGAGACCAACACAGGCCTGCTCCGAGTCTCAGCTCTCCATCCAGTGAAAACTGGGAGTTGCTTGCGGTGGAGGAACAAAACCACCCACAGCAGGCAGGAGGCAACAGGGCTTGTTGGGTGGGGAGCCCTAGCACAGGGTGCCCAGAGAAACTGTGCCTGCTCCTGGATCCCTGGAAGTGTCCAAGGCCAGGCTGGATGGGGCTTGGAGCAATCTGGGATAGTGGAAGCTGCCCCTGCCCAGGGCAGGAGTGGCATTAGATGAGCTTTAAGGTCCTTCCCAAGCCTGGGAAGCTCAGGGGTTTTAAAAGGCTTAGACAGCTAAACACCAGAACCACGTGCACATGTTGGTGTTTAAAGCCCTGTTCTGAGTTGCTAACCCAGCCTTAGACTGGTGTAATTCTGGGATTTATGGCAATTAAGGAAAGAGCAGGTGGGAAAATAAGACAATGACTCGGTAGCAAGAATGTTCCTGCAGCTGTGAATTGCAGGAAGCACAATGGCACACCCACGCTCCTCAGGGCACCGTGACACTCGTCTTTTGGGAGGCAGGGATGCTGCATATTGACAGAAAAGTAAGAGAGAGAAAACTCTTGAGGAGGAAAAGCTGATGCATGAACCCTCCCAGCAGGTGTTCAGTGGTGGGAGAAAGACAGGTGCTCTCAGCAGTGCCTTCTACCACAGGTAAATTAGACTGCAAGAGTATGTTTCATTATTTTCAGAGACTGAGAGGATAAATACGAAACCAATGGAACAACTTGTTACTCTGGGAAACAAAAGGGGTACATTTGTCAGCAGCTACACATTATCATTTCAGAAGTGACACATTAAAATGTGTACTATTGTGCTGAGAAGGAGCAGCACCACCCTGCAGCACCATCCATCCTGAAGTCTCCCAGGAGGGCACTGAGGAACTGCAGTCAAAAATTGTAAGGAAAAATCCAAACCCATTATATTCAGTATTTATACTTGTTTATAACATTAAATATTTACTCTTTGCTGTCTGATTTGAAAATATCAGGTGCAACACTTTTTTCTTCTTATCTAGCAAATACATAAAAACAAAATAGATAAGACAAATCCCTCAGTAGCACCCAGAGCAGCTAAAGAGAGAGGACAGACTCTCAATATATATAAGAACAAGCAGGCACCGAGTTCAAAACTGCTCATCTCCCTCCAACTCCAGTCAAGTTACCTGAAAAGGCCACTTGGAGGAGAGAGTCCCACAGGAGTTGATTTGCTCTGTGGATTGCAGGAAGTGTTTGCCACCACTTCCCTGGAAAAGCAGGGCACCCTCCCAAAGAGCAGAGAGCTCACTCATCCTCACAGAGTGAGTCCAGAGTTCCCACGGCTGTGCTGCCTTTCCAGACTTTGTCACTGTGAGTGTCTGAAGCAGCACGTCCTGGGCACTGCTGCACAAGTATCTGGGAATAAATGTGATAGATAGGAGGAATTTAAAGGGTTCTCTGCAAAGCTTCATTGTGACCAAGGCAGTTTTCATTGTCTCCTCCCTCTTTACAGCCATCTCTGTGTGCTCTGCAGCTCTGCAACCCTTCTTTCCCCCACACTATTACCCAAAGTCACCAATAAAGCACAAACTGCTCAGTGAGCTGCTGCAGATTGCTAAATGATGGCCTTGCACAAAGCTCATCAGCCTGACTTGGATGTTGTAATCACCAATAATAATTTAGATATTTCATGCAAAATGCCACCCATTCCCCCCCCCTCAGAATTAGCAACCTTCAAAATCGCCTTCCTAAGCCCATCTGAATCAGTCAGAAATAACGGGTTCATTTCTTTCCAATTAATTCAACCTGGCTCAGGAAAAAAAAAGGCAAATTTTATTTGCCTCTGAAACAGAGGTAGTTCCAGACTTCTAGTACTTGAAAGAGCCTCTGTACAAGTAATAATACTTGCCTAAATGTCTATTCCTTTAAAATTAGCACCTAAAATTAAAAAAGCACCTTCCATATCCTGCAGGATTTCCCGATCTGCTTAACTCCTCAAGGGTTTGCTGTAAATGAGGCAAAGAAATCTCATAATGGGGTATATGAAAAAATAACCCTCCTGCCCTTGTTCCAGGAGGAAAAGATTTTAAAAAGGTACATGCAAGCACTGAGAGCAGCAGTGTGAGGTGTCTCTGTTCCCCCAGGCAGGACACAGCCCAGGGCTGTGCTCAGTGGCAGCTCTGCGTGCAGGGAGCCGACAGGAAGATCCCCAAACTATCAGGTTGGGTTTATCTCCAGCTGGCACATGGAACATCCACTCACGACAGCAAGACCAGTCACAAACAGGTTGTGGCTTTCCCCTCTCACTCCCAGCTTCCTGGGGAATTGCAGCTGCTTGGCCAGCTCTCTCTGGGCACGGTGATTGCTGTGTTCATCAGTTCAGCAAGGCTGGGTGCAGGGTGAGCACGATACGCCAGCTCAAGGTGGTACAAACTGGGGCTCCCTGCCTTCTCCAGGGTGTCCATCCTGTCACCATGGCAGGTGGATATCGAGTCTCTCACAGGCAATTCCAAAAGCAGTTCAAGGACTCGCTCCTAACTCTTTAAGCAACCCCATTTTTTACAGAGGAAGTTTTGACTGTGAGTTGTCAGGCCTACATTTCTCTGCAAAGGACTCATAGCTGGGGAAAAAAGACAAGAAGGTCGTGAAGAAAGTCTTCTCTGGTGAAGGTACCCAGACACCACGCAGCCATTTGGGTAGCAGAGAAAAGTGAAATGAAATTGAAATTTTGCCCTGTGAGGCTGGGGAGGCCCTAGCACAGGCTGCCCAGAGAAGCTCTGGCTGCCCCGCTGCTGGAAGTGTCCAGGGTTGCGTGAGGCTTGGAGCACCAAGTGGAAGGTGTCCCTGCCCCATTCCAGCATTTTGGGATTCTATAAACTCCCCTCCTGAGCAGGAACATCTCAATGCCAAGATTTGCCCAAGGAACCAAAATTCCGTTCACCAGTAACCTTCTCTCATCACCATTTATTGTTCCTCACTCCATTCTGCTCTCAGAGTTTTGACCCAGAGAAGATGGATTTCACACTAGAGTGAAGGCTGGAATGGAAATAGCCCTTTGTAAATGATGGATCTGCATTACAGCCTGAAAATTCTTCTTGGAAAATGACAGACAGCTACGGCTACAGTCTGAGGCATTAGATGGATTGTGTGAATGCTGCCAAAGCGCAGAGAACTCAAAAGGACAGGACAAATACTTAAAAGGAAGATAAGACAATCACATTACTCCTCAACTTTCAACAAAATGAGAATTTCTAAAGCACATACGATGTATTATTAATTTCCAACTTAAGGATCATGCAAATGCTCAGGAAAACAGGTCTAGTAATAAAAACCACTTTGCTCTTCAGACCATTAAAGCAACCAAACACTGCAGTCCTCTGTCACTGCTGCCCCCAAGGAACCTTGGGCTCAGCTTTGCTGGCAGAGCTGTGTGGAGTTAAACCTCACTGCTTAAACCCAGCCCAGCCAAATGCAGCCCAACAGTCTCATGCTGTCAGCTCTGACCATCTGCAACCACAAGTCAGGCTCTGCCCCAGCCCCAACACTCATCAGAAGAGCAACCTAAAACATTCCTATTTTTATTCAGAAGATTGTCTTAAAGTCATTCTTAAACTAACTTAATGCAAGGATTACTTTTTAATGTGCTCCTAATTTTCCCTTATCAAGGTCCTAGAGAATGATTTCAAACAACTCTACAAATATAAGCAAATATAAGCTTATTTAAAACCAGACCAAAACTGACAAAACGTTCCCATCTAATTGCAAGTGGCAGGAATAACCACCATGGAAAGAAAGCAAGGCTTGGTTTGCTTATCAGGAAATAAAGCAATTCACCAAACATCTGAAAACACAAAAACATGTTGGGAATGATACCAAAAAAAATTATCTTAATTGAAAAATAATGGCTTGTCTGAATTTTATTTTCTTTGCATCTTTTAAAAGAAAACTTTGGTGGCTCTGCACTCATATTGAATGTAAATACAATTGCAGTACATCCTGATGGTTCTCACAGCAGAGATGCCGTATCAGTAGCAAGCAGACCCTGATGTGGATTAGGATAACAGAGAAGGCAGAGGAGGAAGAACAGAGCTCTCTCCCGCGCAGCATTTTTCATGCACACTGTACATCACCACAATCAAACACCACAGTCACCTTGTTGAATAATGAATAGCAAAATGAACAGAAAATTAAGGAGCAGCAAGCAAGGGAGAGAAGATTCAAGCTGACATCTGCAATGAGAGGAAGTCACTGAGAGGTTCCCAGTGGCTGCTCCAGATGGCTGCAGCTATTTTGGCCAGACTACCTGGCTAGGACAGAGCTGCAGTTAGGTAAGCAGAAGGGGGCAGGAAGAAGGAAAGGAACAAAGGGGAAAAACAAGCACTGAAAATGGGATTTGGAGCCTGCAGGCCTCCTAATTCTGAGCCTCGTGAATAAGAGAAAGTTACAAAATAAAATAGTAACTCCCTGTGACCATTTAGGAAAAGGAAACCAATTACCACTGGGGATTAGACACAGAAATTTCTTTCGGCCACTGTATGGATTCATTCTCTCTCCCATGCCTGGCTTTCTATAAACATAATTAAATTGACTTTTTCTTATGAGTAAATCGTACATGTGCTTTAGGCCACATAAAGCATCTTGCCATCTAATTGTATTTTTCATCTGTACTTTCCCCCATCGACCTTCCTTGCAGTACTGGGAAGAAAGGAAAAGCCCTTCTGTATATATTCATTTTTTTTGGTTTGTTTGCCTTAAGGTCCAATGCATATTCTAGCTGTCAAATATGATTTCCCTGCTCACTGAGCAAATATTCTCAACAAAGATTTTCTTTTTTATTTACTACTATTTATTAAACAATGATTTTACAGACACAGGTAATAGAAATGCAGGCAGGTCGGAGTGCATCAAAGATTTATCTCTGGGCAGGAAGTCAAGTTTCATTAAAAATAAAAATGAAGTTTATGTAAGCAGAACTCAGGGTTGCTGCGAGTTGGCTTTGGGACATAGGTGACAAAGTTGCAGTGAAATTATGAAAAACATAACAAAAGGCAGTAAGAACCTCACATGACCCCAAGCCTGCATGGTAGGTAAATACTGCACTTCCAGAAGACTGTTTTAAACAGTATATCAAAATATATTTAAAGGCCAGAAACTGGATTAAGTCTTATGTCCTGATGCCTGATAAAACCAAATCTTCTGTATTCTCTAGCACTGGGTAAAACACGAGAAATAAAGCACAAAGTAAGGAAACGTAAAACAAGCGTAGAAGCGATGGAAAGCAGGTTTGTGTCTGACAGCGAGGTGAGAATGCTGTGCCAGTACAGAAAGAAACCCAGCCAGACACAGATATTTGTCTCCAGAGTGCTCAATTCAATTGCAGCACAACCCGAGGCTTTTCCTCCGGGCTGTATTTAGGGGCCTGAATGGAAATGATCCCAGGGGTCTCAAAAACCTGCAGGAGCCCAAACACCCCACGGCACAGAGATCCATAAAGAGAAGGGCAAAGCCTTGGGTAGCTCCTGCCAGAGCAGCTGATGTCCTGCTAAGAGGTGTCCTGGTGAGCAGGCTGATGGTGCAACAGCATTTACAGAGCTGAGAAACCCAGCACATGAGAGCTTGAAATTATCTAAACAGATAGCAAGGAACAGAGGATTACTGCAGAGGTGAAACTGAGCTGGAGGATATTCTTATGAACGCAGCCAGTAGAAGCACAGTCACGTTTGCATTTAGGAATTCAAACACCAGCAGCTTTCAAGAGGCCTTAGGAACCCAGTACTGGATACTGGAGGTATTTAGGTGCAAAAAAGCACTGATTACCACTTCAAAAAATTCCTGTATTTCTTATTCTAAACACTAGGTACCAGCATCTGATGTAGCTGAACTCCATTACCTGTCACAGTGCAGGGTCCCCACTGCAAAACCCCCCTAAACTTGATCTGTTTTACAAATGCTAAATATAAATGAAAATTAATCAAGAGAGAGGTCTTCACAAAATGTCTAAAGCTTCTTTAAAATCACTGCAACGTCGTAACAGTTCTTGTAAGTGAACTGCTAAATAGAATTAAAATTCAAGCAAGATCAGATACCAGGAAAGATTATATTCCCTAAAAAGGTCGAAGAGAAAACTCGGAAATATTTCAGGCAACCGTCTCCATGTCCATTAAACACCATGACAAAACAATAAACCGGAATACGGAAAGCAAAGCATCAGGAGAGTTTAGGAAATTGAGGATGGAACAAAGACAAACAGCTTGTCAAGCAACAGACATTTCCCTCATGTGAACAAACCTACAAACTCCACGACATGATGCAATTTGGAAAATGTCTGGATGTCAAAAGATACCAATAAGTAGGAAATTGGGTGTTTGTTCAATGGATGTAAGAGAAATGCAGGCAATACCATCCTGCCACTAGGAAAATAATGGTGTAAATACAAGAGCAAGGAAAGCACACACCAAACATGGATAATTCGTGGCTGCTGCCAGTGTGTCAGGAATGTAAGCATAAAAACGTGGTTTTCTGTTTCTTTAATTAATTAAAAATAATTAATCCATTAAGAAAAGCCTACAGGGCTTTTTTTAATTAAGCCATGCTTTGGGGCTAAACAATTTTTAATACAAAACAAAATCAAATCAGGTTTGTCAAAAGAATTATAAGATATCTGTGTTAAATAATGAAAAATAACAAGGCTTCATTTCTTCATTAGTATTAAAAAACATTAAGTGGAAACTACAGAAGAAGAAAAAGTTGCTCCCTGATAGACAAAAGAATTATTAGGATTATTAAAGGAATCCAAACTGGTACAGGAAACAAGCTTTTGCAATTAAAGGCCAGTGTGTACTCTAGAGCCCATGGATAAGATAACAGAAGATCTGGAATAAGAAAAGATGTAGGAGAATACAAGACAAGGTCCAAGCTTTCAATGCCAAAATAAGTAAAATTCTGATTTCCAATATTGTCAAGATTTTCTAATTATTAGGAAAGCTACAGACCTTCCATGGCTCCTGCTCCTGAGGACACACAGCTCTGCATTCTGCTGCAACAGCAGCGAGAGTTCAAATAAATTAAGTCAAGCTAAGTTAAAAGTTCAGCCAGACAAGAATGCCAGTAATGAGAAGCCACGGAGAAGGGACCATGAATGGAGAATGGTTACACAACGGAGAGAGGAAGAAATCAAGAAACCCCCTCTGTGACTGGCTGAGCTAATGAAGCCTTGCTTGCTTCTCTGCTGTCTAATTGTAGGCAAGATTAAAATGGAGCTTTCTTCCCAAATTAGTGACATCTCAGGAGATCTTATTCCCCAGCAGCTTTTTGGTATTCAGCAGGGAGCATCAGCCTTTTTCTTAGGGCTTTTTTCCCCCTCTGCCTGGTCATCTGCTTTCCCTGCTGGCAGGAACTCCCTGTTTTCTGTCTCTACCTGCCTGCCAAATAGACTCACAGTGGCCCAAGGAATCAAGAATTATTGGAGGGGGGGGGGGGGAGGAGAAAAAGGGATGAATGCAAAGACACACCAAGAGATTTGATCTGAATGTTTCCAGCGGGAGCAACTGCCAAATCTTTGCAGCTCCTCCTCAGCCACTTCAGCTCCTCGCTTTGCATTTTCCCTTCTCCTACCCCCACTCAGAAGCACCAAGTCGGGAGAAGGAATCTGGGTTTTGGGAATGAATCACCTTCTCAACACTTCTCTTCATGAGACTCTTTCCTCTTTGGAAACTCAGCAAGAAAATCATCCATATGCAACAGAAAACCCAACAAACTCAATTTATTTTAGGCCCAGCGAAGCGAATTAAAAGACAAATACTTTGCACGAGTTAAAACCGAGCCATTTGCTGGTTATTAGCAATGAGGACAAAGAAGGCAAATGGTCACAACGAACTTGTCAAGCCTTCCCAGCACCTCCTCGTGAGGGAAGCTATCCTACTTTCCAGAGCAGTTTTCCTCAGACTCATCACTTTCTGCTAACAGATGGGAAGCTGAAGATAGAAAGAGGCATCGTTTATGCCTAGCACCAAGGGGAGGGAAAAAATTATCTCAGCAGGAGATTCTTTAAAAAAAAAAATTAAAAATCAGCAACTGTCCTTCTCCTCAGAAACTAGGGAAGGGGAGGGGGAAGTGTTGGAGACAAAGGATCACAGACTTTTCCTGGTGCTGCCCAGGTTCTGAACACCAAGCAGAGCTCCTCCAACCTCTTCTGCTCTCCTTGCCCCTCTCCTAATCGCCCATCGGTGCTAACAGAAGAGCAGTAGGAGAAAAAAGGTCCTTCAGAATTCTGACAGAAAGAGTTCTATGATCAAAAAAGCTTCCTCATACTCTAAAAATTGGAAATACATTTTTTCTGTAAAACCCAGAACATTTCAGCTAATCCTTAATCCCAAATTCCTATCTGGATTAGTTTCTTCACCAAGTAGCCAGGATTTCCCCAACTCAGATGGCAAAACACTCTGTAATGATCCAGCAGCAGGGAAAATCCTGGGATGCACACTGAAATGCTGGGATGCACATTGAAATAGACTCTCTGATGCAGATTGGAGTTTATAATTTGCCATTGAGACCTACAGATTTCTTGAAATTGTGATGATACAGTAAAAATGTCACTAGTCTTAAGTCACTTAACGTTTTCTTCCTTTCCACCACTATGGACACATGAGAATATTTATCAGTAGTGGTATTAAACAGAAAAAACCTCTCAAACACAACCACCTGAACAAATTAAGCTGAACTAAACACCTTTAAATTATGATATTTTAATACTCAAGGGGAAAAAACTCCAGACTGATTCAACAAGCTTACCTAGTGCTGGAAAGGACAAAGTGCTAACAATTTTTAGCATCATTTATCACCATTTCTAGTTGCCAGCACACACTCCATTTCTCTCTGCATGTGTTTGTGCATGCACGTGTGCCCTTTTGTATGGTTACATAAAAATGCACACAGACTTTGGAGACTGTCTCTGGAAATATTCACACCCCCTTATCTATCCCAACTTTAAATTCAGATTGGAACCTAAGCCAAGGAATTTGGGAGTGATTCTTTAGTTTTCCTGTCAGTGATTTACTGACTAAATGGAGTAGGAAAGGGCTGGATTGCTCCAGTGTTAACGCTCATTGAGCAACACGAGTCTTGCCCAAACCCTGAGCACCTCAGGGAAGAAGGAACAACATTTGCACAATACTGATTTTACATTTTTTTAGACTTCTCCCCTGTGAGGGTGGGGAGGCCCTGGCACAGAGTGCCCAGAGAAGCTGTGGCTGCCCCTGGATCCTTGGAAGTGTCCAAGGCCAGGTTGGATGGGGCTTGGAGCACCCTGGGATAGTGGAAGGTGTCCCTGCCCATGGCAGGAGGTGGAATGAGATGAGCTTTAAGGTCCCTTCCAATCCAAACCATGCTGAGATTTCTCTTTAGTTCAAATTTCAAGAGAATGCAGGGATTAAAAAATTTTTGTATGTAGAGTTCTTCAAGGGAAAAGCTTCCATTTTTCTCTTCCCTAAAAGAAAAGAGGTCACCAGAATCAGGGTGAGAAGGCTTCCAAGGAGGTTTGCCTTTGACAGGGCAGGCATGGAATTGCATGAGTGATTCTTACACAGGAGTGTGAAGATAATAATCAAGCTCTAAGAATGCTAAAATTCACAGGAGGTCTATACACACATATAAACCCTGAAATAATAAAAAATAAAAGTTTAGCAAAAGTATGAATGTCTCTGTTATATCTGAACAGATACCAGGTGCGTAATAGGAAAACGGAATACAAATATAGAGTCACACATCCCCAGTTACACACAAAACCAGGAGTGAACCACAATGCTTTGTTTATTAGACACATCAGAATATCATCAACTAATCAAGTGCATCTTCTCCCTTTTGGGAAGGTAACTGCAGCCTCCGTAGATTCAAGAAATCTACATGGATTTGGATGAAATATAGAAAATGGAACTTGAGCTGAGCTGCCTCCTTAAATGCTGAGTGATTGTAGGGGGATATTTCTTTTTTTTTTTTTTTTTTGCTCCATAATGTGAACATAAAAGAAACCGCACCACAGCAAGTTCCCTGCCACGGGCGTCAAGTACCATTTTATCTTGGAATTTCATTAGACCATCAACTGAGACAAGCACTGACTGAACAAATCAAAGAGAGGTATTTACCTACAAAGAGTGCAAAAGATTAAGTTGCCAATAATTACAGAAATAAAATAACAGAGACTAGTCTACAATGTGGGTTTGTGAGCTTCTATTTTGTTGGGAGCTCAGTTTTGTACCATTCTTATAGACTGTTCTGCAGGATCATCATAAAGAAAATTTAAACCAGTTTATCTCATTTCCCTGAATCTTTCTGACTAGCCTTATATATGCCCTGACTTATGAAGTCTGTGGTTATTTAAAGATTTGCCCTCCATCATTCTGAAATGAATTTTCCTTGAACATTCGTTTCCTGGCTGAAGGCTAAAAGAAAGTAATAACAAGAGAACTTTCAAGGATAACCTTGACTATGAAATAGGTATAGGGAGCCTTTAGTTCAGAGTCTCCTTGTTCAGAAACTACTACAGGTGGCAGAGTGATGAAAACAGTGAGAGAATTCTGGACAGGTCTTTAAGCAAATGCTAAAAGATGAGACTCAGAATGAGCATCCTCATAGTGAAGACAGACCTCTCATCACAGATTTCCTTTGATTACCCCGAAAGTCTCTGATTTCTAATTGCCACTATCACACACATTGATTACAATGATTTTGCGAGTGGCTGGAATTTCCCCAGAAATGTTTCCAAATACAGTCAAGTTCCTTTGGCACACAATGAGCTGTTTACAAAAGCCATTATTAATGGGGAACCAATCTGCTCGATGATCAGAGAAACTTCTGCAAACACCAGAACCACCTCACCCCTGGGGGTGTGCTCCCCCTGTGCTCCCGGGGCTGGCACACGGGCAGTGCCTGCTGGGTGCCAGGACACAGCAGAGTCGTGGCCTGCAGCCTCTGCTCACTGAGGGCTCCACAGCCCCAACCTTCCTTCCTGAGAGCAAAGCTGAGCAAAGACCTGTGGCTTCCCTTTTGACTTCATTTCAAGTTCACTTATTGCAGTAATCACGCAAGGGCACGGACATCACACACAAGATGGAGAAGTGCAAAGCGTTTATTGCGCAGTGAATATTCCCTAAATACCAGCACCCAACAGGACATCACATCATATAAACAGGAAAGATGCTCACCTCAGTGTCCCCCAATCACCTGGAGTAGTGCACAGACATTGCCTATTATGGTAACAGGTAAACAATGCCCTATAAGGTCACAAACTACAATTATCACATCTCACAGGCCCAGCACTGTCCACAAACCCACAATCCTCTATCAGCCCATCCCCGGTGACCTGGATGCACTCCCAGGGTCACCTCTGGGTCCAAGAAAGAGGCTCTCTCTCCGGCCCTCAGGCCTGTCTCTATTCCAGCACATCGTGCACCCCAAGAACTTATTGCTGGGCATTCAAAACGAGCCTGAAACGAGCCTGAGTTCCACGCTCACTTGTTAAGCAGAGGAATGGGAACTACACAGGTTTCTCCTCTTTCAAACAAACCCTCAGCTCATAACAACTCGGCACTGTCTGGGTGGCAGGACTGTGACAGCCACTGATGGACAAGCTCCAGCAGCATCATGATTTAAGTTTAAAAAAAATTTTTATTAAAAAAAAAGAGAAAAGCCTGAAGTTGTTTCATCTGACTCAAAAAAGATGCTTGATATGCAGGTTGTGTTTTGCTTATTATTAAATGAAAATTGAATGCTATTAAGAACTCAAGGGGGAGAGTTGGAAGTTAAAGTTAACCTGAGTTACCAGCACCACCAGCCTAAGATGATTTCACATAAAGCTTGAGGAAATTTTATCAAAGCTATGGAAAGAAAATTTAAATATTGAAAACAAAAAAAAAAAACCAACCCTCATTAACTAGTCTGCCATATCCTATGTTACAGTGCTTAGTTTATATGTTTTTAAAATAGAGGTAATTAGGTTGGCATTAAATTCCAGTACATAAAAGCTGCTGAAATTTTCATCGGCAGAGATGTTTATCCATCATTTTCTTCACACTTTGAAAGTGAATATAGACAGTCTGTTTAATGTCCTCTTATGTAACATGCACCAAATGCAACAGAAAGTAATATGGAACAAAACACATCTAGGCATCTTCAATTTTACTTGTCTTTCCTACATAACACATTTAACTTGACAAGAAGAAAGGTAATAAGAATAAAAGTCATCAATTTAAAATAGTATTTTTTGGTTCTAATCCTTAAGCTATGAAGGAAAGTCTAAGTTTCCACGGAAAATGTTCTATTACTAAAGAACAGAAAAATAATTTTCAAAGAATAAATCCCGAGCAATGGACTTTTTAGCTGCTAGTAGGTGAAAAAATACTGCTGTCAAGTGACTAAAATAAGCATTCAATTCTCTAACAGCCTGACATATAACAGATTTCACTACAATATCAAAATGCACTCAGGTACATGAAATACATGACACAAAGGACATCCACAATCACATTAGAAAGACTTTTGAATTTATAGTCCCAATAATAAACCTCCTTTTTCATGTACTTTGTAGCGAGGGCAGATATATGGAACTGCTGCTCTTATGCAGCTTGGCACAAGCCATTCCCAAGAGGCAGAAAAAAGAGGATATTGGGGAGTGCTGTACAAAGGTGTGGTGAGAAGCCTTTTGTCCTTAATGTAGTGACCCTGCATCACCAGAGCAGGAGGAGAGGCAAATTCCTAACACCTCTATTTCCTCAAATAAATGAGAATATTCAATATTGCTGTACCATAAAAAGACTTTTTCCACTACTGAACTTGTATGTCCAGTTATGGGGATTGGAGCACAAACCACAAAAATACCCAGCAGATTTGGCTGCTTTTCCTGGACTGGGAAATTTGCTTTTCTGTCAGGAAGGTGGGCATTCATTTCACCCGGCCAGGACAGGCTGAAAAGGAACCACAGCAAACTTCCACACTGGAATTCCTACAGCAACATCATCCCCACCTGGATCTTCTTAAGTCAAAGCTTGTCAAGGAAAAATGGACGTTCTTTAGGACATGATGCAAAAACAGCCATTTTTTGCCCGTTTCTACACTGGAGAAATACCTGCACTGTTCATAGCACTTTAATACATGTCTGCCTACTGCCTTCAAGATACTTCAATAGATTTACTACCAGCTGTCATACCTGGATTTTACTTATTTTAATTACCAGCCTCAAAACCAAACTATAATAAAATAGCTGGTGGACCTGTCACAGCCTGAACATAGCAAGAACTAAATGCCATGTTTTCAGCTAGTCAGAAAATTCTTTTTTTAACAGAGAGATGATGATCATACCAGAAGACATCATCTGATTTCATAGTTCTAAATTCCTTTGTATTGGTTGCAGGATATTACATGGCAAAACAGGACAAGTAGAAATATATATATATATGAGAATATATATTTGAGTTAGGTCTGGAATAGAGTAGCCAAGGCAAATTCAGGAAGGGATAGAAGCAAAAGAAAGCCCAGGTGTGTGTTAATTTACTTTCATTTTACTCACTCTCCTTCCAGATTATCCTGTCTTAAAAGGAAGCTGGCCTCAGGACCACATTTCCAAAGCTGTTACAGACTAAAGAGCACTTGACAGCTGCCAATTTACTGCCACTAATTTTAAAAATATCACATGGATCAGCTCCAAGGAAGGTACCATGAGCCACTATGAGAATGCAAAAGGAGACATGAAAAAACACCTAAATTCTCTCAAAATGTAGCTCAGAGTTCCTCACTTTATGCAATAAAAAAAGCCGTCGACTTGTTTCTTCTTAATTTTTTTCTTCTTACTTTTGTTTCTTCTTTTCTTTCTTGGCTTTGGATATTCAACAATCACAAAGAAAAAAAGAAAAAAATGAAACAAAAAGAAAACCATAATAATGATTCTGAAAATATAATTTTAAAGCCAACTTAATGATATTTACAATCACACTTGCAATATTCATTTTCCATGCTGGATCTCCCAGCACTTGGATCTTAACACCATTACTGATCCATGCAGGCATCTGCAGAGAATATTTTGAAAAGAACATGTATTTGATTTTGTCTTGCCTAAAGATGGAGAAGACAGGATGGCAGTGACAATTCCATTAGAAAAACCAAACTTCTTCATGTGAAAACCTAATTTTTGTCTCTAAAATCTTGAAAACTTATCCAAAAAAGAAGTTGAAGCATGCATTAAATGCTGCTGCTCATCTCAAGGCCTGCTATGTACAAGCTCATTTGCCAATCCCCATTCAGGGAGAGGGAAATACAATCCAAGGTGTGCCAAAACAACATTTTCTTGCACTCGTTAGAGTGGTGGCCAACATATTTGGGCCAGCTCTCTTCCTCGTGTGACTGGCAAGGACCTGTTTGAGCTGTAATTACCACTGGCAGCAGGAGTTGCCTCCTCCTCTCCACAGCTTTTGGAGAACCAATTCATTTCTTTCCAATCGTTCGGGCCATAAAAGTGAATTCCAAGTATCCCACCTCCTATTTTATGCTCATTGTTCGTACGCGCAGATGCTGTTCCGGAACAAAATCCTGACCCTCTGTTGAGGAGCTACGGCTGAGTCACGCGGCACAGGAAGAGGCTTTAGAGGGACTGCTTTGTCCCTGGGCTGCTCCTACGAGTATTTATGGCGAAAGCAAGCTGCTAAAACGGTAATGGAAAAGGAAGGAATTTAATGTGGGATATAACACAGGCACTGCTATAACCATGCTGTAAAAATTTCAGCAGGAACCTTTCCTGTGCAGACATTTGGAGGAGCCTTTTTTGGTTCAGATATTTGCTCCAACTGAAATACCAGACACATAAAGCATCGAGACAACGCCACCAGCAGAAGCATCGTCAGAGATTTAGAAGTAGAGCTTCATCCGTTGTCCATTTAATTCTCTCTCCTGGCTCCAAGAGTGGCAGTACCAAATGCTTTGGAGCAAAAATGCTCCAAATAAGAGGAATCAGAGCAGTCTGCAATCTGGTAAAACCCTTCCACATGGAAAGGTTCCCTGAACTCCTTTCTAGCTCTTCCTATAGAATATAAACAAGTCAAACTTTAATTGCTGTAAGCTTTCACGTACTAATGGAATATAAGGAGACTTAAAGAAATTTGGAAAGCAGCAATTTACTTTGGAGTAATGTAATTTTACTTAATTGCTTCTAATTAAAATTATTCTACAAGTGTAAAACAAAAATGTCTATTAATTCTCTGCATAAACTAAATTTAGGTATCAACTGAGTAGCTTATTCACAGTATTTACTATAATTACTGCAATACTTTTGTAACTTTGATGATTTAAAAGTTTGGAGGCTTGATACCAAATAACGGTTTCTGCTGCATAAAGCAAAATAATCTTTCAAACTCCCAGTGCCTTTGTAGTTTGACTGTGACTCACTAAATTTACATTTTGTGAAAGTACATGTAGGAGTAAAAGCACTTATGTATTATCAAGAAATATGACATTATAATCCCATGAAGTTACTACTTATAGAAAAAAATAAAACTGTTCCCATTCTCTTTCATACCTAAGTGTAAAGTGAATACCTTCCATTAACTTTACCTTGGATTAACCTTAGAAAGAAAAAGGACACTTAATATTTTTGCATATATTTTAAACTTCACTTTTAAAGTTTTAAAATCAGCCATGAAACGTAAAAATTGGAAATATCTTTCCATAAAAGTTAACTCATCTGAAAATAATTATTGTATTTGAAACTATCCTGCGATGTGTGTCAAATCTGACAAGAAGTTGTGGCCAAAGCTGGGGTGGAAAATTTAAAAAAAGAAAGTGAGACTATTCTGCAAACTTTTATATTTTAGAAATAGACCAAATTAAGTCCAGAGACAGTTATATTTTTTTAATTTCTTCTCTTCCTTTATCTTCCTTATCCTCTCTCCATATTTTTGCTACCTGGTTTTTCATGTGGTTCTTCAAACAGCCCAACAAAGCAAACGCAGCAGGGTCATTGTGCCATTTTGAGGTGAAATTTGCTAACTTGAGTAAAACCAGTAATAAATGCTACTTTCTTCCTGCAGATAATCCATTTCCTTCTCCAAATTCTTTAATACCCCAAAGTTAGTGCATCACACGAGATCCATGCCTGGTTTCTCTCGTGGGGAGGTTGTATTACCTCAGGGTTCCGCCACCCTCTGGGGCTCACCCCACGAACACTGGAGCACAGACCTCTCACAGTAACAGAGAATCAGGAGGAAACAAGCCCGCTCAGAGCTCCTCTTTCTATGTGGAATCATGAAATGGTTTGGGTTGGAAGGAACCTTAGAGCCATCCAGTGCCACCCTGTGCCATGGGCAGGGACACCTCCCACTGTCCCAGGCTGCTCCAAGCCCCAGTGCCCAACCTGGCCTTGGATTCTTTCCGGGATCCAGGGGCAGCCACAGCTGCTCTGGGCACCCTGTGCCGGGGCCTCACAGGGAAGAATTTCTTCCTAATATCTAACCTAATTTTCCCCTCTTTCAATTTGTACCCATTACTCCCTGTCTTGTGACTCCAATTCCTGACAAAGAGCCCCTCTCCAGTTCCCTGTAGCCTCTTCGGACCCTGGAAGGTGCTGTGAGGTGTCCACACAACCTTCTCCGCTCCAGGCTGAACAGCCCCAAGTCTCCCAGCCTGTCTCCTTAGGGGAGGTGCTCCAGCCCTCTTATCAATATCGTGGCTTCCCCTGGACTCGCTCCCGCAGTTCTTATGTTGGAGGCACTATTTGAAGCCACTTCCAGAACCTGGCAAACCATGGAGCGTGGAAATCCAGACACCGGGTTTGTTTTTAAACTCGAGGGGGGGAAGAAAACGTGTTTCTGTTAGCCAACAATTTTGGCACTGCGTTACCATTGCTTTCCTCCACTAAAACCAGTTCCAAGAGCCTCCTAAGAAAGCGTCGTGGTTTGACAACCACAGGAAGTCACAGACTGCCACCTCTGGGCTCAGCTGTGCCACAGAAACGTCTGTGCAGCGCACGGTCAGCATCGCACTCTTTCAGCAAGGTGGGATCTCTCCATCCGTGCAAGGGCATTTCCCTCTGCCTAATGAAGTTCAAGCCAAATTACAGCCAAAGCCCACACTGAGATCACTGATGTCGCAGCAAAGCAACAATCAAAATAAAATGAAACTGGAGTGACAGCAGCACGCAGGAAACAGTTTCTCACGGTAATTTACTCCTCCCATCACTGTGTGGCACTGACTATCTTCCTTCCCTGCATGGGTGCCATGGGAAGCAGATTGTTACACATTTTTAACCCCAAACTCACCAAGTCGAAAAACAGGCTCTTAATTAAGAAAAAATCAGGGAAAATAGACTTTAATAAAAAAATGGGTAACGTGAATACAAAATGCAGAGGGCATGTTTGAAAATTGGCCCAAGATCAAGAGCACGAATAATGAGTTAAATCATAAAAGCAATTATTAAAATGTCTGTTATGAATATCTGAAAACAAAAACCTTGAAAATGCACTGTTTCAGGGAAAATTCTGCAGTGGCAGGAAGAGATTCCCAGTGCAACTTGAAGTTTTTTCTTAAATTCAGCAATTCACTAACAAATCACCATTAAAGCCTTGATCCCCAGGGCATCCTAAAAGCACTTTTGCAGCATTACTAATAGGCCATTTAATTCCCCCACTTTATTTCTAATTTCTAATTAGGTTTTAATTCATGATATATCTTATCCTCTCATTGTGATAGCCTGTATTCTTAAGGAAATGGGCATTTATCTTTCTCAGCTAAAAGTTTTCAGAGTCAGGATTGCTGGATCATGGTGTTCCTTCTACTTGCTTACCATCTCCCTCAAACCATCCTAAAATAAATCCAAGTGTTTATTATTGAGATATTCTGCTTTTCCCTTATCTGCTTATGCTTCTCAGCTGGCATTTTGGAAATGCAAGAGCTGGGGACATTCCATGTATTGCTACCTCAAACTGTATTAAAAAGTCCTCTATACCAGGAGCCCTGTCTTAAAATAATCTTAAAGAGCTTCACCATGGAACACTGAATAAACACCTGGTCCCACTGCAGGTCACTGAGACAAGGGATGGTGCCAGGGGCTCGTTGTCCTGCTTGGACTTCTCCTGTGGATTGCTGCACTACTTGACTCTCTAAAAGTTTCTACAGGACAGCCTCTTCTATTGGCAAACTAAAAAAGAAATTAAAAAAAATTTAAAACCCCAACAAACCAAAAAACCCATCCCCAAATCAGCTGCTTTTCCTTGTGATTCTCATTCCATTTTCTCCTGCCCCAGGTATAAGGTTACCAGCGTGGTACATCTAACTCCAAGATTTCTTTGTGATCTTAGAACAGAACAAGAACTGGAATTAGGGTAGAGCAAGAAGTGGAGTAGAACAGAGTAAGGGAAGAATTGGGGTGAACTGGAGTTAGAGCAGAGCAGAACTGGAGCAGAACCCAATTCCTGCCCCTGCAATGCAGCACACCCGAGCTCTCCCTCGGTGACTCTGGCAGCAGCAGCAGCAGGAATCTGCTGAGGGTGAGAGTGATCAGCTGCACCTCGGGAATCGCTCCTGCACCCACCCACCCTGTCATTGGAGAAACATTTCAGGACCCTCCCAAGTGCCTGTGCTGGGGACAGGAGCAAGACCCTGGGAAATGTATTCCTCTGTTTGTCAGTTGGAAGCCTGAGTTCATACCTGATGCACAGCAGATTTTCCTGTCATGGTTCAGCTTAATTTGTTTGGTTTTAAATATCAGCAAAAGATAGAGTTGAGGGAAAAAAAAAAAACCAAAAACAAAAAAAACCCAACTCTAAGAGTTTGTGTCCGTGACATGGAGGAGAGCCTGGGTGGGGCTGCCAGGTGATCCCACGCTCGGATACTCCTCCGAGGCTGGAAAGCGCTGCTGCACTGCAGGGTTTGCATTTCCAGTCCTACCAAGCCTTCACAGCAACATGAGCACCAGAAATCAATCCCAGTTCCCTCCGTTTATGTTTTCTGGACGAGCAGCACACATAGATCATGCTAAGAGACAGGTTGGTTTTCTTTAGCTTGCTGATCTCATTATAAGCAAATACGAGGGCAATCTTAATTTTATCGGCCACAAAACAAAGAGCGTGTTCGAGTTTTAACATCCAGCCAAAACTTCTTCTGCTTATAATTTGAGTTTAAACTTATACAGCATGCTCATTACCATAAACAATCTGCAAAATGGCCAGAAAACAAACTCCCCCCTTGTAATCTGCCATCAAAAAACCCCAAAGAAATAAGCATTGGCATCTCAGCTTTGCTTTCGCTTTGCTCTCAAGGCTCTGGAAGGACCAGCTGAGAAGTTTTTGTCCAAATAAACTGAAGGTTTTAAACAAACCAAAGAATGCTTCCAGATGTTTTTTCTTTCAAGCATACCTTAATAAATGACCCCAAATAAAGAAAACTTCAAGGTAGATAAATAGTGTCTTGGAGGATAAAGGATTAGGAAAGGGCTCTAAGTATTACAAAATGATACTCATGTTTCATCCCAATTGATTTTGTCCATCTAATCAGTAAAATCAACATCAATGACCTGCCTTTCTTCTTTGTGAAAGGGAACAAAACATTATTTTAAAATATGAGATAATTTCAATTTAATAAATACTACATGTGCATATAATGGGATTTCCATGAAAAATTCAAAAAGCATTGCTCTTCATCATTAAATTCAAGTTAATCAGCATATTCTGCTGCAGATTCAATTAAAAACCAATATTCTAAATTTATTACTCAGTTGTAAATATCAATTCAGTTTCCAAGCAAAACAATATGAATCTGCAGTAAACAGCTCAATCATTCTGGAAGCTGTCTATGCACCAACCCCAACAGCAGCAGAGAAAATAAATAAGAGAAAAGCCACAACACCGGCTTCTCCAAAATCCAGGATATGTGGTACAACATCTGGTACCTCAACAAACCGAGAGAACTGGCAAAAAGTGATGACCACCAGGAACAAAGACTGCTATTCAGTTATCAAATGTTATCAATTAATGTTTTTAAAAGATGTTCGTTTTGAATGCCATATGGGAGATGGGAAGGGTCTGTCAGAGCATAGTCCTGATGGAAATCTCCTAATCGAGCTTGACGGATAACCAAATCAACAGACTGACAGCCAGGAATTGCAGCTGCCTCATTTCCTTTGGAAAGCCAGCCTGAAAGGAAGGGCTCACTAACACCAACAACATCCCTTCCAGTGATGGTGACAGCACCCACAAACCTCAGCACGATGACATTTGATGGGAAACAATTAATCCAGAGAGCATAACCCCTGGAGAACCTGCAGAGATGGATCCAAGAGGAGCAACTGCCTCCCCTCCCTGTGTGACTTCCTAAACTCTGTGCAGGTGTCCTGCCTGCTCGGGAGAGGAGTCCCAACAGCTCCTGGGGCAGTTACCTCCCCAGGATAAAGGAAGAAAGCACAAGGATGGGGACAGCGAGGGCACGGAATGAAGACAGGCTGGTGAAACCCAATCAGCTTAGTCCTGGCTTTCCAAACCCAAGCCTAGGAGCTGCTCCAAAACTCTGGCCATGGGGAACAGCCAGGTTTGGCCAAGCTGGAGAAAGCAGGAGCTGAAGGAACGCTGGAGAAAGCGGGAGCTGAGGGGATGCTGGAGAGAGCAGGAGCTGAGGGAACACTGGAGAAAGCGGGAGCTGAGGGAACACCAAGCTCCACAGCCTGCAGAGACCCTCAGGACCATCAGGAACGTCGCTTCCAGGTCCAAGGGTGCCCTAAGTGGTAATAGGCTCCACTTTATTGTTTCCCTCTCCTCTCCCATAAGTTCCTGTTCATTATTTTCATATTTTCTGTTTGGCATATAGGAACGTGATAATACCAAGTTTGAACTAAATTTCTCCATGACTATAAAAATATATTTGATTAAACAGATGTCAGCAAAATTTTATGGAGTGAAAATTGAGTAACAGATGGTGAGGTCTGTGGACTTCAAAGAGGCTGTATTTTATTAAACTGGAAATTTGAGGAAAAGAATTATTTGCTGGAAATATTGATGCAGTGTTTAGGCAAATGTAAAAGCATTCTTACTTGATAGAAAACAGTAAGTTTTAAAAAAAATTGAAATAGATGTATTCATACCGTGAACCTCAGACCATTAAAAAAGGGGACTTTATTCCACCTACTTTTTACTGACTACAGCAGGACATCGAGGTTCTCAAAGAAAAATAATACACTCCATGGGGAAGAAAAAAAATCCAACTACCAAACCAATAATAACAATGACCTTGTGTCTTGGGGTGACTCTATCATGTGTATCCCCTATCATGCTCTATGCCCAAAAAGTAATTTTGTGCCTTTTCTGTGCCTTTAAACTGAGCTTGAGGAAAAAAAACCGAATGAACTTTCCAAAACAGTTTCCCAAGGACACAGAGATTACACTCCTCTGCGTTCTCTTGCTGCAGGAACACAGAGGGAGCACCCTGCTCGCTTTCCTTCAGCCAGCTGTTTTTTTTTCCCTTTTCCCCTCTCAGCGTGAGATGGAGAGTTGAATTTTTGTTTCCTGGGACTTTGGTTTTTCCCTTCTTTTCTTCTGGACTGTTTCAACAACATCAGAACACATTCAGGAGAATTTCCTCCCCGAGGCCTGGGGGGTGGGCCCCTCACCGACCAGCTCTGAGGAGGAGCGAGACCACACCAACAGAAGGACTCTGAAATCTTCCCAGGTTTCTCTCTATAGTGAGAGATTTCATTTCATTATTTAGCATCATTATCCTTTTCCTGTGTGTTTGTTAAAATACATAGTTTTTATTTCTTTCACTTTCCTTCGAGGAAAAATTTCCTTTTTTTCCCGAACCTGGTGGGGGGAAGGGTGGTTGTAACCTGGTTTTCTCTCACGGGATATATTACTAGATTTTGGCCAAACTGGCACACCTTGGATTAAGCATCCTGAGCAAAATACATCCTCTGTGTGATGCCCAAGCTATTGTGAAAACAAGTTGACAAATACAAGACCAGGGGATAATAAACAGTTATACCAAACCTATATTATGAGCATTAAACAAAATTGCAAATAATGGCTTACGTGCGATGGGAAATGAGACGGGAGCATTATAACTCCTGACTGCCATTAATGCATCACCTCTATCCCAGCTTTACTGCTTGGAATGGCAGAAGAACATTGCCACCAGTGGAACGTAGAGAGTCAATGAAATGAAAAGAGCATCATAAATGTAATTATTATTGCATAATATGATTTCTCTCCCTGATCCTATGGCTCTCAAGTCTTTTCTTCAGGCTGATATTTTAAACATTTTATTACATCATTGGGGAAAAAATTCAAAGGGCAGAAGCAGTTTCGAATTCATGACCAGGCTCCTTCTGCATCAAAGAGAAAGCTACAGTGCCCTGTGGAACAGCAGTCAGTGAGCTGCCTCACATGTCCAGGGGGAAGACGTGGAGAAGTCTGATAGTTCCAGAGCACTTAACCATGCTGAGAGCCAGCTGATGTGCAAACAGGCCTTGTGCTGGTTCACAGGCAGGAGACACCTCTGACTCCCCGCACCGGCAGCGTCTGAGCTGATAGAGCCCCCTCTCACCTGCAAGAGGCACCAGCCCCCGTGGCCAAACCTGCACCCACACAGCCCAGCTCCATCCAGAGAGCTCTGCTCATCCCCCTCCCAAAATCCTGCTGGGAGCCGCCTCTGGCTCTGATCTGCCCCTCACACAGCACAGCTCAGGGTCTGGTACTCCCTTGGATCGGAGCTGTAAGTACTGATGTCACCAGGAGCGAAGCCATCACAAACACATAACAGATATTTCTGAGCTTGTGTCTCCATTTCTCAGTGACATTTCCTGTCAGCTGTTTAACTGTGCTCTCAGGGCTCCTGATGCCTCAGAGGTGTGGAAGCTGCTCCATCCTCACGCTTGGGAAATGCTGCTTATGTTTCACAGAGTGGTGCAATGAACTCAGCCCCGCCAAGACTCTGAATGCAGAAACAGAACTTCCAACTCACCAGTATTTATGGTTAATAACTAAGACCATGTCTCATTAGTGGGCTTAGGCCTTGACACCAACACCACAAGAAAGAGACATTTTCCCACAAAGACTGTATTTTAAGAGAGAAACAGTCAGCTTATGTTGGACACAGTGATAAAAGAACCAACAAATTCAAGCCTCCACAAAGCAAAATACCCTCCTCGAGTCTGCACTTCAGAGTTTTGTACAAGCACAAAGCTCTTCAGGGGCAATGTTCAGCTTTACAACTCATCCATCATTCCTCCCTCTCTACTGATCCCTTTATCAGCCACATCCAGGTATCTTGGACTGGTTCAGAGGCTCCAAATAAACACATGAAAGAGTTCCTGGGTTTAAACCACTACCAGAGTAATTTAGATCATGTTTAGCACAGCCCTCCAGCCTTCCCAAGGAATAACTGATTGGATTGAAGCACGTTGAAAGCGCATATATGTTGCCTGAATTATTTTCACATGCTTTTAGACCTAGAAATTCTGTATTTAAACAAGCAGAAAAAGGAAACATTGGAGGTGGGTGTTAATTACTCCTATTTACAGCCTTTTTAGCAGTTTCCCATATTGCTTAAAACTGAAGTTGTATCTTATTTTCAGTGATTCAAAAACCAAGGCAAGAGACAGAAATTCATCAGATAAATCAGAGACTACTTTTCCAGAGATATAAAAGAAAATGCAGCTTACACATCTCAGGCATCAGCTTTTAGATCTATCCTTTCTCTTCCCAAGGCAAATGTGATGATCAATCTACAAAAAATCCTGAAATAGTTACCCAAAAACCTCCTCTTAATCTTCAGCTGTTCAAGGATTCTGTAGTTTTCAAAAGAGCTCTTAAGCACAGGACATTTGGAGGTTTGAAGTATTCAGTGTTAAGGGCATGAAAAATATCACTCAAAATGTTTAAAAGGGATTTCAAAGCTTGGCCTAAGTTGATAACCCCTGGTTAAGATTTTCATTTCTGGATATTTAAGATAAAATGGCCGAGGACTGACCAGAGAGGAGAAACCAGTTTTACAGCAGCATTTTAAGTTGTGATAAGATTCCTAAATATAAACGCCCAAAGTTAATGCACCAGAATGTTCATTGGGTATTTTTTAGAGGAAAGCAAAAGGAATGATCTTAAACCTATATTTAACCTCTACACAAGAGGCAGTTCAGTATTTGGAGAGATCTGAAGGAAGGTCTTGTTCTCATCAGATCATCTTTCTTCAGCTTTGGAGGAAGAAGCGCTAATTTCCATTCTTCCCCATTTTCTGACATGCTTTAGGATTCATTGTGGATGTGGGAAAAGAAATTATTTGACCTCTTGAATAGAAGGGAAAGGGAACTGGGAGGGTCGTGTCTGGAGAGAGGTCTCTGCTCACTATTCCATGTCAACATTCTGGGGCCTCAGGCCAATTTCTCAGGGCCAAACCTGACAGCTACCAGAGAGCTTTACTGTGAAATGAAACGAGGAAAAGTATTCTTGGGATAATCTTATGGAACCTTCTTTTTATTCCTTCAGTGAAAGGCAGGAAAAGTCCATCTAAAAATACCAGTTCATTTACAAATGGCATCATAAAAGCAAAAAATTTGTATCAATATGTGTAGCACTCCAATAACTGAATGAAGTCAATCAGAAATAAACAAACAACTTGTTAAAGCCATCATTCTAAGGTGCTTTTAAATACCTCCAGGGTAATTGTTACCAAACTGCAACCAGAAGTTCCTGAGGAGCTGCCTACTGATCACTTTCACTGGCAAGTTACCGCTTAGATAAAATCCCATGTCCACTGTTGGTACTTTTTTGTTGGTATTTTCACAGAGAATGCTAAATACTTTTTTTAAAATTTCATTTACAGGAGCCTGCTGTGTGCCTTGGGAATGCCAGTGGATCCCTGAGTGGTGCCACGTTGCTGCCACTCCCCGAGACACGGAGGTGACAAGGAGGCAACGAGGGAAGTGTCTCCCCAAACACAGCCTTGCACTCAATGCCTTCTTTAATGCAAGCCGAAAGCAAACTGCTCCAGATGATAATTAAAGAATAGAAACCAAACAGTTAAGGCCTGTCTGATTAATTGCTCTACTTAGCTAATTTGATAAGCCCTCCATCAGTTTTCCATGCCTCCTTCATTGGCTTGATCTACTTTGTAAATTAATCTAATTATGAACACCTGCAATCCAAAGCCCCATCTCTGCAGAGGTTCCACAACTCTTATTTATACACAGCATTTCTTAAAAGGTCAATTCTAAGCCCCATCCTGCCACAAGAAGCTTTCCTGGGGTACAAGGAAGGGACCCAGCAAGGGGAATATGCAGTAGGGGAACCACTCCCCACCTCACCAATGCTTTATTCCCTCTGTATTCAGCAGCATAAACTGCATTCTACAAGAAAATTCCAATAAAATTTACAGCAGACAAAAGATGAAGAACGAGTCAAAGTCATCATAGTCCCCACACCACATTAATCAGATCAGCCATGCACCAGGAGGGGAATGATAATGCCAGCTCCAACTCCGGGTGCCGTGGGGCTCTCCAAAGAAACCAGGGACTGCACAATGAAAACGCCGTGGGTTTAACCCACACTGGAAGCTGCAACCTCATAAAACTATTTTGAAAAGTTCAGCATCACCTCGAGTGAATATATGTTAGATAATAAAGGATTAACTGCATATTTATGATGTAGATGTGTGGCTTACCCTTGATTCCCTTCACACAGGACAGAACTCTTTGCCAATAGAATCCAAACACAAAATTCGTGCTGCAGTATTTTCAAAAGGCTGGTAACAGATTTTCTTTTTTAAAACCAGTTGTACTGATAGTTTTAATTGATCTCTCTGATCACTACTTCAGCCTCATTTATTATTGTGAATATAAATTAGAAACAAAAGGAAGCCCCAAGCAGTTTCATCTGGCTATAAAGATTTTTTGCCACTAGATTTGCAATTCCTTTTCACAAATTTTTTTGTGGGCAGAATTTTTAATACTCTGTTTTAATCATCATTTTCTCCCTTTCAAAATCATTACAGAAAGATTGAACATCATAAAATGTTCTTTTTCCATCAAAATCAGAAAAAGTTATAGTTTAATTCATCTGGGGGCTTGTGCTAGCCTTGATAAAATGTATTTTTAAAAGACAAACAATAACACTGTCAGACTTGCCTGACTCAAAAGCAATTTGCATTAGTAAAATTTAACTGTAAGCCCTTGAGATGACGATGGTTTATTGCAACTGTTGTAAAAAATATTTCAGCTGAGCAATGCCAAGCTCGGGGCCTTATGCAGCGACTGTGGAGAGAAAAATTAGGAACCTGTGCTTCAGAGAACATCTGCAGAGCTTGCAGGGGATCCCTGCTAGATGGACCCCAAAATGAAGGACACTCCTATCCTACCTCAAACATTGGTCTGATATTTTAAACCTGAGACTATGAGAAAGCGAAGTTATTAATGGAGCCATTAACTGTGTCTCTGGGGCTCCCAGATTAATTAAATTCTGAGTCAGAGCTAAGATCCTCACAGCTTTTCCAAACCTCCAGCAAGCACCTGCAGAACTGCTCCAAATATCACCATGCTGTACAGGAGACTATAGAAAAAAAGTCATGCATTACATGGAAAAGCCACTAGAATGTCAGAAAAGTGTAGAAAAAACACCAAAAAAAGAAAAAAAATTAAGAAATGTTGGCATTAAAAGAGCTGACAGATGTTAAGCTTTTGTTTTTGCATCATCTCTCATTGCAGAGCGCTGAGTAATTAAATGTGATGAGCAAGGGCTCGTCCTTGGTCACGATCTCAAAGATGCCCAGAACCCTTCCCCAGGGGCTGCTGGAGACCCTGCAAGCCAAAGGACTCCCCCTGGGAAGTGGGTGTTGGGGTGAACGATGTGCTGGAAGAGAGATGGGCCCTGAGGGCTGGAGAGAGAGCCTCTTTCTTGGACCCAGAGGTGACCCTGGGAGTGCATCCAGGTCACCGGGGATGGGCTGAGAGAGGATTGTGGGGTTCTGGACAGTGCTGGGCCTATGAGATGTGATAATTGTAGTTTGTGACCTTATAGGACATTGTTTACCTGTTACCATAATAGGCAATGTCTGTGCACTGTCCCAGGTGATTGGGGGACACTGAGGTGAACATCTTTCCTGTTTCTATGGTGTGATATCCTGTTGGGTGCTGGTATTTAGGGAATATTCACTGCAGAATAAACGCTTTGCACTTCTCCATCTTGTGTGTGATGTCCGTGCCCTTGTGTGATTACTGCAAGTGGGGATGATTATTGAAACACCAGTGGATATCCTAGGATGGAACATTTTCCTTCAGGAAGCTGCAGCACATTTATGACTGTCAGAAATGCCAGGGAGCTCAGCTGAACGTGGCTATTGATTACCCTGACAGCTCCATAAGGCAGATTTCCAATGGCTGACTCAACTGAGGTGAACCAGGCAAGAAGATTAAAAATCCGTGTCCCCTAAAGCCTTGGCCACTCCTCTGACATCCCTAATCCCATCAGTGAGGAAAAGCTGTTTATTAACTTCTGCTCTCAGAGGTGGAGGACATCAGGCAGCTTAAACATCCCGTGGCACATAAAGCAGAATTTAGGAGAAAAAACTAAAAATGGGGGGAAAAAAAGAAAAAAAGAACAGTGGAACCACATGAGGATTCCAGCTACTTCCAGTAAGAAGCATGAGGGAAAATAATCAGTTTTAAAATATGTATCAGTAAACCCAGAAATACAGAAGGTGTTTGCTACTTAACCCCTCAAAAAAAAAAGAAAAGAAAAAAGAAAAAAAGCAGAACACAGTAGGAAATAATTTGATAAATGTGAGGCCTAATCCCAAAAGCTGGTTTATTTTCATATCATAATAAAAGGGGTAATTTGCTAATATTTAGAGAAGAAGAGAAAGAGAAGGAAGATGTGCTGCTGAGGAGAAGCCCAGGGGCTTCTTTTGCCTATACAAAATGAGTTTATGAAATATATTTAACTGAGTTATTTTAAGAAGTGCCAAAAAGTTGGCAGCCACAGAGAATTCCTTAGCATAGCTAAAGAGCCTGAGGATTTGGAGCCAGGACAAAACGGGATTCACTGGACCCAGGCTGGGCCCTTTGTGTTGCTGTTTGTAGATCTCCTCATGTGGGGACCTGTCAGGAATTCTGATGCCACTGCATTACTTCAAACTACAAAATTGGCCCCATCCTGTCCTGTCTGCAATTTTGACCATGCTCACTGAAACTTTAAGGCCATTATCAGATCCTTTACAGGTTCTTAAAACTCAGTCTGCACTGGATGTTGTGTAAAACTGGAGATTTGTCACTAATTCAGAAAAAGCAAAGATTAAACTCATGTCCATGTGTTTACGATCATTTCAAATGATTGATTGCTAAAACAACATAATATCCCCTCAATATAATAATCCCTGGAACGGCGATGGGGATAACAGGAGGAAATCAGGCTTACCATGAACATAGCGCACCAGGCAATGAGATCTTTGTGTCACAGCATGCAAGACCTGATGAAAACAAAGAAAAAAACAGGTTACATTTGGGACACTTCGATTATGACTAGATATAATGAATGTAAAATCAAAGAAAAGGCAGTTCAATCATTAAAAAGCAGATTGTTTCCTTTAGATCCAAATAGGTTTATTGCACATTTAATAAAATTAAGCTCATATCTTCTGTGTTACTCCATAACAGAAAATTTAAAAGTGACTCTTAAAAAACTAAAGTCTAACACACCTTCAAAAAATAAACCATAACACACCTTTCAACAGAACTGAAATGTTGCCTCATTCAGGAAAAATCAAACTAATATTGCACACAAAAGCTATCATACTTGTTGCCACTTATAATTATTTTGTAGTAGCATTCCGGTCTACAAGTATTCAACAGAACTGATAACCTCCATTTTTCTTAGAATCAAGGATCCTGAAGGGAAAATGTTTACTGAATAAATATGAATCAGGGCACATGGAATCAGGGCGCTTCCTTCTGGAGACGAAAACAAACATCTCTTCCAAGAATCACACCAGGACAAACACACAGGTATCTTCCTGGTTCACAAATCTAATGTCAGGATTAAGTTTTCAACCAAGAATCCACTTCAACCCCTTCTGGAGATGATTTTAAGTCAGCAGAGACAGAATCCTGTGTGCAGCACATTCGCCAAGACACGACTTGCCAAGCAATCAGCCTGTTAAACACAACCTCTCACGCTGCTCAGGGAATGTCCCCTAAACCGGCACATTTATGCAGGAGCACAGCAGTGCCAGCCCTCCAAGAGCTTCAGGACAGAGAGATTCGACAGCAATTTCTGTCCTGACTCCTTAAAGCACTTTGGAGCATCACAAAGGGATGCACAAACAGAATGGACGTTGTGCTATTAAGAGCCAAAAAGCAGTTCCTGGATTCTCCGGGTTCTGCTGTGTGACTGCTCAGCCAGAAGTTAAAAGGACAACACCACTTCTTTGAGAGCCAAAGCTGAGTTGGGGAGGTGACACATCGTGAATTAAATTGAAATCTGGCCAAAAAAAAAAAAAAGAAAAGAAAAGAAGCCTAACCCACTTGATTGAAGTGCCACGTAAGCACTACGAGTGATAAAAATACTTCTCTCCCATCCCAAGGTAACAGAAGTGCTTGCAGGAGTTCCAAGCCAAACATCTTGTTCCACCACCTGGGCTACCAACATCTCTTTAGCACATTTATTCCAGAGATTCCCCATTGTGGAAATACATGAAAACAGCTGAAAACCAGAGCCCTCTCAGTCTGAATTGCACACACAATGCTGGAGCTGAGCAAAAAGCAAGCCCATCTTCTCCAGGAGCTGACAATGCAATCTGTGTATTGGACACCAATCCCAAAAATCAGCAGGAAACTCCAGGAATCAAACTAACAGCAAACAAGGGGACACAGGAGGGGGAAATACCTAAATGCCAGAGCTTTGGAGTACAGCAAGTCACAACATCTCTATCACAGGGGATGGAAATGGTGCAAAGTCAATTAAATGGATGAGAAGGGGACTCCCAGCAGGACTCGATGCAGCCAGGGATGGGAACAACTTGGCTCTGTCCTGACTAAATCTCAGTTCCAGCACCTACTCTTGGAGGCCTAGGTTGTAAAAAGTGTTAGTGCCCAGCAGTACAGGTGTGTCCTTAAACCTCCTGCCTCCCTTTGCCTCAGCAGAAAAGTTCTCCCACTTCTGTGAGATTGATTTTGAGTATAAATTCAGAGGATAACATAAAAGTGCTCAAACACTGCAGTGATAAATTAAAATAAATGTCTCATCGGTACTGTCAATATATTTCTCTGACTCTATAAAGACTCTAACATTTTCAGCCAGGGAAGGATAACAAAACCAGAGTCCAGGAGTAATCAATGCTACTTTTAAAATGCATTTTTACTTTAATCAGGGATTACCTAAACCTCAGCCAGACCAATATTTATTTATTCTTTCATCTAGTTTTCCCAGAGTTTTAGAAAATTATAGTTGTCAAAGGTACTGCATATTGCTGCAAAATTCCCTGGGAAGGGGTTTGATGTAAGAAAGCCAGTCACTCATGAAAAAAATTAAACTCATACAAAATTTATAGTTAAATAAAAACCTTTGTTCTTCATTCATTTCCCTAAATAGCTTAAATCCTTGCTGGAGCAGAAATTCAGAGCGCCTGCAAATCAGTCAGTTGCTGCAGCTGCCTAAAAATATGAATAACCATAAAGAAATGGATAATCAAATAATTTGCTAGAAAGAAAAGATGATTATTGATTCTTAAGACTGGTTTTGATGAGGGAAAGGTTTCACCTTCCCAAACTGAGGATGGAATTATAACTAAGGATGAGCTCCCATTTATCCAATATCCTAAAAACCTGGAAGAGCCACAGAGGTGGCAATAGCAGGCTCTTCATCAAGAAACCCATTTCCTATGGAAAGGAAAATGGATTCTGTTTGGGGTACAAAAGCACAGGGGAAATTTGATTAAGTATTACAAGAAATTCTAAAAGGGGAGGGAAAGAAAAGGATCATTTTTCTGTCTGGGATGCTCAGCTGCTGCCAAACATCCTGAGAACTTTTTATTTTCTTTAAAAACAAATTCACAGACTCTTCTCTTTATATTTGGGGCTGCTGAAGTGGCTTTTCAAGGTAAGGCAGAGCAGTTCCAGCCACCTCCAGCCCAGAGCTGCCGCCCTACCAGGGTTTTCCACACAACCAGAACCCATCACCACTTCTTACACGAGACAAGAACAGAACTACAATGGCTTCAGGTTTAATCTGATGGTGATTGTTTGCTTTATTTTTTAAATGCTGATGGCCAAGGTCTAGCAAATATTTTATCATCTCTCAAAAACCACCTGTAATGCTGCAGTTAAAGGTTTTAAGTCAATTTTGTGCTGCTGAAATCATCTCGTTTCCCCAGGATTCCGTGGCAATTAGGAGCAGCACTCAGTAGGGTTATTTTTAGCAAGTGCACCTCATTCACACATTTTGCAGTGCTGCTCAGGGATCACTGATCCATATGCATGACTGCAGTGATAAAATCTGGCAACACTCTTTAATAACCGCTTAAAGTGTTCTAGGCGTGTTTCGAGCAACGTACAATTATTCCAACACCTAAAAAGAGCTTTTCCACTTGCAGGATTTTCCACTACTCAGTATGTGCACCCTTGCAGTCGGATAGTTAAGATTTTCCATTATTTCCTTGATTTGATTTACTCCTTTTCAGCCAATGGACAAAGAAGGTGTCCCTGCCCATGGCAGGGGGCTGGAACGGGAGGGTCTTGAAGGTCCCTTCCAACCCAAACTATTCTGTGAGTCTGCAGCTCACAAAAGATACTTTAAATGGGATTTGCAAAGGTGGGATGACAGATTCCTATCTTGATGCACAAATTCATGAAGATCAGGCTGAAAAATACGTCATCCATAAACACATATTTATATAAATACAGAGAATGATCCCCATAAGGTCTTCATGATTTTATTAAATTTTAGTGAGCATCAGTATTTGGCATGACACTGAACAAGCCAAAATTCAAACTGTAGCTTGGTCAGGTCTAAGTTATTTATGTTTTTCAATGTACAACAAATTCCAGTAACATGTTCACTGCACAGCCACTGAACTTCTTTTTACTTTCTAATTGTCATCCAATCCTGCTGCTATACAGTACCATCTCTTAAACAAAACAAATTGAATTTATTGAAATTAGCATGAATGGAGAATTTCAATCAAGCATAGCCCTTTAGTTAATACAAAAGTTGGCAGAGCCTCAGGTGAAGCAGGGATCAATAAAAGTCACCTGTGTTAGGATGTGTCCAGGAGGAAAAGTGTCCTGCTGGCCATGCTTCCATCCTGTGCAGTGGGAGAGACCTCAAAACCCTACTCCACTTGGCTCTGGCATCCCAGGACAAAGTTTACCAATGTTTGAATATGGAATGAGTGTGGCATTAGCAGAAAGCCCACAATGAACTGTCCCTCTGCAATTCAAGCTGGTGCAGAAATGGAATCACAACACTTGGGAGCCAGAGAGAGGACAACAGGAGAGAAACCACACTGATACCTGGAAAATGCACCACCACGGAAGGAGGAGAAATCACTGCTTTTTTTAATTAAATGGTCATTTTGAGGGCTTTGTCTTCCCCCTAAATCCCCCTACAACAGCGATACAGACCTCTACCACACCTTCAACTTTCATAAGTGCAGTATTATTCCACATTGAGCTCGCAGTGTGAAATGCATCTCATTCTCCCTATAATCCCCCAGGATCTCAGTTTCTGTAATTACAGCATTACAAAACAAACCTGACAGCCAACGTGTCAGCTCTGTTTGTCAGGCAGGCAGGCAGCAAAGCCTCTCTGTGGCTGTGCCACATCCACTGTCAGTTCTCATCGGGCGGCGAGCTGAAAACCAGCAAGGGATGGCTTCCCTTGTTCTATTAAATGAGTCAAAGATGTTCTTCTGAAGAGCTTCTTCTGTCTCTCAGTCAAGTCCTCACTGGAAATGGGAGCTGAAAACACTGCCCCACAGTGCTCAGGTTTTGCATGCAAACCTGGTGCTTCTTTTATCAAAATTACTGACATTAAAATAAAAGTGACATCCCAGGCACTTTGAGTCACTCTTGGAGTGAGCAAAGGGTTGTAGGCACAAAACCGACAACACGGCTTTTCTGCTTGGTCGTGAAAGTTCTAGATGGTTGTATAAAATCACCCCATTTGTTCTGCTTGCAGACCTGAGGTGACTGATGCCCTCCCTTCACCAATGACCTGAGCTGCTGGGAATGAGAGAACAGCAGAGCTGACCATAAAAGTGATCCTGTGCAATGTCCCAGCGCAGCTGGCAGTGCCTAAGCGTCACACAGGAGTCCTGACTGACACAGCACCGTGTGCTGGGGACTTCTCTGGGGAGGTTTGGTCAATCAAAGTGTTACTCTGATGGAGGAAAGGAGCAAAAAGAGGTTTGGGACTGGGCTTTGGCCTGGAGTTTTCCCCTCTTTCCGTATTTCTTCAGCTTGTCTTTATTTTAGAGGTGCAGAGTTTGAATGATAAAAAAAGGCATTCACCACCTAAGAAACTTCATTGATTTCAATCCTCAAGCATTTCATACAATGACTATTCTGTACGTTAATTTAACATAAAATGCATGAATGAGCAACTCTACCCAAATCGTACAACACATCCAGATGAATTTGGTGTTCCAATTCCTTTAGGTACAGTGTGATTTAGATGCTGATCTGCACTGTCTCTGGTATAGTTAGTGGCTTAAGATGGGCTATTTTGTCTATTTTATCCAAAGGCTATCTATTATAGATTTAAAACAGGACAAAAAAAACCCATGTAATGGTCTTTCAGACAATAAACATTTTGTTCCCTGGAGGTATTCAGCTTTAAAATAAATAATGATACAGGGATTTAAGATTTTAAGGGCTGGAATCAAAGCTATGTATTTCAAAAGACTCTGGGTGATGTCCAACCTTCATGTGCCTGCACACTGCTCATATCCCAGGGGATTGGACTTTTGTTCTTCTGAAATTGTTTTGGTTATAAGAAAATTCAGTAGCTCAAAAGGCACGGTAATATCATTCCCTCAGTCATATTAGACATATATTTTCTAAATATTCCCTTTTATTTCTAACAAATTGGGCTGGATTTGTACCAGAACTTGAATATCAAAGAATATGATACAATTATGACCCAGCTTATCTGCAAACTCCTTTGCAATTTATATTTACCAGCACTTCATAAACTACAGTTATTACCAATTCCTTTAATAATTTGGCTTTCTGATTCTAAGATGTTATCTGGACTAGAAGAATCCTCAGATAATAACAACTATGTGATGTTACAGAGCTTTACAGCTATATTCAATGTAGATACGTGAATGTTTTCTCCCAGAGACCAGTTCAGTGATCCAATAACACTTTTGGACAGTTTAAGGCTGTGCCATAAACACCCCATAAAAACTGCTTCAAAACCAAATCAGATTCAACTCTTATAAAATCTGAAAAAATGTAAATCATGTTGGAAAAACAGGGGGGGTTATTAGGAAAAACCACGTATTTTCCTATATCTGAAAGCACAAGTCAAGGACTAACAAAATGCTGCTTTTCCAGCATTCCCAGGTAGTGATCCCTCATTCCTGTCCCTGCAGCAGACAGGAGATCTGTCCTGCAGAGTCCCAGGAAACGGGATTGCTGTGCCCTGCTTTAGGGAACAGCAGCGCCTCCGAGCCTCCAGCACCATGGCAGAGGCTCCCCGTGGGGGATGAGCAAAACCACAAAGTAAAGAACTGGATTTAGCCAAAAATACAAGTTGCTCACTTGTCCCAATAAATGACAGGTTTAGTGAGCAGAGCCACCAATGGGTATTTGCTTTTAGGCAGCATTTTGAAATAAAACTGGCTCTGGGAAGGAGGAGTCCATCATTCTCCCTCAGTGGTCTTAAACTCATCAGCCAGGAACAGTTCCATCATCCTAACCCCGTGGAGAAGCTGTTTCATCTCATTTATAATCCTTCAACATCTTCCCACAAAGCAGAGGGATCATGCCAGACCCCAAATACTCTTTCCACTGTAGCCATTATGAGATATAAAATATTCCTCCCAACTTCCTTCCTGTACCACTTGCCTCTGGTACTGATGAGCTTTAATTCCTCAACTGTCTAATGAACCTGGCCCCATTCTCTCCCTAATGTATGCAAATGTACTACAAGAATTTTCAAAGCACTGAACAAAACTTGATATCAATTTCTAATTAGAAATCTCCGCAGCAGCTCTGGAAATCTCAGCCTCCTCTCTGTGATTTTGTTAATAGAAAAAAAAGAAAATCCACGTAAGTGGTCATGGAAATGTGCATTGTATGAATGTATTTTTTTAATTTATTCATGAAGAAATATTTTTAAAGGCTGCTCGGTGACAGAGGATTTAACACAGTGTTATGCAATAACTGGTTCAACAGCTTCCCCCACCATGTACTTTTCTCTGCATGTAAATTTTTTGAAGTTATTTCTAAGGCAATAACTCGATATCAAAAGTTTAATTTCAGAGTGTGACAGATGACAAATATCTACTCCCTATTTAAGTGCTCCCCCCACAGTGCTATTCTAGTCTGTGCAGAATATAAATGACCGACTGAAGGCAAAAGAAAAAAAAAAAAGCCAAAAGCATTTTTCAAGGTTTTTCATTAAAATCCACGTTTAAGAGAGAATTAATGAGGGGGAAAGAAGTTACCCTCCCTGAATGATGCTGATCAAAGTACATTTCTTCAGAAGCTTCCAAGATTTGCTGAGCAATACATCACTCCTCTCCCCTCCCAAGGAAAAAACAAAATATGCTTTGAAAATTTGGTTAGCTACAATTTACTGCAAACACATTTATGACACCGCAACAAAGGGATGCCGCCGTGTACACAGGAAGGAAAATTCCTGCAACATTCTCCTGGTAAAAAGGAGTTTAACACCACAGTTCAGTGTGTGCTTAGGTGCTGGACTCGGCCATATCTCAAAAGCTTGCAGTGCTGCAAGGCTTTGTGTAAGAAAGATGAATCAGCCTTCAATTAACCCCACAGGGTGTAGTGAGGCCGTTAACCTTTTCAGTAACGCAGAGAAAGAGGTTTCAACTCTTGCTCTGCTCGCTGTCCCAGCACAGCCATCCGCGATTCCGACTGCACGCGCCGTGCCATCAGGGACTTGGGGCTGTGCTGGTCCTTTTTCAGGCACTAAAGAACAACAGGAATTCTCTTTTTGTGCTTCTTTCTGCTCCTTCATCACCAGGAACATTCTCAGGCGATGCACACAGGAAAATAACTTCATTCAAGAGAAAAATCTCCCTCACCCACCAGAGAAAACCGTGCGTTCACTTTGAGCCAAGCCCAAAAAGAAAAAGGGCTCTGGTTCTGTTCCCGCCTCATTTTGCTGGGAAGCAGATCGTGCATCCTGCAGTGGAAAGGTCACATCCACGGGCAGGGCCTGCCAAGGGCTGACCTGCAGCTCAGCTGAACACGCTCTCACAGGAAAAAGCTATAAAACACAGATTAGAGCAGTTTGCCAGGCAGGCAGATCCCAAGCACAACCAGGAGCACCTCCCTGGGAATTCAGAGAATGAGCAGCATCCCCAGCATTTCCCAGAAGGCTTTAATGCTCTTGCTTTTTATTTTACCCATATCCCTGCCCTGAAGGATGGGTACAAGTGCACCCAAACATTGTGGATTTGGAGAGGGTTTAACACCTCCCTGGCCACACAGCTGTGGTTAAACTGCTTTTCTGATGAAGTTTTACCTGCAAATTCATTCATTTTCTCTATTAAGGTCTTCCAAAGCACTAGCAAAGCATGGTGACAGCACTTCCAGGCAAGGTGATTTGTGCAAAGATGCCTTCCAACATTTTCCCAAACTAACTTCAATGTAATTGTGATGCCTGGTTTCCCCATCACTTATAGTAACCATACACATTAATTATTCATTGCAAATTTTTTATCAGTTACAAATGCTACAACTTGAACTACTGCAAGGTATCTTGCCAGTATAGTCCAGTCAGTTACACAAGTTAAAAAAAAAAAAGGTTAATTTAAATTTTCTTTGATTAACTACTATACTAAAATTATTTCCATGGCACATCCAGAAGTGGTTCAAGGTGAATTCTTTTTAGTCAAAAGCAATCAGGACATTTTATCAATTCAAATATAATGAATTACTGAAATAGAAATATAGTGAATAGTGAAAAAACTTCCTCGTGGTTGACAGGTAACTCCATTCCTAAACTGATCCTTTTACCTTCAGTGGATGGACCTATGAAAAAATGCTTACTGGACCTGTTTGGAAGAATACTGGTTTGTTTCCGGGATTTTAAGTCACATCAAACTCTTCCCTGCAGGATTGTCATAAAAGAATTCCCTGGAGCACGCCACCAAATCCCCTCTTTAGAAAGCAGGTATTAGAACCTCCCTAAAGGCAAAGCAGGGCTCTTTCAGCACAGTGTGAAGGAGAAGTATTTTAAACCATTTCTTAGCTCTGAAGCCTTCTCCTGCACAGCTTTCCCCCACACCATTGTCACAAAAAGGCAACGCTGACAGCTCTTCAGGCTCCAGCAGGAAGCCACCCACACACAGATCCAGAAAAACTCTGCTGGGATAAACTGGGTTCTCCTGGCCAGGCCCTGCCGTGACGTCTCCGCTCTTCCCACGGCGGTGGCACTGTCAGGATCTCCCTCTGGGGACCCAGCAGCTGCCACAGACAGCTCTTGGCAGCCCTGGAGCTGCTCCCAGCCCACCGAGCCCCGGGATGCAGGAGCAGGGTGGCTCTGGCGCCTTCCATCCCGCTCCAGCTCCTCCCTGGCTGCCCTCAAAACACATTCTGCTCTCTGGAGGTGTTCCCCACGTGTTCCGGGAGCCAAAAGTAGGACAACTGTGCTGCTTCCCCTCTGAGGGGGGGATGTTGGATGGGAGGGTTGCTACATCGCAAAAGGAGAGAAAAATGGGAACAAACCTTATTCCTCAGAGTAGTAGCACGAAAAATTATTCTGCTACCTTAGTTTCCCACTAATCACCTAATCTCAAGATATCCATCACTCACCACTATTTTCACAACCATTAGAACATACTTCAGCTTAAATTTCGTCTGACAAGGGGTTTTTACCTCTGTAAAACATCTCAGTTTTAAAAAAAAAAAGTTCCCTTGTTATGGATTAGATTCTTGGTTTTACTGCCTGTCTTTCTGTGCAGAGGAAACAGCTCTAGTTTTCCTTACTATGGATTAAAGTCTTTAAGGTTTACTCTCCGTGCAGGGGAAACTCTAGTTTAGAGTACACAGCATCATATACCATTGTTCAAGATAATTTCCAAGCACATGAACAAGTGCTGGAGGAAATACAGGCATCAAATTATCCTGTTTTAAATGTTCTAACTCTGTAATATATTTGTCTTCTTGTTCTGATAAAGTATGCATGTTGACAAGAGAAAAATGGAAGAGGGATCCAAGGGAATAAAACCCCTGCCATCATCTACAGAAAATGCAACATGATTTCTGTTGTACCAGAGATTAGACATATTAAATGCAAATACATGCAAAAATGCTATTCATAAAGTGATTTGGAGGCCTTGAATAACCTTTTTTGGTAAAATGTGTCATTCACAGAATAAATGCAGATATATCACATTGTGAGATGTGATATAATGAATTGTAAGTGACATATTACATTTTTGAGGGATTTTTGGCCCTCATTTGAGACCATCAACATCCAGATCCTCAGAAGCTTCAGCATTCATAGAATCTTAGAAAGGCTTGCACAGGTACTCAGAGAAATTTATCATATCAGTGATGATTATATGATGAAAATGCTTTAAGATGACTGCAAATTCCACTTGATGCCAAATATTTAACTTCACACAACAAGCACCTACATGCCAAGTTAAAGAAGCTGGAAAGCAACATAAAACATTATTATTAGTCTTCACAACATGGAGAAATGAGACAACAAAGAGTTGGCAAACATCAGAATTATTTTTCAGCAACTGCAGCAAAGGTAGAAATGTGTCGGGCTTGCAGCAAGTTAAGATAAACTGGAACCAAGAGCTGTCACCAAAACTCAGCCTAGAGCCCCTGCAGGCACTGCTTATGTTGGTATGACTGGGCTTTACCCATTATTTATAAGTAATGGCATCATTATTATCGCAGGTTTCCCCGTACGGATCCCTCCAGACAACAATTGAAGGCCTCTCCCCACTGCTGTCACCATTCCTTCAGTTAATGAGCCATGAGCAAAGCTACCCTCACAGGTACCTCTAATCCCTGTAATGTGCAACATAAGCAAGGTTTGGGTTTGTTTTGCAGTCTGGCTTGATTTACTGCCTGAACTGAAGATGACTCCTCAGACAGCTCCAGCACTCCCAGAAAAGCCATTTCTTCAGCCTCTAACAGGGCTACAAAGAGACCCCAAAGAGCTGCTTTTCCAGGCGCTGGTAACACCTCTGCAAGCTGCGGCTGAAAAGCGATGCACAGCCTTTCTTCACTTCCACCAGAAGTCATTTACTTTTCTGTAACTCCACTATCATTTCCATCCGGTAACTGGGAAACATCTCTATGCATCATCAGTAGTTGGGAGCAGTTTCACAAAATAAAGCTGCCCAAGAGCAGGATGCTGCGGGTGGATTCTGCTTCCACAGCCAGGCCAAACAACAGCAGCGTTCAACAGCCATGATCTGCCCTCAGACAACAAATTCAGATAAGCAGCAGGGTGGAGTTGTAGAATGTTTTGGCTTGGAAGGGACCTTAAAGGTCACCAAGTTCCCTCAAGTTCCACCCCCTGCCATGGGCAGGGACATCTTCCTCTATCCCAGGCTGCTCCAAGCCCCATCCAGCCCGGCCTTGGGCACTGCCAGGGATCCAGGGGCAGCCACAGCTTCTCTGGGCACCCTGTGCCAGGGCCTCACCTCCCTCCCAGGGAACAATTCCTTCTCAATCTCCCATCTAACCCTGCCCTCTGGCAATGGAAAGCCATTCCCCCTTGCCCTGTCCCTCCAGGCCCCTGTAAAAAGTCTCTCTCCATCCTTCGTGTCGGCTCTTTCAGGTACTGGAAGGACACAATTAGGTCTCCTGGCAGCTTCCCTGTTTGGTTTTGGGGTACAACTTTAAAAAAAAAACCTAAACCACGAGCAGAAAAGCACAAAACTGCTCCAGTTGTTTAAGAGAAAACCATAAGTACAAATTGCCATGGTGAAAAGCAACAAAATTTGTAATATTTTCAATCTTAGCAGACTTTCATAATTACATGTTCCCTTAGCAGTAAATCTTACTCCCAAACAGTACCTCCTATATTGTGTTAAGTGCCAAGGGCTCCAAGGAACACATTCCCACAAATATTTCTCAGATGAATAGCACATTATATTTACTACTTGATACATTTATAGTGGCACACTAAATATACACTTATGAAAAAGGCTGGATTTATTTCCAGCATATAAAAGGCCATAAAGTTTTCCATCCATAGGGGACCAAGCTAATCATGGTCCATTCAACCATTGGACTCAAAACATTTCTGTCAGACAGTTTGATTACTTCCCACTGAGGACACACGGCCCTTGTTCTCCAGATAAATCTCTGACATCAGTTTAAGGAGTAAAAGGGTTAACAAGGACCCAGGTATTCTGACATCAAGGCGTATTTCTTCACCAGTCCTATTTCCACGGGCCAAAAGAACATATCAGATTTCCCACCAGGGCCATACATAAGAATGCTCCACATTTCAAAGCAAGGATGCATTAACTTTACTTAAAATTCCTCTGCTGCCATTTTAGGTACTTACATATCTAGCCTAATAGTGGACATTTTGTCTTGCTACACTCCACTCTCACTTCTTACTCTCAACTGCTTGAGACTGAGCTTCACTAAAACACGGACTAAATGGCCAATTTTTGGACGAGCAGGGAAGAAGGTGATTGTTTGGAATTTTTAAGCAAGTCCATTTTCAACTGTCTCAAAATGACCATTTCAAAACAGTAAGAAGCCTCACAGTAGCCTTGGTCTTCATCTTTTCATTCACTTGCATTTATTCCCCTTAAACTAGCAAAATAAAAAGCTTTCAGGGATTTCCAAAGTGACCCATACTCATTGCTGCCAAATGGAAAATGTGTATTTTATTGTAATATCCTATAACCAAGACCCTGTTGCAAAGGAATACTCTGCATGAAGCAGACATTTTCCCTTAGAAGTGAAAAAAGAATTCCTTTTTTCTTTTTTTTTTTAATGAAAACTTCTTCCTTACAGTCCACATACTTAATTTGTGTAATGTAATAATAAATGTTACATCCTCAGAGAGCTTCTCTGGAGCATCTGAAGGTGCTTTTTATCATTCATTACAATATGTTGTGGTTTTTGAACCAACGTAAATATAATATAGCCAAGTCCAACCCCCAGATTTTCACCCCCAGTGGAACTCAGGAGCTGTGACAGGGGACCAGGACACAAAAGCTCTCGCTCGAGTGGCTGCACAGCACAGCTGTGGGGAGCAGCTTCCTCAACACCTGCTGTTTGTGACAGGGACTGTTCACTGAGAGAGCATAGAAATAAATAGTCTGATTTTTCTAGACATGGAGGCTTGGGATAAGAAACCAACAGGATTCATAAATTGTTGGAAAAGACTTCCAAGATCACTGAGTCCACCCGTTAATGTGGCACTGCCTTGTTCGCCACTAACCCTTGTCCCCAGGTGCCACATCCACACAGCTTCTGAACTCCCAGGATGACTCAAGCACTGCTCTGGGCAGCCTGTTCCAATGCCAGAGCACCCTTTCAGTGAAGAAATCCTTGTTAATAGCCAATCTCAACCTCCCCTGGTGCAACCTGAGGCCGTTTCCTCTTGTTCTATCGCTTGTTTTTTGGGAGAAGAGCCCGAGCCTCACCTGCCTGCAACCTCCTGGCAGGGAGTTGTAGAAGGAAACTCTCATTTATCATGGTAAGACTTTACAACTTTAACCCTTTTACACGAAGGCAAAGCAGGGATTCTCAGGGCAGAAAACTGTTCTCCAAGCCAGTAATTTCTAATTCTATAGGACACAGATCAATACTCTTCAGCTTTATGGACTGATTCGCTCAAGTTATTATTCCTGCTGCCCCTTTAGTGCACAGCAGAGAGGTTTAAATCAAACCCAGAGAACAAAGGAGGGCTGATGTGCCTGTGGGGAGGTTGGGATGAGACGCAGGCTCTGCTGTGTGCCTGCAGCCCCCTGCTCAGGAGTGCTCAGCAGCACAATGGAGCAATCAGCCCTCACACCGCACTGCCACCGGCAGCAGCTGGCACACAATCAGCAGTTTGCTCACCTTGCCGCTGAACGCAGGAACTGCACAAGGGAATTTATTAGGAGGTGAAGAAGACAAAGGAGAGAAGAGACCACCTGAAATCTCAGAATTCCTTTTGGCCTACCAACATTTGCATGTATCGCTGCCCTCACACACAGAGGAACACGCGAAGCCTGGGTGGTTTGCACACAGCCCAAAGACAAAGTAGTAGCACAAGCTCCTGGGAAAAGCTGCTGAACAGGGAAAGGGAAATGGCAAAATTAAACATTATCTTAGATAACCTGAGCTGAATATTGTTAAAATCTTCTTTCAGCTTTACCATCACTTGCCTTTTTTTTTTTGGTTTTCATTTCAATGGCAGCTTGCAAATCTCACTGAAGTGTAATAAAAATTATAGTGTTTCATGAACATAAACTATTAAAAAAGCTACCATTTATTACTACAGTGAAACAAGAAATGGAAACTCTAATGTATCCCATCTGTCTAAATGGTAATGAGCCCATGCAAAACTCATTGCAGGGTCAGAATCCAGTATTTCCCTTTGGATCCTTCAGTGCAAACGAAATTCATGTCAGCTCTGGTTCCAATAGCAGAAAGAGGCAAAAGGAGCTGCAGCTCCCAAGATTTTATTATGCTGATTAGATATTGCTCAGGGTTTGAAGCCTCTTCAGGGTCCAATTTGATTTCACACAACCAGAATTTGGACTGGAACGTGTTTGCAACCCTTGTTTCTCAGAGTGCTGCTCACCTGCCTGGAGAGTTTCTCCCAAGGTATGGGCTTGACTCACTCTGCAGTGGGAATGTTGAGGCAGTCAGGAATTGTAATGACTTCAAAATTCAAAGTACACAGCTTTTGTGGAGCATTTTATGTCTTTATAAAGCTTTTTTTAAACTTAAATGTACATTTAAACATGTAGTTTACTAACGCTAGCTGGAAGCGGTTTTGAAATCAAAACAGTAATTTTTAAGTTCTGCAGATTTGATTGCCAAAGCTGAATGATCAGGGCACAGTAACTACCTACATGCTTATCTTAACACACCTGACAGAGATCCAAGCAGCTCCATTTAAACAAAATAAAGAAAGGAAGAAAGAAAACCCAGTAGACAATGTACAAAATCTTCCTTTAAAATAAATAACAAACAACAACAAAAGGCAAAAAAACCCTTCACTTATTTTCCTGCACTACTTGACTGTAAACTGATTTTCAAACTCGGCTACAACAGGCAGGTTTATAGAGCCTGAAAGCAAACAGTGTTATTTGTTTTCCTTTGCAACGCTGCAGGACCAGCATCCAGAGCAGAGCTAAGCTTTGGCTCAGGTTTCTTTGATCCTGGAAAACCAAGTTCTGCCAAAATGTTCAAACAGCCCCGCAGGCTTAGGGCTAACAAGCAAGCAAGGCTCATACATATTCAGCAGAGCTGAAGGGCTCTTGTGCTGGGAGCCCAGAGCAGACCTTCACAGATGCTTTCATGGTCCACACCTCTTGTGATGCAACCACCCACACTGGACTTGCATGATAAGCACCAGCATATCAATGTGTGATCAATTAATTTATGAGTATTTAATATGCAAAGGAAAGGTCAGCTAATTCCCTCCCTGAGATTAAGAGACCTTTTTATCATTAGTGGCAGCTACAGGTACATCTGTGGTCCTGCAGCTCAAACATAACATTTTAAGCCCACAGGCACAGACATCTACTAGAGCTGCTCACAGAAGGATGATTTATCTTTTCATACTCACTTCCCACTAATTTTGTTACGGACATACCAGTAATTACTGTTTCTAAATGCCTTCTCTACCTTCTTCAATTTTAATTATACTGTGTCAGCACCTAAAAATGTACAAACCATGCACAAGACAAAGAAGATGCATTTCCTACAGAGGCTCCAGAACTTTCAGAAGAAGGAATACAAGAGCAAGGCCCCAGTAGGCAGAAGTCACCAGCTTTGCACAGGGAGTCCCAGGTAGGGATAAAAACACACTTGAAGTTTTGAAGGGCTGCAAAAGACTTTTCCAGACTCTTACTTGCCCTTCTTCTGAGACTCATTCTTCCTAAGAAATTGCCAAAGAAAAGGTTTGCTTGTCACATCAAATAGTACAAAAACAAGGCTCCCAATCAGCCTTTAAACACTTTTTCTGTCCTGTCCCCTCCAGCACTTCTGCCACGTCTGTATTACGTCCCAGGGCCTGTTCCAATAACAATACATCAGTATTTACAAAGGAAGTAGCTTTTCCTTGCAGACCACTTTCCCCAGGAGGAACACATCTGTTAAGGATTTATCCCACATCCAGCTCCACCTCCAACCATCTCCTCCATTCCTAAACGAGCAGGTGAGATGTGCAGGCTCATGTGGTCTGCAATGGTTTATAAATCAACACAAAACAATCTGCCTGTGAGGAGTTCCTCATGAGGGGGACATGAAATAATTTCTAAGAAAGATTCTGGTGGATCAATAATGATTTGTCTTTAAAAGCAAGCCAAGGTCAGACAGCCAGAGCCACGAGGAAGATGGAATGCCATGATTCAACTTTCTCAGCTATGGTTAAGCTCATAAAAAGCTTCTCAATCAGACTCTCACCTGCTTCCCACCTCCAGAAAACAGCATGACAAGCCAGGGACTCTGACAGGGCCTTTTTGGGAGCCCGTTTTCCCTCTGCCTGTTAAATAAGGTTGCCTTCTAATTCTCAGCTGTTAAGAATTCATTCCTCTTCTTGTGTGAGAGGGAATTACCTAATTCATCACAGCTCAGCCTTACTCTCATAATAGCACCTACAAATAGGGCACGTGTCTGTAATATCTCCTCAGCAAGTTAACTCTTCTCCTCCTAACCCTCAAAGTCTCAAGGGAAAAGTCACTAAAGCTGTGAAAAGAGGGAGCTGGAGGCTGGATCCCAAAGGGAGCTAAAGCCCCACTGGGCAAGGCACAAACCTGAGCCAGGTTTTACCTCATTTCTAGGTCTCTGCTCCCCAACAACAGCCCAAGTCCTGTTTTGAGGACACAGACTCCCTATGCACATCAATCAGGATACTTCAAGAGACAAGATCCACCAGGAAAAACACACAAGTGTCTGAGTCCCTTCTCAGATCTGAGGAACTTCCTAGGAAGAGGCATTTCTTTTTATAAGGATTTGTAAAAGCTTCCACACCTGAGGGAACGTTCCTGAGACTAATTTATCACGTAAAAGGAGCAAGGCTTCAACTATTGCCTTCAGCCCCTGCTATTGCAGCTCCCACGGCTTTGTTCAGTGCTTTGTTATCTTCCATTTATCTGGAAGAGAAATGACATTGTTCTAATTGAAGCAAGGCTGATACATTGAAAGACAGTGCAGAGAACCCCTGCAATGATGTTTTTCATGCCATCCACCTGATGGAGGGTATAATCCAAGGTACTGGTATTTTACAAAAAAAACCCAAAACTGGTTCTTCTGCTTCCCTCTACTTTGCATTCTTCCATGTCTCACTAAGGAGCTTTTTTACCCAAGAGATCTCTGATGGACATTAGTAGATCACAAAGCAACATTTAGAGCAAAGTGAAATTTACTGTTTTGCCCACCAGAGACATTCAGTACTTACACTGTTCATTATTTATCTTATAAAAGATTCCAGAGGAGAGAGGGTAAATATTTGGGTCTAATGCCACTTAACATCACTTTAAAATTCTGCTGGTGTGGTAACTAGTTGGCTGTGTTACTTACACGCTAATTGAGGACACATCAATTACTTGAGAGATTATACCAGAAGTATCTTGGTGGGAGACTTTCTGTCATCTAATTAAGAAAAAAATTATTTCTTTTTTTAATCACCAGAATCACCTTTTAAGCTATAAAACACACCCCTGCTTCATTAGGAGTGTAGTATACAACAACAGTTTAAAAGCCAACTGTCAGTTTCCAACCTTAGGTTTTACAACAAGGAAAATTTAAGTACTTCTCAAAGCCTGGAGATAATTCGGGAAATGTTTTAGACCAACATCATTTTTTGAAGGGTTTTAGCAGCTAAGATTTTAATAAAGTATCAATTAAACTTTTCTCTGTCACACTTAAAAATATGCAGAACCCAGCTCCTGGTCTGACGTCACAAGCATCCCAACAGGACAAGCTCTAGAAAAAAGCTGTTGCTGGCTTAGGAAAAGTGCATTTTTCCTGCAAGGTTTCAACAGTGAATCACAGGAAGTCAAAGGCTTTTGCTGGAGGGCTTTGCTCCACAACAAATCAAAGCAAGAAGGCCCCCGTTCCCATCTCCCTCAGCACACTGCAAAGGCAGCTCCATTAGCATTCAACACACTTGAGCTCAGAAAAGGAGAATTTTGTATAAGTATTAATTATGCAAATTAAATAAGTATATGCTTTTAAATATATCTAATGTATGGAAATGACCCACAGTGATAGCTTCACTTGAATTGTTGTCTAATAATAGAGAGCTGCTGTTGCTGCAGAGCACCATGCTGCAGGTACAGCCTCTGGGGTGACATCTTCATTGTGGCCAACATTTTCAGTGACGTGAAAAGAGAAAGAAAGGGGAGAAGAGCAAGAACATTTTTCTTCGCTAGTTTGGCATCAAACCTGAGATAAAACGAGCTGAAATCTGTGCATTATTGACCAACACTTGCACGAGTAGCTGTGATAAATAGAGATATAAATATTCTCTAGGCATCATCCTGGAGCACATCATTCCTGAGTTTGAGTATCTGATTTATACACTTGACCTGCAACCTCAACCTCACCAAGGTGAATCTGCTGCAGCTCTGATGGTGCTCTGGCAAAATCCTAGTATTAAGAAAGGAGAAGAAAGGGGTGGTAGAATGGGGAAAGGAAAGGACTGAAAAGTTGAACACCTAAAAATGAGAAGAATAGGAGATTCAGATCATAAACATCTTATTCTGTCGAGAATTCAGCTAAAGGCACTGGAATTGGCTTTATTATCCAATGACTGGTATTGTCCAGTGTCTAACCAGACCTGGGCAGGACAAGATCTATGATGAGAGAATGCAATTGATCTTGAGAAATATATGATTGAGGAAATAATTCATGGTTTTGCCTTAAACACTTTCATGGTCCTTAAAATAATTTTAAAATTAAAACTAAAACAAACTACTTTCAGTGACTCTAATTAGAAACCCTGCTTTCTAGAACACAAATTGATTAACCCACCATACTGCCACTAAAACATTATAATGGAAACACCAAAAAAAAAACTAGTTTAAAAGCTTAATTTTAAATTACTAATGGGATAGCTACTTTTATTTGCCTCTAACTTTGAGGAATGGGATAATTAGAAAACAAAAATGCAAGCATGTATAGGGAAACATCTGCTTGGGATGACTTCATTACTACCACGCTGTGACGGCTTTGTGAGGCTGTGCCACAAGTGTCACGTTATTGGCATTTCTTGCCGTGCCAACCACACTGTTCAGCAGGATTGCATGAACATTTCCTTGCCGTGCTGACAAACTCTCTGCTACCAGGATGCCACACTTGGTGGGTGGAAAGCAAATTTTTTCCTTCACACTCTTCTGGTGATAAAGGCCAAAATGAAACTTTTGAAAATTCCCCTTCTGTTTCTCCAGCACCATCGCTCCTGAACTGCATGGTCCTACTACTGCCAGAATCCTTTCTCTTCCAAGTTTGACAGCAGCTTCCCCTCCATGAGCAGCATCCCTCTCACTGCAGCAGCTGTCACGCAGCTCCGAGGCCCAGGGAAGTTTGATCAGCCAAAATAATTTGACTGCAGGAAGAGATACCTCACTTGTTGGATGAAGATGTGCTGTGCTGAACATCACAAGGCCTTAGATGATCTTCTACATCAAAAAGCTCGATCTGGGGGAGAGCAGCTTCTCATCCAGGAGTAAGAAGATAACTCATTGCTGTAACCTGTTTCGTATTTTTCAAACAGTGCTTTCCGCTGAAAAAATGAGTGCTGTTTCTCAAACATGAATGTTTCCTCTCTTCCAAAAATCAGGGAAAATGTAGTGAAGACAAAAAAACACCTCACTTTGCTCAGGGGGAGAAAAAAAAAGCCTGGTGCCCTAAAGCAGTTCTGAATTCTTGTTGATTATAAATGTCACAATACCTTAGCTGCTTCACAACCGCTAGGAAAATGAAATGGCAATGCTATGGGATTACTCAAAGGGAACAACCAATCCCTGCCCTCTGAGGGAAAATATTAAACTTAGTTGTAAGCGAAATAAAAACATGTTTTGAGGAAATAGTGCATTGGTATAACAGCAAGAGTGAGGAGACAATGTTAGAGATGAGTATTTGTGTGGAGCTCGCCCTAGTTCGGATTTGCTCATACATCAGTTAGGCTTCCAAATGGGTCCATAAAATAGGACCTTTTTCATTCCCATGGACCACCAGGACAACATCTGGGAGAAGGAATGCCAGGCAGAAAATGGGTCTGCCAAAGAAACCACCTGAGCAGGACAGTCACAGCAAAGGAGCGGGAGGGGGTGAACTCAGCCTTTCAGTACTTTTGCCAGTGCCTGGGAAAAGCCTTTGCTTTGTCTCTGACGTGAGTTGCTAAATCATTGCATCCTCCCCACAGAATACAACTGGTGTTCCCTGTCTTCTCCAAGCCACGGGGTTTAAGGTTCACCTGAGCTAAATTATTTCAGGCAGCGCTGATTCCAACAGCCCGGCCCCTCTCCAGCTGTGTGACAGTTTGGATAATTGAATTCCAAAGCAGAACGGAGCAGCACAGCAACGAAAGCCAAATCTCTCAGTAGCCAAAAAATCAGCTACTAAACTCCTATCAACATACAGCAATAACCATCCCAGCTGTGCACAGCCACCAAGCAATCAGGCTGGCCAGGAATTTTTCAGTTTGAATTTTGCCATGACGACAACCCCTATATGGAACAACAAATGACAGACAGGCCCTTCTGACCCCACTCATTTTTTTGTTTCAAGGAGGCAGGTTAAAAAGTTGGGCTGTGCCTTTCACACACACACACAACCCACCCTTCTTCCAAAAGAGCTGCAAGTGTCTGCACAAGCAGGAGCCAAGACTGGTGCTGCAGAGGAGGTGCTGGAGCATGAGCCAGACCTGGGACAACCTGGAGAACTACCCAGGGGCTGCCTTCAATTTATGCACATGGCTGTAAATGTTCCGTGATGCCCCAGAGAAAGTGCTGTAAGACAGCATTAAAGTACAATGGAAATAAAATTGGGTTTTTTTTGCTTTCATCCTTAAGGGTGTGACAGAAAGCTCCTTGGGAAGGACAGAGCTGTGTCCACCCTCTTCAGCACCAACAACAAATTCCGGTTTGAACTTCTGCTGAAGGTTATTTTGCCATAAAAAGTAGTGGGCTTGCTTTGTTTGGTTTGCTTTTGTTTGGGTTGGGGTTTAAGTCAATATGGTCTGCAAATAGTACAGCAAAAAAATTAAATAGTTCTAAAGGAAAAGGAAAGCTCTATTACACTGTTTTAAAAAGCCAATAGCATTCAATGCTCTCACTTCATCTCGGGGTTCCTTGAGATGCCTGTGAAATAACAGGGCACAAGGGCTGAGGCTGATAGATCAGATCCACCTTGAAGTGTTATTAAACTCCAAAAAGCTGCCTCAACAAAGACATTTTCTAAAATGAGTACAACCGTTCCACTGATGTAGGGTATCAGATCGTACAGAAAGCGTTACACACTTCAAAGGAAAAAGCCTTCATGTTTCCTCTTATTATAATAATAATAATTATTGCTTTTCTTATAAGACATTTGGAAGCTACAGGTATCTGTGAAATTTCAAACCTGCCTGCTAAGTACAGAGGTGCTCTACACCAGAGAGGTAAAAGCAATTCTGAGAGAGAGGTCCTAGAGAAACCACCTGTTTCATGAGAGCTCTTCAAAGTTTTATCATCTCTGCTGGTTTTTCCCCAGATTAAAACCTCAATGTTGCGTCTGTAGTACAGATGCATAACACACTTCAGTGTTAAAAGTGGAAATGAAAACTGATGTGGAATTGCTTTCAAAACCGTTCTCAAACTGACTGAAGTCACCAGGGCTTTTTAACAAGAACAACAGAAAAAAATAATCCAAACAAAAGCAACAAAAAGGCTGATTCACCAGGAAAGGTATTTCCAAATCAAGCACCACTGAAGTATGTTCAGGACACGTACATTAATTTTTCCTTCATCAGACTCTGCTCTTTTTCAAAACACATAACTAAGTCTAATATTCAAGCACTTCTATGATCACTTTAAAGAAGCTGGTAAACTCTAATTTGCCAAAATAAAATTGAAAAAGAAATCTAGTAAAAGATAGAAAGAAACAGTCACAAACAGAATTATAACTGCTGGAACATGTAATAATGAAGGAAAGTAACAGGCTGACAACACTACAGGATTTAGAAAAAGCAATTAAATCCTAAATATTAAACTCTCTTTACCTTTACATACCTTGGGATACTTTGCAATTTCTGTTCAACAATATCAACAACAATTACACTAAAGATAAAGGTTCCTTATCTGAGTTCCACAGTCAGGCACATGTATTTGGTACCTGCATTGTGACATGTTCCTGTGGCTGTTTCCATATGGAAAAGTCTGAAAGAAACAAAACTGTACAATATTTTCACATAAATGAACCTCTACACCTGGCAAAAATATTACTTCAAGTGCTAAAAAACCTTGGAACTCCTAATTTCTAAAGCACTGAAAAGTTTAGAAACTTTAAAATGTTCACATAACCACAAAAGTTTTCCTAAAACCTCTCAGCTTCTTGCTTTACTCAGAGCAGGTCACATTCATCCTTGTTTGTCTCCTTATTTAAAAAAAAAATTCCAAACAAAAGCTGCTAAAGGAGCACCTTCCAGCTGGGACTTTTCCAGTGACAACATCAAATCAGAGCAGTGACACTCACTCTGCTGCACTGAGCCTGGTGCAAAATCAAGTTAAAATAGCAGAAGGTGCTGGACACCCTGAGCAGGTGAGCATTGGCGAAACTCACCAAAAAAAATTCCAGAAACACTTCACTCCAGGATAAAAGGGTGTTCCTGCACAAATATCAATGAGTTTGGGTTTTCTGAATGAAATTTCTATATGGTAAAATGTCATTGGCAAGGGACATAACCCTAGTCCACATGATTCTGGCTTTAGAACCTTTTTATGGAGTTAAACCTCTTGCAAAATAATGAATTCTGAATAACTGGGATTAATGCTACTTTTATGCACTTCAGTCACACAGTCTGCAAGTAGTGAGGTGAAATTGCTGTGATTCAGGGCCAAGAATGGAGCTGTCACCTGCCCACTGCCTTGTGTCACTGCGAGTGGCCTCACAGGTCACTCCTGCTCCAGCCATCCTTCCACCCAAAACAAAGCTGTGCATGTGACTGAATAATGAGTAGAGACAAAAAATTAACATAACTCAGCTAAGTCAGCCCTGAGAGCACAAGTGTTGTCACTCCCCTCCCTCACTTATTGACAGGATTTGCAAAAGAAGGAACAAACAATTTATTTAGCAAGAAATTCTGAAAAACAGATATTGCAAAACTTCCCACAGGAGAAAAAAATCACAATAGTTTTTGAAATATATGACAATCAAAGCTTGGTTTCCAAGAGTCACCGGTGGCTCCTGGACACACCTGGCTTTTCAAAAGGACCAGGTGTGGCAGGGTGAAAGCAGAGGAGGCTCAGTCTTTGGGAGGTCCTGCTGGGAACCAGGGAGCCCTGTCCTGACACCTCCAGCCAAAGCTGCCAGGCTGGGATCACAGCAATGTCATGGAGCCTCCATGTGCCACTGCCAAGCCAAAGCTGGGCCAGCAGGAAACGAGCAGTTTCCAATGGGCTGGTTTATTACAGTTTCGAAAGGATACATTTCCACAAACACTTGGGATCACAATGAATTTGAATTTTTCATCCAAAAATGTTTTGTCACAAGTCTCCACCATTCCTGCCACCAAATTAAAAACCATAAAAAGAATGAATTTGTTGTGCAATTCTCACCAGCTGGGTTCTTCCTCTGCAGCTCTTGCAGAATTCTTACATGACCTGGAGCCAACAGAGTTTTTCACCGATGCTCACAGATCATGTGCTGTGAATTTTGTGTATCCAACCTGCAGCTGCCAGAGGAATCTCCCAGCCACAACTGCAAGGTGGGTGTTGGAGCCCAGAACAGAAAAAGTTCTGTTAATACACAAAAACTTCTCAAAGGACTGACAGCATTGCAAGTTAATGCTCTTGAGAAGGTGACACTGGTCTGCATTCTGAGTCATAAAAACATTAGATTCTCTTTCTTAGCTACCTCATGATTAAAAGATTAAGAGAAGTGTACTGTCACTGACCTACTGACATCTCAGCACAGAAGCCCTGGTTCCCTGGCTTTGATGTTGCACAACACCCACACAACAGAGCCACGTCAAAATACGTTCTTTCTAAAATAAAAATTACAAACTCAGTTCCCTCCCCGCCACCGACCCTGCTAGGGAAAGTGCTATTGCAACCTCCAATAATTATCCCTTGCTGCTGAAAGAAACGAAGTCATTTCAGAAACAAATTAATTACTTTCATTAACACCATTGATTATGTTTTTGCAGGAGGAATCAATGCAGGTACTGCTGTCCCTGCTGCAGCCATGGAAATAGCTCAGCTCATCACTCCCTCTTCAAGGCTGATTATTTGCCAAGCTCAGGGTGGCAGAGTGTTTCCATGTTGCACATTTTATACAAATCAAGCTTCACAAAACAACCTCCAAACAGAGGCTAAACCTGGGCTCACTGCTCCTCCTCTCATGCACCACCCAACCAGGAGCACAGGGAAACAGGCTGAGTAATTACTGTAAGAAAAACTTGATCCACCCTTATTTACTTAAGTCTCTAACAGCTTTTCCATTAGGGAAGGGATGTCAAGTGGAATATAAACCATTATGACACATAACAGTTCGCTGGAACAAAGATTTTAAAAGATTAGTCTTGATTCTGGCGAGCATGAAGTGCCAGAGTGATTAGTTCTTATCGGGGTGATTGGTGTCAGCGAGACCCCACCTGGAGCACTGTGTCCAGCTCTGGGGCTCCCAACAAAAGCAGGGCATGGAGCTGGGTCCATGGAAGGTCCACAAAGATGCTCAAGGAGCTGGAGCCCCCCTTCTCTGCAGCCAGGCTGGGAGAGCTGGCTGGGAGAAGAGAAGGCTGCAGGGAGAGCTCAGAGCCCCTTCCAGGGCCTAAAGGGGCTCCAGGAGAGCTGGAGAGGGACTGGGGACAAGGGATGGAGGAACAGGACACAGGGAATGGCTTCCCACTGCCAGAGGGCAGGGATGGATGGGATATTGGGCAGGAATTGTTCCCTGTGAGGGTGGGGAGGCCCTGGCACAGGGTGCCCAGAGCAGCTGTGGCTGCCCCTGGATCCCTGGAAGTGTCCAAGGCCAGGCTGGACACTGGGGCTTGGAGCAGCCTGGGACAGTGGGAGGTGTCCCTGCCCATGGCAGGGGGTGGAATAAAATGAACTTTAAGTTCCCTTTTAATCCAAACTATTCTAGGATTTCCAACCTCAACTGGAAGCTACTGTTGATGCAAAAAACTGCAACACATTTCAAAACAAAGATCCTTTCTCTCTTTGTAGGGATTAAATGCATCTCCCACTTGAAGCAAATATGATTTATTAAAGCATTTAATATTTGCAGCAGCATTTATACTTTCACCTTATACATAATATTGACATTCCAGTAAGACAACAGAAAGCAACAATAAAACGGGAATTCAACTGCATTTACTTATTTGTACTAACAGAGAAGGAAACTGATATTGCCATTCCTGATGCTTCATGATGTAATATTTTAGTGTATTCCTTTGATTTTAAATTAATAATAATGCTTCCTTTCAGGAAAACATTCCCATATACAAAATAGGATTTTACAGAGATTTTCAGATGCTCAGTCTATTTTCACTCCAATTCACATACAGTTACAATAATAGACAAATTTGCCTGTAGCAGTAATAATCCGAAATGCCTCAGTGTGATGTCTGGGACCTCTTGGTTCCAAATCCAACTGGGGATACTGAATGCAGTGTTTGACTCCTCCCTTGAAACAAGACAGTGCATTTTGATGGAACTGCAGTTCTTCTGAAGTGGCCAAAACTAAAAGACCACAGCAAGTGCCAAGGATTGTGCTGAAGGGTTCAGTACCCTGCTCCAATACCTGCTCGAGATTCTGCTCACAAACCAGGAGCTCCTCCCTGATGCTCCATCACACAACTTTTGCAACAAAGGACTTCCTATCCTTAAAAGACCTCTCAACTTTTCCTTCTTCCCAAACTAAGGTGGTCTGAAATACCAAGGAAAACAGTTTAAAAAAAAATGGAAATTTCTCTCAGAAAACTATATTTAGTGAAAGTCTGAGAAATCAATTTTTCGTGGGCAGAAACCCACATTTTCTGTAACAAAACATCCTTTGGAGAATGTTTGGACATTTGAGCAACAGCTGCAAGCAGTGAAGATGTGAGGGTTTCATTCTGGACTGCAGTATCTGGGGGGAACACGGGGTAATGTTAGGAACTGGATTTTACACAGATTCTATTGTGAGTGCTCATTCCCCAGCAATTTGGGCTCCCTGCTTCCTTCCTGGCCCTGCTTTCCCGAAGCCAGCACTGCCATAAGGAAGAAATGAAAAAGGGTGGTGGTACTCAATCAGGATGTTTTTCCATGGAAGGAGTAACAATAGAACTATTTTTACTTTTATTCATTTAATAAAACTTTGGTAATTAAGAGAAATAAATAATCAAAACCAACCACCTTAAATAACATTTTAGATGAGTTCGGAACAGCCACTCTCCCTCCGCTCACTTCATCCCAATTGTAAAATTACAGATTCTGTCTCAGGAAGAGAATACTGTTTGGAATATTCCCTTTCACCAACTCAAGACTTTTAGACAATACAATAATAATTTTATTGAACTTTTTTTTTTAATTTTATGAAAAAGAAAACAAGATTATGGGCTAAAACACAGCAGAAATAGGACAGCTGCATTCACAGTCCTATGTTTTGTTGCTCATGTTGCTGTGTGTCCCCTCAGTGCTGCAGCACCCCTGGCACAGGGAATGACTCTACCCTGCTCCACGAGATCTCCCAATTTCTCAAGTGATTGAATGACTCATTTTGTCTCTGTAGACAGGAGTGATTCCCCTATTTCTCAGAGCTATTGAGACAACACGTCACAATATTATGGTAGTCCCATAAATACTGGTGTAAATATCACAAAACACAATAGAGTGGTAACGCTCACTTCCACTCCAGGATCTCCCAAAAGCATCCAGGTCTGTGCTGGAGAATCCCTAAGGAATTATTTTCAGTTTTCTGCAGAACTCTACTGTAGGAAATTTTCTCTAAATTATTGAGGTACATGGTCCAGCTTCCTGAAAGAAACAGACTGAGCTGGAGACACAATCACGTCCAGTGTGGCCCAGGCCTAACCTCAACGAAATCCAGGTCATCTTCTAAGTCAGAGTCCTGCTACAATTCTCTTGTTTTAAAAGCAATAATTAGACCCTCAACAAACACATTCTGCTCATTTTTACACTGAGAGAAGTCAGAACCATTTGAGTGCCTCCTGCCAGGTCTGCCTGAAGCCACTGCTTTTTGTAGGGGCTTTAAAATTTAAGTGTTCTCTTCATCTCTGCAGACCTACTGAATAACCATTCTTTTGGAAGCTTTTGAATTTGTCCAGAAGCTTGCCTTTGTGAGAAAAGGGTGGTTATGAAGAGGTCTTTTACCTAAATGAAGCAGTCATTGCACCAAGCTTATCTGCACACCCATTTTATGTACGTGGGCTGTTGGCATGAACTGCCCCAAATACTTCTAGGGTCCAGTGGTGCTGAAAAGAGTTGTGTCACTTCATACATTTTTCACATTTCAGGTTGATTCTTAAGCTACTTCAAAAACTATAGTTTCATATTATGTAATAGCCCCTTTTTGAGACTTTTGAGGTTTATATCTACAATACAGAAAAAGAAAAAACTCATTTTTTCGGATCATCTTTTTAACGCCTTTGGCTTCACACACTTTAAATGCTCAAAGTACAGCATGGAAGAAAGCTTACAGAATTGGCAGCCCTGCCATGGCCAGGAATGTACAGGATTAAGACAAGCAGTGCTAAACCATGCTTGCCAATATGTTTCCAGGGGATACAGCTCTGAACAAACTTGACTCAACCTTCAGCAGTTCTGTTGTAAAATGAGGGCCTCCAAAGACAAAGGACAAGCTTTAAAGGCAGCTGAGACAGTCACCTCTAAAAGCAGCAACTCAGCGTTCATTAGTGACCTTCTTAGAATTGTCTTATAAATCCTTTTGCCTCTGGATGCCAAAAATCTTTGGCTTCAACACCTAAGGGTACCTGCTGTCAAGGAAGAAATACCAACAGCTTTATGAAGTGCAGTGTTAAAAGGGAATTCTCTGAATATCTTCTAAAGCTTCAGAGCAGCAAGTAAACAACCTTATTTTACTGCTTGAAAATCCAAGGTACAATCCCTGAATTTGAATATATTATAGTCACTGACTCCGTAAGAAGATTATAAACAATCAGAATCCTTAAAATCTATTTCAACTAACTAGTATTTGTTTAGCTTGAGACAGAAAGGCAGCAGCACACCACATGCAAAGCATGAGCTGCAGGGAGAGGAAGTATCTTTTGTGAGAAGTTATATACTTTGGAATATAGGGTACAAGTATTTTTTCCTTTCAGCTGCTGCTGAGACATGCAATTATAATATCAGTGGGGATTTTTTCCCCTCAAAGGGGAAAGCAGTCAATGCTTTTCCAGCCAGATCTAAGCAAGGTTCATGCCACATCCAATGTTGGTGTTCAATCTCCCCAAAAAAGGGGAGGGAGGAAAATATATTTTCTGAAAATACAATTTCTGAAAATACAATTTCTGAAAATACAATTTCTGAAAATACAATTTCTGAAAACAGAACTGAAGTGGTCAATTTGACACCGTATTTCTGTGAACTGCACTCAGAGCATTCACAGCTCAGCACACCCACGAGAAAGGGTTAATAAGAGTCCTAAAGTTCTAGCAGATAAATATTAAGCCATCCAGTACTGTTTTATCCAGCAGTATTAGTACCAAACAAACAAAATATATATTGCCCACAAGAAACAGCAGTTGCTAATGTTCCTCCATTTCAAAAGAACAGGGAAGAAATTGTTTCGGATAATAAGCTTAGCCTTCACAGTTAAATCTAAGATTTGTGGGAGAAGCATTAGCTACTGTACGAAACTGGAGAAGGCTAAAAACAAAAACCAGCATATGCCAATTAATCTTGCAGCATGACGACATAGTGCTAAAATCAGACTACTAAGATACAAGTGTAGGCAGAGAAATAATTTGTCTTCTGTTCAGAGGCTTTTTTTCCTTGGGGGAGGGAAAAAGGAGAAAGAGATGTAAGAGCCCAAATAGAAATAAAAAAAAAATCTTCCCATGCCCTTTTTCATCCAAGGTTGGAAGTATCCCACAATCTTCAAAATAAGTAGAATCTGCTAGTACGAGCTAAATTTAGTTGCATATGTTTTTCACAACATATGCAAGTACCACTTCCCCCTTCCTCCTGAGGGCACACACTTTGCCAAGCTATCGTGCACTCATTAATCCACATTCACGGCAAACCTTCTGAGGAATATTCCATCATACGGAGAGAGAATCCATCTGTGATTAAGCCTTAGAACAACATTCTCAAAACAAGAAAGCAAAAACTTTCTCCTCGCTGTCCCCTCCCCATAACTTTCCCACCACGGTGAAAATCATTATCAGACGGAACGTCGCTGTTATCGCAGCTACGGCTGAGACAAAGCACAAGCACAAACCAAACCCCTGCCTCTCTTTGCAGGATGATTTCTGCTGCAATTCCACTTCTCATTTGGGATGAACGGTTTTCCTATTCCATCACTGGATAGAGGGAATTAGTATTTACTACTGATATTTGCTTTCTTCCTTCCAAGGATACAACCAACGTAAATATCCACTCCCCCCTCTTTTCCAGGATGTTGTTCATCACCTTTTTTTAAATATGAAACTTGAATTCTACCTGTAAAATATTTCAACTGCATCAATTAACATTACTAGAATTACAACAACATGAACTCCTTCTCTCTCTTTGACTTCTATACCTCCTTACCTCTTTGTGATTTCCTGTTCTTGTCCCCTGTGTTAATGAAACAGAGCAGAGTTTCACCTTCTGGAAACCCTTCAGTGCCTGTGTCTCAGTACAGCTCCAGCTGTCTCAAGGTTTCAGTTCAGCGTTACCTTCCCGTGGAAATGCTGACACAACCAAAGGCAGGCAAGTACAATTCCTTCAAAAAAACCCTTCAATGGACAGTGGGGGTTGAACTTGGTAACACCATCGTGAGTAAGAAATCAATTTAAACCAAAAGTGACTTTCAGAACTACTCAAGGTGGCAGTACTTTCAGATTATTGTCCCACTGCCATCACTGAAAAAAACCAGCTTTATTAGCATTTCACAATCATGGTTTTGCAAGCTAATAATGAAAAAACAAGCAAATCAGAAGTAGAAGCAGCTATCCCTACCATTGTCAAGTCCTACTGGCTAGCTTTGAGGGACTCTATAGCAAATGCAGCATAGAAAGTATATTTAATTAAGACTAATTTTAAGCAATACTCAACATAATACTCATCAGTGGCATCGTGCATGAAAATACCATTTGAGAAGATGAGACCAGAATCCTTACTGGTGCTTCAAAATGTTGCTTATAAGGCAAATATTTCTGCTCTAAAGAGAAAACCATGCAAGCAGTAAGCAGTGAAAACACAGACAGCAGTGAAAGGCCTTTGAGGTTCCCCATCCTGCAGGCAGAGCAGCAGCCCAGGAGGAAGGGAACCCCTCCTGATGCAAGGATTCTACCCCAGACCTGTAAATCTGTGTTCAGGAAAGAACATCACTATTAGTACTTCATGAAAGGCCAGTATTTCATGCTGTACAGCAGAGGTGAAGCTGCTTTCCTACTACTATCCAAGCTAGAGGAGTGCATTTGTTTTGTTTGTAAACTCTGCAAATAGTAAAATAATTGTGCTGTGCCTCGTACGTAGGTACAACGTTCACACCCCAGCTTTCACAGCAAAGTTGGCACAAAGCTCTGCATTCACCTTTAGGTCAACCTCTGGTGTTTTTTCCTTGGATCCTCGACCTCAACTCACAGGCCAAGAGACCAGAAAAAGTAAAATAAAGTATGAGGGCACATTCAAGTTTCCAGGCTTGACTCAGTCTCTCAGCCTGTTAAGCAAAGCTGATACAAACTCACATTTTATCCACAAACCCTTCCCCTTCCTAAAGATCCTTTCCCCTTCCCATTCTCCTTCACACATTCACTGGAAGTGAAAAAATGTTATTAACGACTTCTGAACGTTCCCAGTCAGACCAGGTTTCTCTCACTCCACAGAAATGCCCTGCAGAGTTACAGAATTATTTAGGTTGGGACAGACTGTTTCCATCTCCCCGCACTGAGCTGGGGAAAGATGTTAATGTGCAAAAGGTACCTGGGGGAGCGGGGAAAACACGTAATGCAGAAGAAGAAATTGTGTTTTCTGCTGCCTCTGTGGCTCATACAATAAATTAACCAGAAGAAAATTAACGATGTCTAAATACCAATTTCTAATTGAACTCTACAAATTCAGTAGAGTTCAACTCTCCAAAGGTACAATTTGGGGAACACCGCCACGATCAAATCTTTTTACCCAAAATCCAGCAACTAAGACTACTAAATTTGTGTCCTTTTTGTTCTAGCAAGGAAAAAAAAAAAAAAGCCTAAGTAGGAAATTACAAGGAATCAATAAAAAGATTGTGCAAGTGTTGAGGAAATATCAGCTGTACTGCAGCCTAAGCTATTTTTTTTCACTCAGATAAGTGCAAAGTCTTTGTTTTGCACACAGCAGGATACAGAGTCTGGCTTAAACACAGTGTGTGTAACCTGAAAGTTGAGATGAATTTTTACTTAACCAACAAATACATTGCAAAATCTCTAAAAAAAAATTATTAAAATAGCCCTATTGGGAAATTTTCTTTCAACTTCACATTTTATTTGTAGGTAAAATTTTATCTGTAGATAACAAGCCACTTTTAAATTTTTATGGGTTTTGGTGTCTGATTCAAAAATATTTATGGGTCTCTGACACTGGAACAAAGGAAGTATCAGGACGTTTTTGAGGCCAATATTGACTTCTTTGCAAAAGTGATTTTGGGAATTGTGGGAAAAGAGGAGCCTGTCCAAACAAAGAGAGTTTAAAACAGCCATAAATATTTTGTGATGAATAAAGGAAAAATAATCTATGTGTATATACACATACAAAGTATTTAGACTACGTGTTCACCCACAAACACTGATAACCAAAGCTTCAGGAGAGAAAGTAAAAGCTTTTTCTCAAAAAGGATGAGTTGAAAAATAAAACTGCAATATTCACCTGCATGTTTTATGAAACCATTCCCAAAAAGACTTTTTTTTAAGCTTTCGATTAATTCTAACTAGGAAAGTCACTCAGGAGTTAGTCCTGGGCTGAAGAAAACCCCAAATATTAAGATAACCATTGCAATTGCTTTCAGAGAACTACCAGGGAGAAGAGCAAAGTCTTTCAATGTTCCCAAAAAGATTAGAAAATTTTGAAAAGGAATACCCAGAACAGCTGCTTCCACTATTATTTTAACCGAAACAGGGAGTTTCTAAGGTTATGTGATTTGTAGACCAATTAGGACAAGTTCAAATGGGAAATGTTATGGGACAGCAAATGACAGAGAACATTAATTTTGAATAATGCTGACCACACACATCCAGCCCTGGATTTTTTTCAATACATACTGTTCCTAACAAATATTATAGTTAAGAAATAGCAACATCATTAACTAAGAGCAAATACAACCCACGCACATATCAGAAAGATTTTGACAGAATAGATAATTTCTACCATTCTTACAGTGACATCCCAGCGAGGTGAAACGCAACGGAACCACAAAATTCCAATCCCCTTAAGCTGAGCAGCAGATTCCTGATCTTTTCTCACAGAGAAAAATGAAAGGTTGTGTAAAGCAAAGAGTCACTGCCTAAGTCTGACTTGCTTCAGGAGCACCGTGTAAAAGCTTCCCTCTTCCCTCCGAAGAATGCAGATGACAAATACCAATGGTTTTCGTTCATGTAAAATTACAAATAAGCACTTAAAAACAGCTGTAAATCTGCTTATTGAGTGATCTAGCAATGTTTATCAATTATTTTTATTTCCCTCTTCTATCAGCACTCTCAGCAATTTATTTCTGACAACCTCTTTAGGAGGAATGCGACACTAACAGGAACAGGTGGTAACTTACATGGTGAACCTATCCCAAAACCTAAATCAGCCTGAAAGATCCCCCACACACCTTTATTATTAGTGGGGGAAATGCCTCCTTCCAGAATACACAGACACACGAAAACATTTCTGCCTCACAGGATTGATGTACATCAAATATATGGAAGGGATTTATTCCTTTCTGATACATATTGCCATTATATATATATTTAAATAGCTCCAAGATTGCTGGCAATTCCTATTTGTGTCCACAACAAACCCAGAACGCTGATTTCATTTTTAATTTTTCTTCGTTTGGTTCACTGGTTGGGGGTTTTTTTAAATGTTATCCTCCACCCTTGCCAGACACTGAATGTTTCCCTGAGCTCCCTCCTTTGGAAACAGGTGAAAATTCCAAATGGAAAAAAAACCCTATAAATATAAAGCATTTCAGGATTGCTGCCTCAGAGAATTCCAAAGGACAAAGGCAATCCACTTGCAGAAATGCATTTTTCATATATATACTTTAACTACTGCAAAGAGAAATTTTATTTATGTAGGTTGAACTCTCAACTCTTAGCATTGAACCATGTAAAAAACATAAATAGAGCTGAAATTGAGTCCTCCACGTTTCAAGCATTGGTCTTCTCACTGCTTAATATTCTCCACAGGTGAAGGTCAAGCAAAGCACTCGAGAAACCATTGTCTGCAGGATTTGTACAAGAATCTGCTGGGAGCTATTTCAGGTATTACAAAAGCCTCAAGAGCAAAAGGCCACCAGGCAGCTCTCACGGTGCTGTTCCTTCTCAGGAACGCAAAGATATCGAGAGAATTACAATCAATCTGTCCCACCTGTCCACCCTCTTAACACCAAGGGTGCATTTCCTAAGAGCTGCTGTGTTTTCTTCACATTTCTAAGTTTGTCTTCAAGATAATTTGCTGAGCAGGAAATAAGAATTTGCTGTTTGTTAACATTTTGCCAATCATCGCCTTTGTCACCGCTCCAAACTGAAATCCCCAAGAACAACTCCAAATCCTGGGGACTCGTTTGCTCCCTCCTTCTTCCTTGTGCCCCTCTTTCTCCACGAGTCCCTTTGCTTTAGATGCAGCACGCGAGCAGGATTGTGCTTCATTTAACAAGATCTCTGAAAACAGATTTTTCACTTTGTCCTAAAGCACAACATGCAAAGGCAAGAGGCCAAGTCACAGTCACATGAGAGATTTTCAAATGTGAAAGTAGTAAACATAAGGGTAACTTGAAATAAATAGTTTACTTTGGGTCGTTAAGCTGTCTAATTAATTTTTGTTTGACATTATTAGTATATAGCAGCAAGCAGCCATTTAAGCAGCTGCTTAAACACAGATCATACAAATATATGAGTGTAGGCTAATGGAAAGAATGGCATATTTATTTAGATTAAACATTCCTGAATGATTTAAATACAAAAATGCTCGGATCACGAGAACTGTGTGGCTTTCTGAAATACGCTGCAGAAAAACCTGGCTTTGCTGCTTTGCGTGAGGGAGAGCAGCAAATGGAACGTGGTGAGTCCAACCAAGATTGTGAACTTGTTACAAGCTGTTAATAGACCTCATTTGAAAAGACTTACATTAAAAATAATTCCTCAGCTTGCTCTTTTTTTAAGTACATAACCTTTTTTTATTACTCAGACTCATTTTCATCACCAAAAGGCGTTGCAGTTTGCTTTGATGCTGTGTAATGCTGCTCCTTTCTCTTAAGTGGTACATAATTATATTCCTCCCCTTCCCCCAACAGAGATCATAAATTCGTCATCTCCTGACAGCTTCAAACAATTCAGCTTCAAAATATGCAGGTGAGGCATATGGGTTAGAAGTCATGTGAAGTTGTTAAGCTTTCAGATGACAGAAGGGGTCTGAGTGTTATTTAGTGTTTAACTCCCAAGCTATAAAGATCTGAGGAAAGCGTCAGAGCCACCTTTGGTTATTCCAATATCTGGAAACAATCCACTTAAATCTAAGGCAGTATCAGCACTCGATCCTCTGACCTTTCAATGCAGCAGCAGAGCCTCAGCAGTGTGAACAGACTCAGAGAAACTTCACGTGGATTTGCTGTCTCATCATTTTGGCTCATTTTGAATTTTGAAAGTAAAATAATACAACTGTTGGATGCAAGAGCATTCCTCAAATCTGCAAAGAACATTCTGGATCCCAATGGGTAAAATTCAGAGCATGCCTGAGGGTCTCCCATTACGCCCATGCAGAGACTTTACAAGAAGGAACACGGTGCCCATATTTGTGGGGACCCGTCTTTGCACACCAGGGAGCAGATGGCTCCCCTTCCCCAGGGAATATTCCCTTCCTCTTCCCTCAAAGCCCTCCTCTAAAATGGTGGGAGCTAAAGGGGCCACGCAGGAAGTGCAAGGTGAGGTTTGCTCACCTGGAAAAGCCAACAGGCTGGGAGGACCCTGAGTCCTTCCCCAGAGTCTGGAGCTGCCTGGTGCTGTGCCCCAGTGCCAGTCCCGATCCTGCCCAGCCCCCAGACCACCACTCTCACCTCTTCCCCCACCATCAACCACGCTGAAATCTTCCTTACAGACTTTACTGATGATGATTTATCATGCTCTGCTTCTTGGAACACAGGGAACAACTGATCACCATCCTCTTTTCAGAGCCCTTGTGTTTAAAGAATCATGTTCCCAGCTGATGGTTTTCCAATTCTCTCAGGGTTTTCTTCCTCAAAGAGCCCTTTCCCCAAACGTTTTATTTTTCCCTTATCCACTCTACTCACCACAATTTCTCCTTTGCTTTACCTTCCCTTTGACATTTTTCAGAGTGCTCAAATTAGAAGCTAAGTGGGCCTTCATGAGCTCTGAGGGTGAGCTCAGAGCTGGTGCATACTACAGAGGTAACTCCAAACATCCCGGATTAAAAATTCTGTAAAACACAACACTGCCATGTTCACAGTCTGCTATAATCCTACACCCCACCCTGACCCCAATTCCTTCCCACCTACTCAATTATCTCTTATTTTAGGTTTTCACTTGTAATAGTGATTAATATACATTTCCTTTTTGTTTTTCAATAGTGTTAATTCCACACCTCTTTGTAAACAGCAGTTTTAATTCCAGTGCTGCCCTGCAAAATGCTTCTGAAATGCATCTCTCCTGAAAGCACTAAACTTTGCATGTGTTTTTCTATTCTAGTGCCAGCCTGTTAATACAAAAATTATACATAAGAATCAGGCCCTAAAGATATTCTTGAGTGATCCATTCCAACGAGAGTGTGAATAAGTGAGAACTCTGAATATTCTTCTAAACTGGCTGTTCCCCTGAAAATGCTCAATTGTTTTGCAGTCATTTCACCTACATCAGATTTTTCTTCTGAAAAAGTCCTAACAGATCACGTCAAATGCCCTCCTGCAGCCACATTTGTGTGTTTCCCCTCTTTTGGCACCCCAGCCAGCCTTTCAGAGTCATACAGGAGGTGGCCATACAGTAAAACCTGACCACTCCTTAATGAAATCTGTCCTTTATGTCCTGTTAAAACTCATTTTTTAAAAATCTATTCTGAATCTTTCCAAATACCCAATTAGGCCCTCTTTACCCTTCTACAAAGCAAAGCAATATTGCTTCCCACCCACCCACCCCATCCAGCTCTCTGGATAAATAAATATTTCTCTCTCCTAATAAATTCTCTGTGTCAAATGGCAGTAAATCATACAGTACTTTAAAGAATTCCTTAAATAGCAAAGAACGTCTTTTCACTGGGCCTGAGCAAGTTGAATTAATCTAAATTACCTAAATATTTTCTAGCATGTTCTTACATTCAGGCATGTAGTACTATTTTGAAATTGAATAAAGCAACTGATTCCAGATAATCTTTTCTGGACTGGTTAAGAAGAAAGATATTCAATGCTTCAGCTTTGTCCAAATCATCTGCTCTTTTGTTTCACTCACTTCAAGAAAGAGACACCTCCTTCTCCGTGGGCCTAAAGACAGCAATCACTCGTTTGACCAGACAGTGCCCATGGAAAAAAGTCCCAATTACCAACTCCAGCCTTTTTAATTGGAGCACGGTTTTCTCAAGTTAATTAACAGCTTGTAGGGAACCAAAACTGTTGAACCTAATTTTGAAGCAAATCACCATAACTCAGAACAACACACTGTCAGTTAAGTGCCTCTAATATGTTAATTTTGCCTTTTGGCAAACATTGTCTACAGCTATTTACACTACATTGACTGTATGAGATTTCAGTTTCTCCTTTTGACAAGCTGATACACACACAGGGTTTCTAGCAATACCTGATTTATTTTCTAGAGGATCTTGCAGTAATTCCCCATTAGGTGCTAGGGCAAAAGGTCCCCAGCAACCTGTGTAAAAAACAGATCCTTACTCAGGTATTTCTAAAAGTATCTTGAATTTATAAAGCCAAGACAGAAATTTCATGATTAACACAAGTTATTCATGGCCAACAGCGACAGAGAATTTCTTTTTCCTGACATTCTTACAAGCTGAAAATTCAAGGAGCTATGTATTTAAATTAATAAAGTTAATACTGTCAAAATTCAGGAAGGTTTGTAATTATTTAGAGTGATGGGTCAGAACAACTCATAATCTGTTCTCACCTGCTCATATCACTACTCTGTTGAAAAATAAAAAACCAAAGAAAACAAAACCACAAAAACAACTTAAAGTAATGCAGATGGTATTTACAGACCTTTTAATCCCACAGACCTTATTCTTTGCTCAGATAAACTGCCCAGCAGACAGAAATTCCAGGCAAGAGCACCATTGCAACACAGTTAATTCATTACAAAAGCATCTATAAGTGGAGCTGTCAGGAAGCTCCAGATCCACTCTCTAAACTTTCCCAGCAGTGGGATGGAGCTGCAGCTATTTAAGCAATGTTTGGCACTTCAAACAATTTCTTATCAGAGACAAAAATCACAGATATCTGTTTCCTGCCTGCCTTTTGCACACATGCATCTGACTTCTGAATTTACAGCCTGGAGCCCTCTATCACTTGTACTTGAGTTACAGCTCATTTCCTAAATACTACAGAATATTTTTAAATCCTGACAACTTAACTTTATGTTATGTCTCTCAGATCCTCCCTGCTGCAAGGAAGGCTGGAGTCTCATCCTCAGCAAAACCAGAACCAGCAGGACTGTTGCTGTGCATGGAGCTGGAAAATCATCTGTTTTCACAAAAACCAGGCAGTTTGGACCATTATTGTGAAATTATCAGATAATCTAAGGCAAATTGTTCTATCATTGGCAGTGAGGTGTCATCTCCTCAATTCATGTTACACACAAACCACCTACCTCAGATCTCAGCCTCCACTACGACATTAATGTGGTTCCAAAGGACTGGAACACAGTTCCAGTGTCTAAGTATCTTCTATGCTACGTAATAGTTAAAATGCCAGCTTTGGAAATTTATTATAATAGTATTTCTTATTTATGTCAAGTTTTGGACTCTGTCTTTAGAGGGTTTGAATATCAGCTATTTTCTGCTGGCTTCTGTGCTAAGGAATGAAACTGAGCTACAGTAACTATCTTCAGTTTAGCTGCACTGAATATGACACATCACTATAAAAACAGGGTCTTTTATAAAAAAATAATAATTTTTTTTAAAATCCAACCTTGCCAGCATTTTTTTTCATTTTTTTCCAGAATTCATTCCAACTTCTGTGCACTAATGATGCATTCCGTGCACAGCAAAAAGTGATGTCCAACCTCAGCAGACTTTTTAAGAGGACAATTTCAAATTTGGAATCACACTAACACTTAGCATTTAGTCAGACAAGAAAATCTCTTTTCAAAAGCATTATAAATCTCTTAGAGCATTTTAGTCTGTGCAGCTGGATTTCTATGGAGAAAGAAAGTCATAATTTATTATCAAGTTAGATTATAATATATATAATTTGAATTACATTAAATTCCTCCTGATGCAAAATGGTTTAAAAAGAGAGTATTTATCTAGAGTACACAAAGGAATAATCCATGGATTAATTCATGTTCTGTGTGCCTTTTCTAGTTCCTTTGGCTGGATACAGGAGCTGGTTTTAACCAATAACTGGCAGGAGTCTCACAGAGAAAAATCCGTTTGCTTAAGTTTCATATTCTGGAACATGGAGTTTAAAATGCCACATATTGGTAAGGATGCTGCTGTGGAACAACTCAGGAGTTCCTGGTTTCCACCTCATGAAGAGATTTCTTCATACAGAGGACAATCAATGACGTACAGGTGTTGTGGCAGCTGGTGCTGAGCACAGGAGCTCCCCGTGCCCCTGGTCCCTTCTGCACAGGTGACAAAGGGGTGTCCTGTGCTAGCAATGGATTTTATCCAGGGTCAGAAGTGAAAACTCAGTGGGAAAAGCCACAGTTCCAGGTTGTGACACTACAAAGGCTGAAAATAGAAACCCAAGCCATCATCACCACACGCAAATCCAGGGAGAGGGATTAGTTTAGCAAGCCTAAGGACATGGGGCAGGCACAATGAAATTGTGTTTCTCACAACTTTGCTCCTTTCTGTCAATCATTATTTTCAGCTGCATGAAATTCCCAGAAGCACATAAAATATTTTAGGAGTCTCTCTTCCAGACTGTCAGAAACAAGAGGAAAAAAAAGAAATGCCTCTAAACAGATTTTCAGGATAAAAACCATCTAATACATGATTGACTACAAACTATAATACTTTATGATCTTCCCCCACAGCTTCCCAGCAGGAGCTGTGATAATGCTGTTTCCTTTTGAACACCACTGGGCTGGAACCTCACAGTGAATACAGCTGCAAGGGTTGGAAATACAAATCCAGACTGTGCCATCCTTCCAGCCCTGCTCCGAGGGATTGCATTACTCAGTAACCACACCTTGGTGGTGACAGAAATTCTTTCTCCTGGCCTTGAGGGTTGAGCAGCCACAACACTCCCAGGTTGCCTGCAAGGTTCTGTGTGTATGGTTATCATGCACAAGCACAGTTTGGTGTGGAGTTCGTAACTTACAGGATAAGATTCCTGAATCCTGAGATAAACCACGCAAACGGGGCAAAAGGAAACACAGAGCAAACAGAAAATAGATCGTATGGTTTCAATGGGAGCCTCAACAAGTGGGCATTGCCTTTGAACAGAAATCCACTGGAAATGAGGACAGACATGTCCAGGAGAAACCAAGCTAGGCAGTCCACATTGTTCATTTAATAGCTCAGATGTTTAAACTCACTCCTGTGGTCGATGCAAGGTGCAAACTGACTTCACAGAGCACGTTTCCCTTCACCATAACATGGCAAAACTCAAAATTCGACACTGTTTAGCTGGCAAAGTCTTAAAACCTGATGAAGAAAAAGCTAAAAATTCTTTTTTTCTTTCAAAAATAAATGTTTTTTTTCTCCTGAACTGGGGACGTTCAGGCTGGATTACAGTTTTCTTAAGGTACAGCACACAGAGAGCACAAACAGCCCATAGGATTTGGGATTGATTCCCGATGCTCCTGCAGCCGCCAGCGAGGCCAAGTGAGTGACAGCAGATGATGTGCAGTTAGAGGGTAAGGCAGGAGCAGGGGAAGCCAGGGATCACATTACACACATCCTGACAGCATCAAAGCGTCAGGTGCAAACCTACACAAACACAAATTACACACAAAGCCTGGCACTGCAGTCAAACACGAGACAAGTAAATATTTGACAATTTGAAATGACAGGCTGTGAAACAGAAAGAAGTATCTGAACCAAATGCAGCAAAGCCCCTCTAATTTCATTGATAATGAAGGGAGGAAAAGCAGTATTTAAATTAATGTAGGCAAAAATGGTTGCCACAATTTAAATCCTGTAACCCTAATCCTCGTCAGAAGGCTGGCAAAAAATTCTACATTCATGATTTTCTGGATAAAATGTTTCTGGCCTTTTACCCTGAAATATTTCAGCTCAACACCACCTAACTCCAAACATTTTCAAAGCCCACAGTCTGCCCCAGCATGCAGTGACTTGAGCTTGTGATGGGAAATGGGTTCTGGCAAAAGCAAGAGGGGGAAGGTGCACGTGGTGCCTTTACATGAATTCAGTGCCTAAAAATAATTGAGCCAAGCAAAACTCAAAGTACAGAGGTTTCCTGTTATCTCTTGATTGTGTGGGTAAGACCAGCTGTAACATCCACTGACAGTGATACCAGTGCTTGAGTTGAGGTTCTAAAATCCCACATGGATCAAGTACTAGAACACACATTTGGGAAGGGAATATTACAGGCACTTTTCTCACACTTTTGAAAGAGAATTTGTTAATGCACAAAAGGAAAGACAGCACTAAGGAAATCTAAGCAAAATACAGTGCCAAGCATTAAAGTTCATTAAATTATAGATTTTTCAGAAGCCCAGGAAAAGCACCTCCCAAAACAGCTGATTTTAATGCCCCACACAGAATTCCATGCATATTATCTTCAGCACCATCCCCATTTTGATCCCACTAAAAAGGTGGGAAACTTTCACGTCACAACCTGAATTTTACAGAACTGCTGAACTAACACACATTAAGTAAATGAATACCTACAGCAGAGTCTGGGTGAAAAGGCTCTTTTTTTCTTCAGTGTGATTGGAAATACAAGCAAAGATACACCAATTATGTGCTTGTCAGCATCTCTCTAGTCAGAGGCATCATTCCCTATTGCTCACAGAAGGGAAATCACCAGCAACACCTGTAACCCTGTCACTGCTCATTCTGTCAAATCTGAGGGAATATTCCCCCAGCATTCCAGAAACACCAGGCTTCTTCCAAGAATTATGGAGTAATGGCAAGTCAGTGATGCTCTACGGAATGAAAAATAATTTCCAAAAACCAATGGGAAAAAAAATGTGACAGAGAACAGCATCACGAGCCTTCACATCAGCCCCTGTGTGTGCTTCCTAATTAGTATTCATCCCACCACGGTACCTAAATGCCTATCAGAAATATGTACATCAAATTAGAACCTCCAATTAACACTTCATACCTAAGTAAAGCCAGCACACAAAATACATTTTCATCTGTAAAAGGAGGAAAACTGTCTTTCATATTGATGAAGAGGAGGTTGCAGCATCCTCCATATCCAAAAAAACTCATCTGAATTGTAACACAGAATTAAAACATTCTGTGGAAAGGAATTTAAACCTCCTTTATTGAGTTTTAAATAAAATACCTGGGAAATATGCCAGGTCTTCAAAATATCTCCCAGTGCAAGAATGTGGGGTAAAACCAGACAGAAAAATCATTTTTAAAAATACTATTTTGCAATCCTTTAAGAAAAGGTTGGTGAAATTAAGTTTATCTGATGGAGCATGTTTTGCATGGTTTTATCTATTTGGTTTAGATGCTCTCAATTAATAAAAAACTATTTATGCAATTAGTTCTTACGCAGTCAAGGAAGATAAACTGAAGAATTCTCAGCAAGGCAAATTCTGCAGACTGGAGGTGGCCAATCAGATTCCAGGTGTAAAGCACTAAGCCAGAGGAAAATCCAAATGTTCACCAAAGTCACATTCCTCTGTACTGTTCTAAACATTATTTAAATCTCATCGAATCTGAAGCACTCCAAGAGAGCAGTTACACATAAAGTCAAAACAAAGCAGCCCAGAACATTGAATATCCCTAAAGACAAAAATTCTACCTGATTAAACCAAAGAGTATCAGAGGGATTTGGAAGAATATACTTCAACCATTTCTGATTGCTTTAAAATTAAAGACTCCAATTATATTTGAAAAATACTTTCAGATTGGAAATATTTCACCAAAATATTCTCCATGTACATCCACTCCAGTGAATAATAAAACTAAACACTGCCCACTGTACCATGGGCACTGGTGTATAACCACAGGTTCCTTTCCAGTTCCCCAGAATTCCAATCCAATAGGAAATCAGAGAAGAGCATTCATAACAATTAAGAAAATTAAAAAACATAAGCATCTTCACATTAGTTAACTTGCTCTCTGTTTTGGCCCCTGAGAAATCAGGAATGATGGCACAGGGCTGTATTTCATGCTCAACAGGGGAACACGTTCCCATGCCTGTGCAGTCCCAAGAGCGACAAAACCCATTACTTATCAAAAATTTCTCACATTTTTCCCCCTCACCCATCAAAATTGGAAAGGCAATAACCAATTTTTGAAACGGAAAATAAGTTGAAAAATTTATCACTACTTTTATAGCTAGTAAAAACATAATAAAAAATATGCTTCAGGGATTTGGGCTTTTAAGTACCTCATCTGTGAGGAAAAAAATATTCCTTCCACATTTGGTATTTTTCTACCACGATGGTTTCTAAGTGATGTGAGGTCACAACTTCTCATGTGTTCTGGAATCAGCTTTTCAATTCTTTGCCTCCAGTAAGCTCCCAAGAGCTCCACTTGGTTTCCATGCCCTCTGTCTCTTCCTTTAAAATGGAAATCAGCTTGGAATTTTAGCCTTCCTTCTGACAAAGGCAGGACCATCTCAACATGCAAACAGAATCATTATTAAATACGAGATCCTGGCTGATCATGTAGGGATGCCTCTTTACCTCTCATTTTCCAAGCTTTATGAACTATTCAATATTTTACTGGAGAAAAGAAATTATGGTTTAAATCTTAGTGTCCGTCTCCTTTTAGCAACTACCAGTGAGAAGTCTTTTCTATATTCCATGTGTTCCTGAGCATATCCATGTGTAACTCAGAGGCTTCCCAGTCTGGAGCTGGAACTCCTTGTGACCTCTGCCCCTTCACTAGAAAATGTTCAGCCCACCTGGCTCACTGAATTCCCTCTGTGATCCTTAACAAACCTAGTTATCCTGGTTATCCTGAGTGTGTGACAGGAGAGGAATGCCTTAAGGAATTGTCAGTGCCTGCAATGTCCCAGTTAAACTGAAGTTCCTCCTCTGGCCTTTGCAGAGCTGGCATTGAACTCCAGCCCTTCTCTCCTACCCTCAAGGACACTTTCCAAGGGTTCAGTCGGTAAAACATCTCCATGGGGGCGGCACGCTGGAAGCAGGAGCTGAGAAAGCATTAAAAAATGACATACTCCACGTCTCCGAAGAACACGTCCTGAGGATCTAAGCAGGAGAGTATTTTGCTAAAATTATATCAAAAGCTCAGGCTTATAATTATAATAGATATAATAAATGGCTGCCTTCATGCTGGATAGCTCCTTATAACCACAATAAATCTATCATTATTTTCATTTTACGCTTTAATGGAGAAGAAGCTGAGCCCTGTCACACCCAGCTCCGTGCCCGAGCTCGAACAGATGTTTCTCCAGTGGCAATGGTTCATCAGTCCCCACTCCCCACACACTCCAGGAAAGACAGCAACTTGTAACATTTTACTGAAGGCTGAAATCCCTTCACACTCCAGGAGGTCAAATTAAAGTCAGTCATTTATACAAATCATGCAGCAGGCAGCGAGTGGCCGCACGTTAATTAAAATGAACGGCTGTGTGGGCAGGGGGAGCAGAGCTGCTCCCCGCACCTGCCTTGCCAAGCACAGAAGGCAGCACAGTGCATCCCTTCCTGCCACAAAGGGGCACAGACACGCTCAGGATATCCCTCAAGGGAGGCAGGACAGCAAGAAAAACAATGTTGGGTTGTACTCAGCCTTCAGGAAACACTGAATCCCACCCGGCACCACGTCCAGGAGCCCGCTCAGCCCAGCCAGGCTGTGTGATCTCGGCTCGACATTGCAAACCACTCACTGCTGAAGATCACAAATACCACATGGGCATTATCCACACACCTCTCTTGGCATCTGCTTCTACAAAGAGTTCCCAGACTAGTAGGGAGCTCTAACACTACATAATGCCACCTCAAATGTGAACGCTGGGAGGTTGAATTAATCTTGATTCCAGTACAGTTTTCTCTGCAGTGAGAATAAGTGCAGCCTTGAGTAATTTCTGGCTGTAGTTTGCATGGCAAGGTGTGAAAACCACCGTACAACTGGAAATTTTAAAAAAAAACGCAGAATTAATGCAAATTTTTATAACTGTGCAACCTGTGGTTAGGAGATCAACCACCAGCGCACCTTGGCAGCTGCTGCGGGGTTGACACAGTCCTGTTTCTCAGGTATTTTAGCAACAGCTTCATCTCCCTAAAACTCAATGATGAAAAGTCAGTGAGAAGTGCTGCAGGACACCATCCAGAGCCAAGGTGATGTCCTACAGGTGCTTTTGCTCAAGCCAGACCGTCTTGGTAGCTTTGCCACCAGCTGTAGGGCTGGGTCAGAGCACTCGCAGGTGAGATGGAAAGTGACAGTGCCATCACTGGTCACTGACCTTTTTCTGGGAGCTTCAATTGCCATTTGGGATTTAATATTCAGCTTTCACTGTGATGCCTTAGGTTTTAACTTTTATATTTTTTAAACTCTGTGCTGCTTAGTGTGCAACTTTGAAGATTCTTGTAGCCTGTTACTTTCTGCTCTCTCATGCTGGTTAGACACAACAAAGCCTCTCCGGACTGCTCTTCAAGGACACCTTGACCATCCTGAGCCCAAGGGGTGTAAACCAAGGAGTCTCTGAAGGGGGGGTAGCTAAGGGGAATTACATCATTAAACTGGGGCTTTAATTAGAGAATTGACCCTGATATGCAAATGAACCAAACTTATAAAAGTGTAGAAAACTCGTGACCTGTCGTCCATCTTGGGGTCCATCTTGGCAATAGCCTCTGGCTCCCCAGGGTGTACCTTGAAAGCCCTTCAAATAAATCCCTACTTTTGTTCCTTTACTCTGTCTAGTCTCTGTGTCTAGGAGGCCTGATGAGGCATCAACTGGATTTTGTGGAGGGCTACCAGCTGCTGGCTCTTTGAAGTATCTACTACAGGAGAAGGGACAGAAATGAATGGTGTCTCGTGAGGGAGAGTAGAGCAATTCTTAACATTTAGCAAGAAACAGAGAATCTCACCGGGCAATTTTGGTTGGCCAAACTGATTTTATCATAGAATCATGGAATGGTTTGGATTGGAAGAGACCTTAAAGCTCATCTCATTCCACCTCCTGCCATGGGCAGGGACATCTTCCACTGTCCCAGGCTGCTCCAAGCCCCGTCCAGCCTGGCCTTGGGCACTGCCAGGGATCCAGGGGCAGCCACAGCTTCTCTGGGCACCCTGTGCCAGGGCCTCCCCACCCTCCCAGGGAACAATTCCTTCCAAATATCCAATCTAAATCTATTCCCTGTCAGTTTGAAGCCATTCCTCCTTGTCCTGTCACTCCAGGCCTATGTAAAGAGTCTCTCTCCATCTTTCTTGTCAGCTCCCTTCAGGTACTGGAAGGCCACAATTTGGCCACCTCAAAGCTTCTCTTCTCCAGGCTGAACAATCCCAATTCTGGTCTTATTTTGAACTAAGCATTAAAAGCACCATTAAATTAAGTAAACAAAACAAGAAGAAGTACAAGGGATTAATTCTTCTTCTCCTAACTTCTCACAGTATACAGGCACTGCTTGCACACAGCCATCTGTCAAACCTCAGAGTACAATCTTTGGGCTTAACATGGTCCACCAAAAGATAAGTTTAATTATGACAGAATAAATCAAGCATATCTGTTAAAGGGGGAAAATATATCAGAAAAAGTTATTTTTTCCTACTAAAAAAATAGCTCTGGGTAGATATATCAACTGCACAGCTCTGCAACCTCCTCCACCTCAACTGCAGTGTTGGCAGCAGGCTAAAGGTTCTCAGCTAAAGCAGCAGATTCTGTCACTGCAAAGCTTGCTTTGATTTTGATCATGAAAAGAAGTTTGATACGACGGTCAGTAAAAGGGCAGCATTACCATATTACAACAACTACAGCCACATTTCTCCCTCTCGACAGAAATAAACACACATCTTGCTTCCCATCTCAGATTTAGCTATGGCAAAATATCATGTACTGCATTCTTTACTTACATCCACCAAGGGCTCAGGCGTATCAGGAAGACTCAAAATATCAAAATGCAGTAGTAAAGGAACAGGTTTTTCTAAGGAAAATATCGCAAGATATCTAAAAGCCTTAAAGAAAATGCATCTTTGTTTATCTCTTCCTTTTTTAAAACAATAAAACAAAGCAACCAACCATATTCCTCTCTGTGTAACACTTGACCTTGATGAATAATTCCCATTTCAGAAATAAATAGGGGAAAAAAAAAAAGAAAATAGATTGCCTGATCACCTAATAATTGTCTCTGTAAATCCCCACCAGCGTGGCAGCACGATCCCAGCAATGTTCATTAATGTCAAACACAGGTCTGGGAGAACAAGTGCAGGGTAAGGAAGAATTAAATCCATTTAGTAGTGCTGTGCATATTTTGATGAATGTTTTTAAAGAAGCTAAGCAGTGCAGAGGTCAGTCAGAAATAAACAGAACATTAAGTAAATAACCTCTTAAAATAATACGATAGAGGAATTTATTAAAAATAAATTTTGAAATAGATGGCTATTCTGACTACTGCACTTGCTTTCCCTGGCAAAGGAAATGGGAATAATTAATGGATTTGGCTGCTTCTCTCCAGGGACAAAGATAATCGATCTGTGGGGGAAGGCCTTCATCTAACACAGAGATAGTGCTGGAACAGCAGAAGGAAGAGGGGGGAGAGGTGTTGGAGATCCTTTCCTGGCACACCTTCAGAGCTGCTTATCAGCTCTTACCGCTCAAACTAACTCAGCTCCAGGTATCTGAAATGCTGAAACGTTGCCAATATTCTTCCTTTTATGAACCAGAATGAAAGGGGTGTGTCCCTATTGTTATTACAACAAGCAAAAACCTCAGAATTAATCCAGAAGAAATAAACAGACTCCTTGTTCCTTTCTGGCAAATACAGCTCTTGAAACCAAGGACCTTTTTTTGTTCACGTATCAGTGTTCCTGCCCATGGCAGGGGGTTGGAACCAGATGATCTTTTCTGGACCCTTCCAAACCAAACCACTCCATGATTCCGTGCAGTTACAGTAAGAGTGCAATCATTGCCTGACAACACAAACCGCAGGTTTATCAGAATTAAATGGGTTTGGGTTTTAGTTATTTATTTTACAATAGCTCGGTTCATTATCTACTCCACAGCTGAGTAGCTCTTGAAACATAAACCTCTTTTTCAGTGTACAAGAGATGCAAGTTAATTCATCCCCGCAGGCAGTCAGCAGTAGGACTGAAACCTCCAACCTTCCCACCTCTTCCAGAGCCCCAAAGCCTGCACAAACACCTCTAGGAGTGATCATTTAAGAAACCTAATTGTCAATAGTTCTGCCAATACTTTCCGCGTAAGATTAACACAGTCTTCATTTTCTGGAACAAACTATCAGTGACTATATTTTTTTTTCCCAAAAGCTTCATGATTTAGGATTAAATAAAATAATTGTATCAGCCTAAGATGAGCTCAAAACTCACCCTTTGTGTTTGTGATTATCTGGCAGAAAAATATGAACATAAAAGAAGGTAGTGGGGTTTTAATACATTCTTAGATAGTCACATGGCATTGCTCAAAATAGCACAAGTGAAAAACCTTTGAGAACACACAGGAACTCACAGCTTTCCCAAAGTCATTTCAAGAAAAATTAAAACACCTTCAAAGGAATCAGATTTTCCAGGAATGTAGAGACTTCTTTCCTCGGAGAAGGACAGAATTCAGCTTATTAAAATCACTGTACAAGTGACCTGGAACACAATCAGAAGGGCTACAAGTGGCTGAACAAACACTACCACGAGGAGCCTAGGTTTTCACAGGAAGTTAAACACTGCTGATCTCCTTGCAAATTACCATCCAGTTTTCCTTTGTGAGGTGGAGGGGAGGAGACTGTGACAGTATTTCATCACCAGAAATAAACTGTATTCCCACTGTCAATCACATGGTGCTGATTAACTCATTATTTCGAATTAGCACAAACAACAAAAAGCTCTTAAAAAAATCTAGTCCTACTGGTTTGTCAGAAATATGGTGACTTAAAGACTAATGTGGAAAAGAAAACAGACATATGATCTGACTGATGTAAACAAGTGTTTACTCAGGAAAGGTCAAGTCCTCACCTCATCCAATTATGAGAACCAGCAATGGCTGAAAGTATCATAAAATTTTGAAAGAGCACAAAATGGGAAGAGGAGTTGTTCTCTGGTGCTTAGTCTATATCACAGGGTAAATTCTGCAGGAACACAAGCAGAAAGCAAAGAGAAGTGCTCAGCAATACCTTCTTGATCACCTCAAACATACAAAAATTATCCTTGTGATCTACCTTCTCCCTGATCCCTATTCCAAACTAAACATTTTGCTTCCGAGCCTTATTTCAGAAGCATGTGAGAAAATTTCTTCATTTTCTTAAGGTGCAGTTGATCATTTCATTAAACCTATTGTCTCCAACTCTTTTAGTAGCAGAGAAATCATTTAGCACCAGGCAGCTAAAAATCAAAGTTTAGTTTAACATTTATTCTTGTAGAACATCATAACTACGTGCTCAAATCTCCCTGTTGTTGCAGTGAATGTTTCAGCAGTCAAATTCCAAATGACACCTACTTTTCTTTCTTTTTAGGAGTTGTTAGAACAAGAGGAAAATATCCTAAGTAAAATAAAAATTCAAGTCTAGATCTTGACATGAATAAATTGGTTCATTTGGGCTGGAGAGAAAATTGATTTCTGACCTACATAAGGATGAGTTCTGGACAGGAATGTCAAACCATCCTCACAAAATTCCTCCTGTCTGCAGTGTGATGGGATCAAGCAGTGTGCAATAGCGAATATGGTTTTTATACCCCAAACACACATGGGTTTATGTTCCTTTTCTGGTCCTTCTTTCCCTTTCCTACATGGAATTCTCTCAGGATACAGCAGAGCACTCCAGCCTCCCACAGGGCCATGGTTAAAATCGATTGGCTGGGCTCATACAGGTATTGAGCACACTGGGCACTCCAGACTGTCAAAGCCCAGAGGTCACACCTCTGCACTCCAAACCCAAAGGAATCACCAAGCGTCCATCAGTGCAACTGCTGCTCGAGAACATCAACCAGACACTGCTCACTGAATAAAAATGAAGATGTATTGCATAAGATCTGAAAAAAGGATATGCTACATGTTACACCCCCAGCACCATTCTACCTTCTGGGCTGAAAGCAGTCTAAATAAAGTCATTGGAAAACATTCTCTTCCAAGGACTGAAATCATCAGGATTTAATGGCCAGCTCAGTCATCATTAAGTGCTTTATGAAACTTGGAAGCGCAGGGACAAAGTTCAGCTCAAACAACCATTCATCTCCTAATAAGCTGGGTAAATATTCCGTCGAACCAGCTATGGTAAAACTCCCCTTGCTGGATTCACTGAGCACTAAAACATCAGCTGAGTTCCCAGGTTCCATTCTCATTTTCCATGTCCATCAGAATGTCCCAGGAAATGCACACACAAAACAAGAACAGGGGAGGACACAAAACCACAGGAATTCAGTGGCTGCGGGAGATCCCTGGGCAGGATAACCGGAGAGGGCAGCAGGCACAGCCCAGAATGTCCTCTGGGCTTTTGGGTGAAGACTTAATATACATGCCATGAAAAAGTAAACTCTCTCAGCAGACTAAACAACTGATGTGAAGCTCTCCCCTGGCAAAAATTCCACATCAAACTACAAATTGTTTTATATATTTCAGTTGTAATAAAAGCACAAAAAAATATAAGTATTTTATGTTGTAGGTAAAGCACTTAAGTGCTGAAGTCAGGAAAATTAGTGGCAAAATGCAAAGTCATTTTCAGGGTAACAAAATCATTACCACTCCCACCTTTAATTTTTCTTCTTTTTCCCTGTCTTCCTGCCATCTCAGGCTTTTCAACAGACATTACATGTCACATTTTCAACAGTATATTTAAGGTGACAGTTTTGTGAGAACTGAAATAATTAATTGTTGGCTATAGAAAATAAACTACTATGTTGGAATTTATTACCACACTTGGGAATAACTGTATATGGCCTTTGGTTAATGTCCAGCAGATATTCCAGTAGCATCAACCCCCCCTCTTTGAACCTCCAATGCTTTTCTGCTGCCTCATCTCTCACCTTGATACTACAGAAAGCTTGACAAAATAAAGCAAATAAAGAAATCCCTCCCCATCCCTAACCTCCAGTTTTATTTTACTAAAACACTACTACAGTTTGGATCAAAGAAGTTACCATGAGAAGTCTTAAAAGGTTCTCTTTTTTTCCCCCTTTACATTTCCAATACTCTGAGTCTGGTAAGTCAAATTATTTTGTGGCCTTCAGCCATTCACATGTGAATATAAACCTCATCTAAAGGGAAGAACCAAATTCAGCCACAGTTACGGATACCTCGCCTTTCTAAGAGAATTGGAGATCAGACATTAATGGAACAGGTGTGAACAGCACAAATATCAACTGGCATTTACTAAGACATCACAAATTATTTGTCCAGCTTGCCAGAGAGCTCCTATAATCTGCCACAAAATCCCCAAAGACTTGAGCACTAGAAGACTGGGAGAAAGGAAATATACAAAATACAAATGAGTACAAGAGACTCATATATTTGTGCCATGCCAAAGGTCAGTTCTACACCTTGGCAAACAGTTTGGCTCTAATCCAACAGAGCATTTAATTATATGAGACAATCTATTGCTAAGCATGACTTCAGCTCCTGGGTGTAACATTTGGGATCATGCAGGGCACTTCCATAAATGTATTTTTTTAGCGCTGACTTTTTAATTTCCAGGAATAATTAAGCAGTTAATTTTAAAAGAAAAAAATCAATAAGAAATTTGATATTATCATCATTCCTTCCAAACACAGGTTCAGGAAGTGCAAAGCTTTGTGATCCACAGGCAGGTTTTGAATGGGTATTAGGTGGTTTGATCTGGGGCTTTTTTGTAGTTATTTTTCCTCTCCACAAAATAATTCCCCATTCCACACAGCCAGTAAGACACCTCTTTCAGCTCAAGTTTTAAAAGGCAAATCTATTTCAGTATGATTTTATTCAAAGTGTCAGTGGCTACAGGTACTTATTTGGAAAGCTCTCATACTGCATTAAATTTCCTGGGAAAATTACCATCTTAAGGCTGAGAAAAGCTCAGCAAACCAGCCCACCTCTCTCTATATATACACCTTTCCATAGCCCATCAGAAATGAAGACAACTTTCAAGTTAGGATGCAGAAGCCTGTGCTATATGCAGGTCTTCCTTGCTGCCTTCTGCATGCAAATGCTCTGGCTATTCTCTATTAATATTTTCAATTACCATATGACCTATTATTCTGACAACTAAGCAAAAAGCTGAAGGACCACCAACAGCAAAAAAACAAACCCACAAAACAAAGAAAGAAACCCAAAACCATGACAGAAGGAGTTACACTGTTAGCAAAGGCTCCCTTGGTACTTCACTGTCTCTTCTACTCTACATATAAACAACTCCAGCGTTCTGCTCTGCTGAAGCTTTCACCAATCATTATTATAGCACTGTTTAAATAACAATTCTGCCTCTACAACAAAGCAGGAGTATCATTATTTTACATAAAAGCCCTATCATAAGATAGATAAAAACCTCTATGGTTTTCTATTAAGTGTAACTCCAAATAATATTTTATATATATATATATATATATATATATATATATACACACACACATATTTATAGATATTTATGTCCTTATATATATAAAAACATATTCCCATGTCAAGGTTTCAGAATGTTTCTTTCCAAAGCCAACAGCCACACCTGTAGAAGCCTTGCACACATCAGGCCATGAACACACAGAATACACAGCCAGGAACATTCCAGCAAGCCAATACCCATTCCCTCGGTGTTTTAGTCCCAGATCTATTCTGGTTTGGGGTTTTTTTTAACCTCTTTCACAGACAGTGTTTCAGACACCATCTTGCTGCATAATGAAGACCTGAATTGCAGACAAAGCAAAATCAGTAAAGCAGAACAAACAGCTTTGATTATTTTCTTCAAATATTGTTATGTTGGCATAAAAGTGTTTGGCTCTCACAATGCCTTTTTTTATTGTTTGAAACATGAATGGGTTCAGAGGAACAGCAGCACAATGAGGACGATTCAGTACCTTTTTCATAGAGACACAAATGCATTGTCAGAGCAAACATTGCTTTCTACATTCACCAGTGCAGAGGTCGGAGAGGAGCCCTCACTGCAGACACATCCCCAGCCCACAGCAGCAACCACAGTTATTCTTCCAAGAAGAAATCAGCTGAAAAGAAATAAAACAAACCCTTGCCTATATATATATATATATATATATATACACACACAAAATGATGTTGTCTCCTGAATATTTATTCTGTCAGCACACACAGTTTAAAACAACAATCCCATAAAACAGCAGGCATTTGCTTTTCTGGCTGAGATGGATCCAACAAAAGCAGGAGAAAAAACTTCTCAATTTAAAAAATACTACACGACTGGTACCATTAAACTTTTTTATTAGAAGTCTTTGAGGGATTAACAGGGAAGGAAATACCAGGCCAAAATTCACAAGAACATTATAAAGATGTCAATTGTATTTTGCATTCTGCTGCCACTCATTTATTCAAGAATGCAAGAGAAAAAAAATAGTATTTGACTAGGGCATTACACCTAAATAATAAAAAATGCTATTTTTTATTTTTAAAGGTATTTTCTCTCTTGATTGACCAGCTTTTCTTTATATGGTGTGTGCCAGTTTAATCCTATCAGTTGGCCTCATCAACTTTCTAAAATAATTTTCCTCCTTACTCAAAAAGAGCTCTCTGAGTATCACACATTCCCCGCAGTGCCCTTGAAATAGAGCCTTGCTATTCCATCTGAGGAGAAAACCCAGAATATCAAAGATCCAATCTCCACAGAACTAAACTGCAAGGGAAAAACAAACACTTGGGTTTGCATCACTCTGATCCAAAGGAAAAGGGAGAGCTTTGAACAGCATGAAAGGGATTCAAACGATCTCTTGCCACTTGGAATCTTTGGGCAAGTGAAGTGAGTACATTTTAGAAAACATTTAGTGTGTTAATGTTCATTTCAGAAATGGGCAGGTGACACTCGTGTGACACTCGTGTGACACCTGGAGCACTGTGTGCAGTGAAAGATGGACCCAGAGCTGAGGGGAACATGTGGAAGTGGATACCCATGGCAGACAAAGCTTCACTAACCACTCACCTGCAGTGCTTCTCTCTTGCTCTCCAACCAGAATGCTGCTTCCCAAAATAAAAACATAACCTCAACATAACAAATCTTCCTCGTGTTCATCTGCCATTTTCACGCTTCAGGCCAGGGACAAGTTCAAATACAATAGTCAATAAAACACAGGATGCAGCTAAACCTGCACTAATCCAAGATGCCCGTCTTTAAGTCTCCTTCAAGGATTTATCTATGCACACTAAGGAAAAAAAAAGAAGCATCCAAGCAGCACAATTATCTTAAATATCAGTTACCATCCCCAAAATGTACTACTACTGAAACTTGGCATTTCCAGGAAGGAAACTGCTTAACTAAAATTGTTCAGCTGAAATATATACACTGTCAATACAACAAGTTCTCTGCTCTGGGAAGATGCCAATTCAATTCAATCATACGCTGCTCCACTGCTGCAAGAGATTTTTTTCCTAGGGGAACAGGAAATAAATAAGCTGAAAACTCATCCTTAAAATGTTGCTAGAATTCCTGTATCTAGTTCCTTGAGTATGAGCTCTGTCCCATCTCACTAGTCCTGATTCCACTACGCTGTTGGAAATACCATTTGTTAGAGACATTTGACAGAGCATTATTCACCCACATTCATTTTTTAACTTCCACTGTGCTTTATAAAAAGAATAAGTAGATTTTGACAAGGGATGAGATGGCACATCTATTGATCCAACACACACGTCCACTCCTCTTCAGTCTTTTCCATTCATAGGAAATCTTTTCTATTCTCAGTGTTTTTACAAGTGAGCTTTACAAAGAAAGATTTTAAACCATTGCCTTGTCATACTTCATGCACACTTTTAGAAATTTTCTATACATAATATTCCTTTCTACAAGGGATTTTGAAGAAATGGGGTATTTTCCTACATGAAATAGTAGAAGTAGGTGATTCAGTCAAATTCTAAGACATGAGGTCAGAAAGTAAAACATTTGGAGCTTTGTACTCCGATAGCGATTGCTGGGAGTTGGTTGAAACAAGATGCTGATGTTACAGCCAGAAGAAGCAAAACTCTAAACAAGAAAGGTGATCCAACTTCTCCAGTGACACAACACTCCAAGTGTAAACCAGCTGGAAATTTACTGCCTTGTGATTTGGAAGTCTAGGAGTTCCCACCACAGCTGACTTCGGCCTTTTCATCCCATTGCCAACACTGTGGCTGAATAGTTACCAAACACAAAAGTAAAGTTAAACAGATTGGCCCCCCCCAAAAGAGTCTGTGTTAAACCAGCTTTTTAGCAATACACACACAAGACTTAAAACTTTGCAGTGGAACATAAGGAAAAGGTGAACATTTCTATTCAAACATCCAAAACCCCAAGAATGTTCATTATTCCATGATAGAAAGAGAAGCAATAAAGAAGTGGAAATCAGGCAAACAATGCACAGGCTTCAGCCAATTACCTCTCCAAAAAGACTTAGCAGTAGCTACTATATTTTATGTTAATATTATGCATTTTCTTCCAGCAGTTCCTAACTCCACTCAATGTCAAAGCTTTCCCAGTATCTCAACCAAACACCACAAGAAAAATATGCCCATTACTACAAGTATTTATTTGCTCATTCTCAAAAGAACATGGCCAGGTGCAGCCTGTGAAACAATTCCACCTGCTGAGCCCTTCCCTTAAATTCTCATCTCCCACTGCCTACCTTGGCACCAGAATTGTCCACAGAAAATCAGCCCACAGCTGCTAGCAGGATTTTGTAGCAGATATTACCATCTTAAAAAAATCTTGTAAGGAAAAAAACCAAAATAAAAACAAGTAAAGAATAAAATATTTACAAAGGTATCTTTTCACTCCTGTGAATTTTTAATCACTGAATAATAATGCAGGTCTTAAAAAGCATTGCCTGATAAATGATCGCTGCCCACTACAGAGCCTCTCACGTGTCACATCTGTTAAAATTTCATGGAGGCAGAGGCTTTAATGATGTCTGAAAATTACCTATTTTTAAACACCAAGATTAAACAGAAAAATTAAAAAAAAAACCAAACCACATAATGAAACAATTTGGAAAAACGGCACATTCAGAAAAGGGTGTACAAAATCCAAAGCCTCAATAACTGGGTATTACAAAAGTGAGTGTTACAAAAGAACTGATCTAAATCTCCATTTGTGACTTATAACTACAACAACAAAAATCCCATCTCCTGCAGCACGGCAGCAGCAGAACCATTGCATGCAGAGTGTTGGCGTCGGTTCGTGCTGCAGAGCAGCAGGAGCACTGTTTGTCCACAGCGACAGGCTGCCCTGAAAGACATTTGTTTGTCTCAGCCACTTGTGGCACTAAAAATGAAATCAAGGACTTTGTGATTGATATTGACAGGCTGGGAGAGCTGGGGGTGTTCACCTGGAGAAGGCTCCAGGGAGAGCTCAGAGCCCCTTCCAGGGCCTAAAGGGGCTCCAGGAGAGCTGGAGAGGGACTGGGAACAAGGGATGGAGGGACAGGACACAGGGAATGGCTTCCCACTGCCAGAGGGCAGGGATGGATGGGATATTGGGAAGGAATTGTTCCCTGTGAGGGTGGGGAGGCCCTGGCACAGGGTGCCCAGAGAAGCTGTGGCTGCCCCTGGATCCCTGGAAGTGTCCAAGGCCAGGCTGGAGAACTTGGATAGTGGAAGGTGTCCCTGCCCATGGCAGGGGTGACACTGGATGAGCTCTGAGGTTCCTTCCCAGCCAGGCCAGTCTGTGACACCCAGGCCAAGCACAACAAGAGTTGTGGCCCCAGCACCTGAACAGCAACAGCCTCGCTCTGCACGTCCTACCTGGGAACTCCTCTCTGCCTCTCACACGAAGACATTTCATTATCCCCAGCCGTGTGACCACGTCTCAACTTCACTAAGTAATGCCACAAGGCCACAGCTCTCTCCATTCCCTTCACCAAAGCATGGTTTGGGGTGGTTTTTTCCATTAAAGCCGGGCACCTGTCTCAGACTGGCAGCGTTTAATACCATTTTATAGATGCAATACATTACAACACTTTACAAGGAAGGCGCTCCCAGATACAGCACAATTTTTTAGTTTCCTCTCCAAATTAACTATCTTTCATTGCTTCATAACCTCTTCTGATAGAAAAACAGCCTAAGCAAATTGCTCCTCACCCCAACATAACAAAATTAATTCTCTAGCCCAAGGCAAAGGAAAACGAAATAACGTTAGAAAACAAATCGCTAAAAAAAGTAACTTAACTGCCAAAATCAGCTTCTGTTATAAGGTTTTAAAAACTGCGAGCTTTTCCAAATGAACATATTTGTAAAACATGAGAATCAACTTGGCAAATCAGAAAAATAAAGTGAGAAAAGACTAATTTTTATTAATGGAAAAATCTCTTCAGAAAAAAACAATAAATCAAAAAATTTCTATGCAACACCACTTATGGAGTTTGCATAAATCCTATGTACGTTACTATTTAACAAGACGTGTATTTTTATGATGAAATTGTGGTTTAGAATTAAACTTTGAACAATTGCCTTTTGAGGAAAAGGTAACAACGAAAAGAAAAAGAAAACAAAACCATAAACATGAGAGGAAAGATGACATAAACACACAACACTATCTCCATAATTAGTTGTTACCTTTGTTGCAAATGAGTAGCACAGAAAATACTATTAAAAAAAACCCAGGTGAATCAAAAGCAAGCCTAGTGAGATGTCTATCAAATAGCTGTGACCTGATAAGGAATTAAAAAACCAACATGACAGCCATAAAACAAACTCAACCCAATCTCAGAATAACAAAGCAAAATAATGGTTACAAAAATAAATCTTTAAATGCTCCTAAAAATTACAAGACATTAACAATATGCTCCATCATTTCAGCAAAACACTCCTTGGGAAACGTTCTGCATTCTAAATTAAGTCTGCAGATCCCAGAGATTATTTTATTTTGTGTTTGCTTCTGAGGTCACGTACAGTTTTGCTGCGAGTTATTTTCCTTTAGAACCTATAAGGCTGAAGCACCTCAAACTTTCTGACCTTGAAATACAAACATCTGCAATCAAATATAGGAAATCTTATTCAAGTGGGCAGTAGAAGTCATGGAATTAAATTATGGAAGTTTATCTCAATTATAGAAGTGCCACTAAATAGAAATCCCTAAATTTTTTCCTTTTGTGCTTTACCTGCACACAGGAGTCATAATGTCTCTGTGCCAGCAAACTGAACTTTTCATTTTGCCCTGGTTTATACCCACTGACTACTCCCAAGTTTGCTCTTTTCTGCTTGTTTCTCTTTTCACAGCCCTTACTGCCTTTAATCTGCCGTGAATCCTCCAGCATTATTGTGTTGGGACTCCCAGCGTCAGGAGCACTGCCAGCCACCTCCACTGAACCTGCCCTTCTCAGCAGGATGAGCTCCGACCTCAGACAGAGGTGCAAAGTTGGATTCCACATTTTCACAGCCCCTGGGCCTGAGAGCCATCTCCTCCAACCCCTGTGGGACAAGGGAGGATGCCCCTTCCCGCTGGCTTTGCACACAAGCTTCAAGGTGCTCAGGAAAACAGGAGAGAAGAAAGTGGCTTTGTGCCACTGACACCTCTCCCATCCCACTGGGCTTCCCCTCTAAGCCTCACAGTGCTCGTGGCACAAAATTAAACAGCATTTTCTTTGGATTGAGGGCTCTGGAGATAGAGTATAATTGCCATGTTTTATAACCAAATGTGTCCAACACAGTGATGTGTTTGTCACACAGTTTTCATTAGCAGAGCAGTTCTAGCTTAAGTCCAAGCACAAGATTGTTACTGGAAAATATAAGAACAAAAAAAAAGCTTTTGAAATACTATTGGATTCATTCAGGGGTGGGAAAAACACTTTTAATAAAGAAAATAGTTATTCTTTCAAATGTGGAGTTGAAAATATATCTGGTGACAACCTAGCAACACAAAATCTGTGGAGAGAAACACATTTGAAAAGAATTTGCTCCCTCCAAATTCAACAAGCGGAGCTCAAAAGAAATGGCAAAGCCCAGGAGAAGAATGTCCCTTCCCCACCTGTTGTAAGCCCCAAGGTCAATGCACCTGCCACAATCTGCAAGCTGAAAGCAATCAGTGCCATCAAACACAAACACAGCAGGTGACAGACAGAGAAACCAACCAGAAAAATGCTTTTCCAGCAAGCATCTCAGCACAGGGGACTGCAGGGGCTCAGTGGGAGAGGGCTGGGGTTGCCCTGTGCTGGCCACTCCAGAGCCTCCATGGGCCAAAGCTGAGTCAAAAGGAGTCTGTGGTGCCCCTGGAACAATCAGAGGAGCCTGAGGGACTTCCGTGGGAGAACATCTAAGCAGTGGCAGTAACTGGAGAATGGATCAGTGACACCACGGAGCTGGTGACACACCCAGAGGGGCTGCAGCCTGTGGGTTCAGCAGAGCCCAGGAAACGATTGAGGAGAAAGAAGCAAGGGCAGAGTGAGGAACAAGGAGCAGCAAAAACTGATCCCAACTACAGCAAGGGAGGGGCAGGGGTGTCTGTGCTGAACTTGAGCCTGGCAAAGGGGATGAAAGGTGTTTTCCTTAAGTGTTTCAATGCTCATCATCTGTTTCCCAATCAGTAATCAAACGTTTAAAATCAAGTTAGATTCCCTGAGTTCAGCCCATTCTGGCCACAGCAGTAACTGGTGATCCATCTCCCATCTTTATTTTGAACCATGAGATTTCTGACTCCAGGTCCTCCTGTTTACTCCCCATCCCACCGTGGGGAAGGTGTGAGCAAGAAGCCGTGCAAGTGCTTTGCTCTTAGCTGGGGCCAACCCATCACACCAGGGCAGACTGTCAAGGACTCCGGGGCCACTTCATCTGCCCTGATCCATAGTAGCAGCACCTCCATCATTAACAGAGTGGAATTGTAATGACATGTCCTAGCCTGGAAGGCACCAAGGACATGAATAAAGCCCCAGTCCTTCCCTGTCTTTCCCAGGGAGCCACTGGAGCTATAGTTTGTTGGTTACCTGCTACACAGCTCAAGTTGCAGACCAGACGTCTCAAGGTGTTCCTGTCCTGCAAGGTACAGAACAGACAGTGTGACACTTTCACAGCCACACCCCTGTTATGTGGACACCTGCGAGCAAAGGGGGTGGCCTTGTGCACAAAAGGCATTTCTTCCTGTCCCACAGCTCACACCAACACACAGGGCTCAGCTCCTGCCAGCAGAGCAGCACCTCTGCCCCAGTGAAACAACGCTCCCAGACTCAATCCAGCCGTAGGGAGCACAAGGGGAAGGTGCACTTTGATCTCTCCTCGTGGTACAGCTGTGGTTTGCTCTGCTTACAGAAATAACTCTTTAGATAGCACAAACCCCCTTCTCAAACTGTGTTAGACAATTCCGTACTGGTCTGGAACTCTTTTTCCAAGTCCACATGCCACTTACGTTCTCTTCCAACAGGATTCAGGTCTTGTTTACCTTAACCCGTAATGATGAATCTTACTTGGAGGATTTAAAACTTTTGCCTTTAATATCTTCAGCTCAAAGCTTTCAGAGAATCACAGAGCAGTTAGGGTTGGAAGGCACCTCTGAGACCATCTAGTCCAACCCTCCTGCCAAGGCAGGGTCACCTAGAGCAGCTTTCAAGCAAGGCCACTGGCTTTTGCAAACTGTCAAATCTCCCCACTTTGTTGCCTTATTTACCTTTGAAAAGCAATAAAAATAGAGCCAAGTCCTTTGCTCAGGGGGATCGCAGCATCAGTAATATTGCTGCAGTTAGCATTCTCCAACTTGAAATTTTCATTAAAGAATTTCTGTTACTCGTGAGCCTATGCAATATTCTAATCATCCTGAATTACCTTTTTCCATTAAGGAGTCAGTAAATTCAGAGCACAAGATCTTTTTTCTCCTCTCGACAGCCAGCAGGAACAGAAACACATCTCCTGCAGATTTGTCGTGTAGGTTTTTATCTACAGACTAACACCATAAGTATAAATCATTTCTGAGCAAGTCCAGGAAGCTCTTTTTCCAGTATCTTGCTGGAAATCAGGATCTAACCTTTTCCCTGAAAATTCATCAAGGATAGATGACATAAAGCATATGTCTTTAAGATGACATTTTACCTGCATTTAACCTTGTCCAAATTTAAATGTGGCCAACTTAGCAGAGTGTCCAGCCATGAACACAAGGGCCACAGTTCAGCTTTTTTGCTGAGAAATAGGAATTGCCAACTTTATATAAAGCACACAGCCAACCTTGGATCTTGAATGCAAAATGATTGCACACATCTTTGTTTCTGACTTTGCAAGTCTTAACCTTCCTCATATTTACCATCAACCTTTTCAAAGAGCAAACAACCAAAAGCAAACCACTTTGCTGTGTCAGCACAGCCTCAGCTGGAGGGTTAAGATTCAATTCACAAAAAGACAATGAATGGGTGAAAACAGAAAAAAAAATTGGTTGAATTAATCTTTTTTTTTTTTTTGGTTTGTCTTAATTTTAAGACAGCATCCATGAAAAAATACTCAGAGAAAGAATCAGCCTGCAGAAATAATAATCTTGTTTTATTTATAGTCAGGGTCATGGGAAATCTGTCCTGAAACATAAAAAAATACAGCTTCCCAGATTAGTTTTGGTATGGGAATTCAAAGAATGAACAGCTATGGGAAAGTTTACATTCTCATCAAATACACCTGAGTGTCCTTGTTCAAAATGGTTTGTACTTTCTGTCACTCATTAAGCAGAGAGCACAGAGGCAATTGTAATTGCTGGAGCACCCAGGATTAATTATTGTGGTAACCCAGTGTTTACTAAAAGCACGAGAATCTGTAGTGTTTACGGACTAGAGTCTGTGATCATGGGTAATTACTGCATGATTAAGATATTATTTGAATGATTATATTTGACAAGGAAAAAAATCTATAAAATTACTTTATTAGATTAATAAAAGCAATCACTAAACTTTTGTTAAATACCCCATATATAGAAGTCTGCTGTACATGCTAGTGAATTAATCCTATCTAAAAGCACTTCTTAACCCTAAAAAATAAAACACTGATGGCAAGAGGATGCCTTCTTTCTGTACTTACTGCTCTGTTAGGTGCTTGCATAACAAAATTCATCCTCTGTCACTTGTGCATCACAGTTTAAAAAGTTGTTCATTCTGAGCACTGCATCAACAAAGTGCAACACGACAAACAAAGCCCCACAGAACCTAGCCTGAACCCCAGGACAGCCTCTGACCTTGAGGAAACGATCCTGTTTCAGCTCAGTTTGTGTTCTTACATGCCCAGTCACTCACCCTGCTGCTCTGCTCATGTAAGAGAGGCAGCTCTGTCCCCTGTGGTACCATAACTGAAGGGAGGAGATCAGTGTTCTCAACACAATTCCAGCTGGAGAGCCACGGCTTGTGACTCCAGACAGACTTCACAGAATTGCCACCAGACTTGAGCCATCTACATCTCAGAACTTTGGATTACCCTCAAAGAAACAGCACCTTGCTGGAGAATCACGTTCATTCTTAAATTTTCCTTTGATAAATGTATGCTTTTGGGGTTGATCCTTTCAGGAAAATCAATCAGGGTCTGAATCTTTGCAGTAAATCCGCAGAGTGGCATATTCCCCAAAATGTGGCATCCAAGCCACGGGCTCACCACTTCAGGAGGCAGCTTTGTGCCAGCCCTCGCACAGTCTGGCAGACCATGACCAGAGCCCTGAACATAAAATATTCATTTAAAATAACAGAGGTGACATCAGCACCTGCTCTGCTGGCCCCTCATGTCCTACAGCACAAGCAAGGGGAATAAGGAAACCTTTGCATTTCTGCCAAGCAGAATCATTCTGTTCTCTGCAGCACCTTCAAAAATCCACTCTGTTCCTGCCGCAGGACCTGAGCAGCGCCTGGGTGACAACGCCAAGCTCTGTCACACGGAACAGGCACCCACCTGCACTGACTGCCTCAGGAAGGAATCCCCCTGGAGCTGACTGCCACAGGACTGGATTTTTTTCTCTTCAGAAATGCTGCGATTGTCTTTGGCAACGCTGCAGGCAGGTGAAGCGTTGGTGTCAGGTGCCTGCCAGCTGGAATGCAGCCTGGAATGCAGCACCTATGGTCCCCCCTGCTCTGTATCTCTTCCATCACATTCTCAAAGACACAGGCTTGGCCCACCAAAAGTCAATAACTCTTCTAGTAAAGTACATTCATTAAGCACTGTGAGAATCTGCAGCAGCACTCAGGGACACGTGGGCTCAGAGCACCACACTGAGATGCCCTTTCTCACAGACACACACAAATACCTGCCCGCATCTCTTATTTCCTTCATTATTAGGGTTTCTATCTATCCTTTTTATCCCATTTCTGTTCCCATTTCCTTACCTTTTCAACAATAATAATGCTTTCATTTGACTGAGTACATATTACTACTCTGTTCATATATATGCTATTTCCCTGAAGATTCTCAAATACAGATATATTACGTGCATATTCAATTCAATAATGCTTAAGTGGCCCTCTAGGAACTGCTATCATGATGATAAAATTTCCATTTCTACTTGCCACCAACTAAAATCACTATTAGTTTACTGTGCCTGGAGTTAGCCAGATTCAGGGAGCACGGCATTGAGGGTTTTTCATTGGATTGGTTGTTTGGGGGGGTTTTTTGTTTGATTTGGGGATTTTTTTGGAGCGTGGTTGTTATTTAGGGTTGAGGGGAGTTGACTTTGTTTTGACTTTTTGCTTGTTTGGTTTTAATGATGGATTTCCTTAAAAGAAAATGTGGTTATTTAAAGCACGCAGATAAACTCCATTTCCCTGAACAAAACCAAAACCCCACCAGGAGAAACCTCCTCTGTGGACAGAGCAGAGCCTGTTCCCTGCAGTTCCCTGCTCCTTTCTCCCACATCACCAGATTTCCCAGTGTACTTTCTGCTTCCTTCCCTGCACGCAGAGGTTCACCAAAGCCCAATACCCAGCCTTTGCCATCAGCATCCTTCTCAGACAAGGAGGGAGTGCAATTTATAAAGGCAGCCCAGACTCCAGAGCATATTTCAAAGTGAACGTCACGCTCCTCAACAGTAACTGCATTTGTTTCCTTGCCATCTAAGTAGCTGTAAGAAGCATTGCTTCACTTAGTAAAAGCAACACGCTCGACCCCAAACCTCATCTCTATAATATACATCATATCAAACCCAAAACCATACCAAACTGAATATTGAAGTATTCAGAAACTATTTCGTTACTCAAGCTAGAGGTTTCACAGTTGGGTTTTTTTAGACAGCTATAATAAAAAAAAATTACTTAGAAATTCAGTAATTTCAGGATCTATATTAAAAGAAAATAAGAGTACTGCATCTCAACAGAGATATTAATGAACAGTGGAGTTGGTACAATACATGCTCACCTGGCATTCTGGCCAGGAACAGCACATTCCAGGCTTCATCTCTAACGCTCTCCAGGTGAACAGTAGAGCCCAAACCCACCTGACAAAAATTCTGATTACTTCACTTGAGAAGTGTCCACATTAGTCAATTAAACATTTTCTAAGCACACAGAGCTGAAGGGCTCACACACTTTGTTATTTCAATATGCAGGCTGACAGACACCAGAGATCATCCCAGCTCCTGATACTTTATTAGTTTCACAGGGGACTGACACCAAACTGAACATTCATTTTACTCAGTTGCTCCTATTTACAGCATAAGAAGTTCACACAAACTGCTCCTCCTTAACAATACATGTTTGGTCTTATCAACAAGGGAGCCAGCGTAGCAAATGTGATGTGAGTACTAATTAATTTCCTCTTTGTCACTCCTACCATCCAGTGACCTGAATTCCTCATTTCTGTCACCACTTTTCCCATACACCTTCACCATTTCTGTCCTTCACACTGCTGGAATGCACAAGGCAAAGGATTTCTCTGGTTCTTGCAGCTGGTTCAGGACAGTTCACTGAGCAAAACCTCTTATCACCTCCTGCTCTCTGCTGCTCACACCAGAGGGGACTGCACAGAGCTCGTGTATTCCCTGTCATCAGCAAAGTCAAGCCTCCTCCTGCTGACACACAGAAAACTTCCTCAGCTTCTGGAATGGACTAGAAATTACCTACAAAAGTACCTGTGTTACAAAACAAGGCATCCAGAAACACAACTGAGATGAATGCAAAGCCCCTCTCAGTCTAGCCAAGCCTCTAGGCTCAAAAACAGGAGGAACAGACCCATTTCTTCTTGGATGAAATGCTTGGGAAGGATATCCAGTGGTGCGCTGCAGCAAAGCAACAGCCCCCTGTTATATAGGTAAGCTGAATTTTGGACATTTGAGCCTAGGCCTTTAAAGCATAACATTTTGTGCAAGGTGGATCACATAGGAAATCCAGATCTAGATTTCCTATGGAGGAGATGATCTGGGAAAACACTTGTCTCACATTAACACAGCCATGTCCAGTCTGATCTTCCTTTCTAAAGAGTTGTTCTGTGTATGTACAGAAAGCCTTTAGAAGAACACACTTCTTTTTGCTTAAAGTATTCCAAAAATATTACTTCCTCATGATGATCTCATTTGCATGACAAATTCTCTGTGCAGTGGCAGAAACATCTTGAAATTAAGATGTCATGCTTACAGGAATTATTCTGCACACAGATGAGTTCTCACCAAACTTTGCTTCTGACAAGTTAATTTCATTTTCCTCATCATGTGCTTTGACAGCAAGATAAGGGAACCAAAGCTTTTCCCCGCTGAGAATCCCTTGCTCCTACATTAATGGGAAGCAAGGAATACCATCCACTTGAATTCATCCCTACTTTTCTGGCCAAATATTTAAAATCAATCATTTACTAAGCTAACAGTACATATGTCACCCGTGCTTTCCACTGTAATTCCTGCAGGAGGAAATGCAACCATTAAGGGAAAACACTGATAAAACCACTAAAGGCTTTTCCTACCTCTACACTATAGATTTAAATTAAAAGAGAGCATAAAACCACCAAGGCTTTAAAATTGGAGATAAATACAATGAACATCTCATTCAAAAACAATTTTTTTTTTAATTAAAAAAAAAATCCTGAAGCCAATATTCTCTACCTATCTGCAGAACACAAAGAAACCCATGCATATGCACTGAGAGACAGACCTAGGTACAAATCCTCTGTCTCGAGAGAAAGCTAACTCAGGAGCTGCTTCCTGCTCCAAGAAAACATCCAGTGGGGAAAGCTCAGCCCAGTCACAGGAAGCAGAGGGACTTAAGTCACAGGCTGAAAAACTTTCATTTGTTAACCCCAACTTCAAAGATGTTGACTTCACATCATGCTTTCCTGGAAGTGTTAATTGGCACTGGGAGAAGGAACCCTGCAGGTATTCCAGCATCCCTCAGTGCCCCTGGCAGGAGCAGGGCCAGGGGAGGGAGTGGGTGGTGGCACGGAGGGCAGGGAGCTTTCAGTCCCGCTTTCCTGGAAAAGCTGCCACTGGATCCTCACAGGATGTGATGAAAGCTTTATGGAGCAAATAAAAGACATTTCTTCCTCTACCTGGAGTCTAAGAATACGTGAGAGCTGTGCACCAGAAAGCTCAGACCCTGTACACTTCTTTTCTCTCCTCAGCCTGGAAACTTTGGGAATTAATGGTGAAGTCATGAAGGAAACCTTAAATAGACTCTGTTTTCCCCCATCACCAGGCTCACTTTCTCAGATTTTATCTGCTTCGATTTCCCACTCAAATCTTATATTAGATTTTTTTCCTCTTTTTTCTCCACCTCCAAGCTTTTCCATTTTCTTACATAATACTGAATAAATATTTTATAGCCAAAGAGGATTTCTACCTGTTATGTAACTCACATTTTTGGAGGCAGCTTCCCATTTCATTTTTACTGATAAAGCCTTTGGTGAAACCAGGAGCTGCACTGATGTAAGCAGAGTGTGCCTAAACTTAAACAAACAGCTCTGTTTATGCTACATTAAAAATGCTAAATGGGGTGAAATTTCATTTCATCAATATGCATATGGGGTTGACAATATTGTCGAAAATATTAACATGTGTGTATAAACATCAACAAAACTATTAATTGTCACATAATGAGGCAGCAATTTAAGCGTGCTGAGCAGATGCATCACAGCTAAACTGGAAAGAACAGTCACATTCTAATTCTGAACCAGGCTGGGATCTGTGTCTGTGCTTCTTATGCCCAGTCACAGATGCTTCCCAGAGCCAGAGAAATTTTAGAGGAGACTCTTCAAAAAGTGCTCTGAGCAGAGCTCTCAAAAACCTCAGATGAACTTTCCAGGTCTTGGACCACAGTATCTGTCCCAAAGCTAAAAGCTCTCTCTTTAGCTCTGGCTACAACTTAAAAAAAAAAAATAAAAAAAAAAAAAAAAAAAAAAAAAAAAAGTAATTCCACCTTTTTCTGGCCACCCAATTGTTTGATTACACCATAATGCCGGATATAGCAAGAAGGTGCCTCAATTATAAAAAAATGACTATACTCATCAATACACAATCAGGTCACCTGCAGTGGATGGCAGAAATTCTGTGTAGCAGAGAGCCTGATGTTTCCAGACAGGCCAGCAGCAGTGGGTACAGAAACAGAGCAAGCTGAGAGCAAATACATTCTCTTCTCCCTCACCGTAAGAAACACACTCATTGTTTTATCCCAATAGGATCCTTCATTTCAGAACTAGTTTTGTGAAGATTAATTATTTTAGATTTTTAAAATTTAAAATTAGTTGTGGTTGGTTTTCACCCATTTTAGTTAGGAATTAATCACATAGTGATGTACCCTTATTGATAACATCTGGGGGAAAAAATACATTTAGAAGACTGGCTCTAAGTTTGATAACAAGAACAATGTTACAAAGGATACAGGTGTTACACTGCCATCATCTCCTCTCAGGATACGCCCTGAACGTGGAATTTTTCAACAAATGCAAAGAAGACTCCATATAAAGCTATTTAGTTGTAATTGGATTTAATATGATCAGCTGCTTTCACTTGTAGTTTTATGCTGGAAAACAGATTATAGAAGAGAAACGTTCTGTGTTTACGCTGTCACTTGAAACACTTCAAGGAGACCGTGTAACCATCAGAAAGGCCCCATCTCTTCCTTCCACATGGCATTAAATAAATGGCAAAGTTGGGCAGCACAAATTTGGAGTTTCAACGGGGACAGAATTCTGGGGCTTGCATTCTAAAAAAAGAGTAAGAAGCTCTTTGCTCAGCACTAAGGGCTTTATTACGCACCAGGAAAACCGGGTATCTGGGACCTTGGAGATTACCGACACAAAACACTATTAAGATGGTGCCAGAAAGATTTATAAACAGGGCAGGAGGGACCTCTAAACTTCTCCTTCGATTCTGGCTTCCTTGGAAAGCTTCCCTTCCTCCAGGCACCCAGATCCCCGGCCTTGGGGTCGCAGCTCAGCCACCCGAGCTCGGGGTTCGCTTGTGCTGCAGGGGGACCCCGATCCGCAGAGAGTCAGACACCGAATCAGCGGGAAACGCAGAGATAAGGCAGCGGGAAACAGAGATAACGCGGCTGTGCGCGGGTGACAAAGCCGGCACTCGAACGGCCCCGCAGCACCGGGAGGATGGAGAGGCGCTCGCCACGCCGCGGTACCCGCAGGGGCGGCGCGATGGGGCAGCACCGAGCGGGACCGGGGGGCACCGGACGGGACCGGGGGTCGGGACCGGGGGTCGGGACCGGGGGTCGGGACCGGGGGTCGGGACCGGGGGTCGGGACCGGGGGTCGGGACCGGGCAGCCCCGGGGCTCCTCTGCCTGCCCCGCGCCCCCTCGCGGCCGCGGCCGGTGCAGCCCCCGCGGGGTCCCCGCTCGGAGCGCAGCCCCGGCTCCGGCCGCGAACCCCGCCGGGCTCCTGGAGCGCCCCCGGGAGGCAATGGGGACCCCCCACCAGGGGCCGCGGGGGCCAGAAGGGGCTCCCCCATCTAACTGCGGGCTGCTGCTGGGACTGAGCTCACCTGGGCTCCCCCCGGGCTGCCCCAAACCCAGCGGCACCTGAGGACCAGCAAGGCTGGGATTTGCTCTACGGCCAATAACTCAAACGCTGTCGAGTCCAACACTGTGAGCAATAAGGCCGCATCTGCTGCAGCCCTGAGAGGAGCCGCATCCGATAAGCGCTGCGAGTCCAAGCAGAATTTAAAAAAAAAAAAAAAAAACACAGTATCTCCACAGCGAACAGTACGGGAGACTGAGGCTGCTGACAGAGCCTGGACGTCTTATCTTCATTTACCCTGAGCAGATTGCTTTATCAACTACGGAATGAATTCTCTGCAACAGAGGGAGGCTTAACATCCAGTCTTTTGTCCTGGATCTTAAACCCCCCTTTTTAACAATAATAGCTCAAAAGACATATTCTTTCTAGCTTAAACAGATGTCAACTCAATAGCTGAAGTCTGAATACAGTTTTCAATAAAAGATAATTCAGAACTGAAGATAAGGCAAAGGATGAGGGAAGGTTTTCACTGCCTCCCTTGTGAGTGCCCTATCACAACCCAAGGACTTCCCGTAGCACACATTGGAGAAAACGCCATTAAATGGAGAAAGGGAGTGAGACGTATTAGTACTCACACGTACATATACACATAAAGAGAGCACTTGGCTGAAGAAATAGAGTTTAACAGCTCAGAAAACCTAGCGATCAAGCTCAGGGACAAACCTTTCCCTAGATTTAAGGAATGACAAACACACACTAACAACCAAAACTGTGATCACCCAGTGAACATGTACTCATTTAGCCATTGACAAGTGATGGTGAGCAGAGAAATGCCACGACTGGAGTATCATTAACAGGGATTTGAAGCATCTGTTTGGATAAGACATTCAGTTTCCTGAAGCCTCAGGAAAAAAATAAAAGGCAGCCCAAGTTTCTGTATTAGTTCCTCACTACAGACAGAGGATGTCTTTAGTCTCTCAGCAAACACGGAGCATGGAAACAAACCAGACATTGCTGATGGACTGAGCCAATATAAGCACTGGGTGGGGTGGCACCAGTCTCTCACTCAGGGTGGGGTTTTTTTTCTTGTAAAGGGAGAATTTTTCAAATAACTTTGAGCATCTCTAAATAACGATTTGTAATCAAACGAGTGTTTAGACTGCCTGTGCTGCAACACAAATTCGAGCTGCACAGTTCAGCACAGATCTGATAATCTCAGCTCACTCCTGGTGCCACAGTCTTTGCATCCTGCGTCAGCATGAGCAGAGCGAGCTTACGTTTGTCTAGACACGCATCGAGGGATTTTTGGGTGCTGGCGAGGGCAAGAGCAGAGCTAGCCCAGCACTCCAACCAGCTCCTCAGCATGAGGAAGGGTGACAGCTGGACACAGTCTCTGCCTAGAAGATCAATGTCCGGGGTATCTGTCAGTCTCAAATATGAAAACAAGTTTGGTGACACAGTTCTGTGCATGTAAGCATAAAAAATTTTGGTATATGCCACGATAGCAGCAGAACAAGCTGATTCCTCACACGCTGGGCTTAACTACCACGGGTGACTATTCTGCACTAACAACTGCACAGAAATCAAGCTCCCACCTCAGCAAAGACTGGGTTTGCAGCTGGTTTGGTTACTGTATAAACAATCACTGGTGCTGAAGGGTTGGAGATCAAGACAAATATTTTACTTCTTCAAACAGCTCTTGGTTTATGTCCACTGAGGGACAGGCAGCGATAGTTGATAAAAGTACTGATGTGCAAATACAACAACAATATCTCATTAACTCTTCACAGAAAGAGCTAAGTATCATTTATACCCTAGGGAGTGTTTGGTGTACATGCAGACTTGCCTGTCCACCCTCTCCTGTACCTTCTGTAGGCACCAAAAAAACACTGGAAAAGCAGCAAATTCAGTGCTTTGATACGTGGCAGCACAAGCTTCAGAATTTCCCACGTTAGGAAGAACACTGTGGGGGGTGGAAAGTCTCAAATTACACATAAAGTCTGCAAAGTTGGTACATTATCACTACTGAGCAAAATGCAACAAAAATTCTGACTAGTAAGTGTATAAGGCTGGCACCAAAGAACTGGAAGCTCATACAAATGATACTTTGGTCATTTTTAACTGCCACTTGTTTGGGTTTTATTCTAAGAGAAGCAAAACTGCACTGTAACTAAAAATTTTTGGTCCAAAATAGAAACTTAAAAAGACAGATAATAGCTAAAAGTCAAAAAGAAGCATTTAAAGATCTTTCAAAGCTACAGAAATGAGTTTTTAAATCTTCTCTCTTGCTCTAGCCCACTCCTATGAGAAAAAATATTCTAAGCAAGAAGTGTTTCACAGATTATACTCCCAAGAGTTACATTTTGCCCTGGGGTTTTTTTGTTGTTTTGGGGGCTTTTTTCAAGGCCAACTGTATGCTCTATTTAGTTTTGCCTTCCCACTCACACACAACACTTTAAAATTTACACATTACAGTGATATCAACTGCTTTCATAAAATTTAATCCTTCTCCCAACAGATCTTGCTGCTCTTGAACCTCCAGCTATTGCAGTTGCCATAAAGCCATTGCTATTGGGTTTCTCACACGCCTTGGAGTCCAGCACAGTGCACAGAAAAGGTCATTCCAAGCGTTTCAGGAGCAAAACAAAACCAGGAGGTGATGTAACCCCTCAGAAGGGAAGCTTTGCCCACACACGTGTCTGGTCACTGTTCCACGGAACAGATTTCAGGACTCACTGAGACATTTCAGAGCCATCAGCTTCTGCAGCTAGAAATATCAGTGTGCCCCAGAAAAGGCTGCTGGAACTGGCACACAGATGTTTAGGCAGAAAAATCACCGTGCTCTTGACAAAGTTTTAAGGGTATTGTAGAGTCAGGTGAGGCGTTAAAGTAAAATATTTGTGAAGATCACTCCTCGGTATAAAAGCAGTTCAACCCCAGCCTTTTCCAATCCAGTATCTCCCACAGGCAGACCAGCTTTCCTGGAGGTCTGTAGGGCAGCTCACACCCAGCACAGACACCCTGAAATCCCACATGCTGAGCAAGGTATGTGGGGAAAAGGGACAGGAGAGGAGGAGAAAGGAGTCAAGACAGAAAACACCTCTGTATTTCTGTCTGTGTTCCAAGGAAGACTCCTGAACTATCAATTCTGCTTTTCAGAAATTACACCAACAGCAACCTGGAGTTATCCTTGTGAAATGCGGGCTAATTTTAGGACAGAGGATGTGCTATAAAGTCAAATGAAATTATGCCCATTTACACCAAAATTGAAATAACGTGCTATTTTGGGGTTTTCAAGCAAATATTTGGTTAAACCTATTTACAATGATACACTAAAAGACAGCATAAAATAACAACCCATCACTTTTGTCACCTACAGTATCCATTTAAATTATTTCACATAAATAAAAGTGCCAGAAAATACCTGCAGCAGTCCTAGACTAGAGGGGTTTGAAACATCCATAACCACACAAAGTAAAAAATATTTACTTTTTTCAGACAAAGCTCCTGCATTATGTATGCCCAGTAGAAATACCTTTGCCTGAAATCAATTGAAACCATCCATCTGGAGCAAACAAGAAAATTAAGCACTTGAGAAAAAAAAAAATTGCAGCTTACCACCCTCAACCCAGGGAGCCTAAACCTTATTTTACACAATAATTCTCAAGTATTAATGTTGTCCAGTAGCATTCTATAAGAGCAACTAATCTCCTTAACTGAAATCCACTGACTGGAAACATATTGAATATACTGTGGGAACAGTCTGAAATTACAGCCTAAGCTGCCAGAGGGAAACAATGGCAGTCCCATAAAACATTCTGTAAGCAGAGAGGGGAGGAGAGAGCTGGACAGGAACAGCAGAGACCGGACCGAGTTAAGGACAAAAACGGTGAGTCTCAGGAATTTTAACACTTCCACTGGGCCTACCTCCTCACTGGTGGTCTTCCCATCTCTTAGGAAATGGAACATGGCATCTTCTGTACATCCTTCTTTCATCCTCTTCGCAGCTTGCAACCAGAACAGTCAAAGAGCTCCAAGTTTTGCCAATTCTTTTGAAATGCCCACTATTTCCCACAAATTCTACTTGCTGTAAATGGCTCTGTGTGAGCTCAGCACAGAGGCTGCTGCTTGGGTTCTGTCCCTGCTGGGTGCCAAGACCTTTTCTCTACCAGCACTTGCTGAGAGCCACTAGAAATGGGAGAAACAAGGCAACCAATGGGAGAGGGAAAAGCAGCCTGGGTGAAATTCTGAGCTAATTCAACTCAGCTGTGATCAATTTAAATCACTAATGAGTGAAAGCAACAAGACTAATTGCCTGTTCCAGATCACTCAGTGAAATAAAATCTTCTTTTACCATCTAGATTTGAAGAATTTTGGACTGGTTTGATTCTTCATGACAGTTCCTTGCCTCGGAAGCCAGATATGAACAACTGGTAGTAACTGCTTGTTCATACATTAGTGAAGTGAGCTCTCACCATTAAACACATCCCCTGCCAAATACTGTCTCAGTGGGTTTGCCCTGTTTTTTGCAAATTTTCCATGTTCTGAACAAGTACTGCTCTGATAGACCCCAACAGCTCACCAGGTTGGTTTCTCCTTGCTGTGACGACTAAAATTCCTGTTCTAGAGAATTAAAGGCAAATTCTCACCAGGCACAGATACTCTCTGCTTCAGCACCTGGCTCTTCTCTCAGAGCCCCAGCTGACATCTGTGTGGGGCTGAAAATATTTACTGCTCTCTAACCATGTCCTGTTTGCTCTCTGGAAGGACATCCCAGGGAGCATCCCAGCTTCCAGGCAGCATTTTCAGAGGAGTACATGCAACTGCATTGCTGCATCTATCTGCAGCTCTCTTCCCGCTGCCCATATTGCTGGCTTCTGTTTTAATCTGATGCATCGAAAACCTGTTAATTTACAATATCTTAATTACTGTTCTTTTTTTTTTAGCATTCTCAGTTTTCAAATAATAGGGTCAGTCAAGAGCACAGCATGAACCTGCTGTTGGCCTGAGAGATAAATTAAACCTAATTTGACTTGTGCCTTCCCTCCAGAGCAGGGAGGATGTTCAGGTTTGAACTCTCAAACACCTCCACCTGTGTCTCCCTCAAACACCTCCACCTGTGTCTCCCTCAAGTTCAGCATCACCTGGGCAGGCAGGGAAGGGCATAGTTGTGACCTGGAGTACTTTTTCTCTGCACCATAAATGCACAGCCCAGGAGGAGCTGAAAATCCTGGTGCTGCTGCCCTGTACAGCACAGGCTGTGCTGGAGGGATGGCTCCTGAGACAGGGCTGCTCTGCAGAGCTGGGTAACTCATGCTTGAAATAAGAGGCAACTTCTTCACTACAAAATAAAAGGCATTTCAACTGGAACCTCTGTCTGTCACTCTTACAAAAGATACTGCAGTCCTGTTTGTTCTTGGTAGGAAGAGAAAGGAAAGCTTCAATATTTGTAAAGTATGAAAATGTTTCATCGTGTGAAATCCATCTGAATAGATGTGATTAAACTCACAGCTGATGGCACTTAGCCTGAGGTCAGCACTGTGGGATCAATGCAAATAAACCTTTCCTGCCTTTAGAAATCAGTCATATCAGAGAAGAAGAGAAAAATGTTCAAGGCAGAACCACCAAGTGACTTATAGCTGGTGGCATTACTTCATTTAAATAAAACATTCATTTAACATCACTACAGTGATTCCTTTAAGCTGAACTTACTTTTCTGTAAGAATTATTAACCAGAGAACACATATTTTTCCCCTTCAACCATACTGCCTCAATCCACTTTTATATTTGTATTTCATTTCTGCTGAAAAATAATACAAAATATTTCTCCTAAAAAGTAAACTCGAAAAAAATTGTATCAGCAAAATACCAGCAATCAGGTAATGATAGGAGAAGAACTCAAGAGGAACATTAACTTTCACTGTGTCTGAGAGCAGGTTTCAGAAGCCATTACCTTCCATCTGCTATGGTGTTACCGTAGCATCAGAGACAAGGCAAGACAACAGATTATTCAGATTATTATGAATAACTAGAAAATTGCAAGAAGCTGTGCATAGGAGCTTCACAAAGTTTAGGAGAACATGATACAATACACTAGGAAAAAGAAATCATATTCCCATCAGAATATTATTTCTTTCACGTTAATGAGCATGGATAAAAAGTTTCCATGTTGAATCCTTGGTAGTGCAAGTGAAAATTGAACTTGGGGGCAGGAAAAGGCACACAGGAAGTGTTTTTTGTAACGTGGACTTTTGTCACATTGGAAGTGGACCAAAAGGCCAAGTACAACCTCTAAGGCAAAGGAAAGGAATCGTTATGACCCATGTCCCTGCTTGCCAGAGGATGGCAGCTCTTAGGGAAGAGTACCTGGGAAGCATTCAGCGCTGGGATCACCATTTTTCATCTGGGGGTTAATACAGAACTTGCCTTATGGGACAGCAAGCCCTGCATTTTCTCCTGTTTCTTCTGAACCCAGTCTGAGGCAAGTTTGACCAGAATGCTCTTTAGTCACTCACACTGTGAACCAGGACCATAAACACAGCAAAACAGCTCAGCTCTCTCTCAATTACAAAGAGATTGAGGATCAGATGAGTGTGCACTGAAGAACCCTTACAACCACAGCATCTGGAAGACTTCAAAGTACTGCCATCGATTCATTTCTTCTCAGAAAGGTTCTGAGGAGGCGAAGGAGTCAGCACACAAACCCGGCACAGGCAGCACAGGTTATGCTGGGGGAAGTTCAAGTGCAGAGAAGGGAATAAAATGCCTGTTCTGACACCTGTAACCCTGTATTTCACCTGAGCTTTGACCCTGTGCATAATGTGAGTGCCTTCAACAACTACCACGAGCCTCAGCAGAGAGGCAGTGTAGGCAGCACCAGGAGAATTTTCTTTCTAAAAAAACCTTTTCACGAGAAATTTGTTACTTGAACTCCCTCAGACTTCTACTACACTTGACTGCATTATCTAGACCAGTTCCAATACGACTGACAATCTATACTGAGGAATCTGGAGGTGCAGCATTACCCCAGGAAACAGAATGTGGGTTTTTTATGCCTCCTTTGAATACACTGAAGCCATAAACTTTATTCCAGTCAAGCCCCAGGTTTATAAAAACACCAAGAAAAACTAACAAGCTACCTGTTAACACAAAACACTCCTGCAGTCCAAAGGCACACAGCACTCATTTGGAGAATGGAGCAGTTGAGAGCAGCTCAGCCCCAGGAAATGCACTATATCCTTCGTTCCTTCTTGTGCACAGCACAACAAACACAGAGCACTCTGCAGGTGCTGATGGCCACGGAGATCCAACCTTCAACACACTCTGTGGATGGGGACAATTATTCAAAGAGGTCTGCAAGAAAATGACGGGAGGGACTGTGCAGTTCCCATATAGAAACAAAGAAATCTCATTCTCTCCAGCCACTCTCCCCAGGATCAGACTTTTTCAACTCATCTTCACTATGGCAGCTCTTAATTTTCCCCGTGCCTTGTCATTCCCTTATGAAGCTCCAGCAGTGACACATGCTGCACCTGGTGTTACAGCCCACAAATCAACACGCATTCCCCTAAATAAGAAAATAACAACTCACTGTTTAAAGAAAACACACGTGCAGCCAAATTGGGAGAGTATTTTCCATATTCCCACTTCAGCCCTCTTGCAATAATTGTATTTCACGTACTGCAAAAACCTAAGGAAATTGAGCTCCTTATCTATAAAAACTACTGTACTTCTTTTCTCAAAGATTTGTCTCCAACAACAACCAAACGTCACATGAGTGAAAGTCTGAATGATATTGCACTCATGTGATTCTGTTTCTATGCAGGCTAAACCTCTCTTTTCTGTTTTGCATGACTCCACAAGCTTTTTTGAGATTTAAGAACTAATCCTATTTCACCAAAACATTTTTGTTTGCCTCAGATCCAGTTCCCCCCTCTCCTTTATTGGCAGTGAAAATTTGGATTCTTTTCAGTTTGCAGGCAGAGGAATATGGGGGAATACTTTTACATATTTTAAGAACTTTTGGAGAATAAGTAAAGGACAGTGGTTATAGCTCTTATGGGAATTTTAGGTCTTTAAATCTGTCTCGTAGGTGTTGTGTTTTGGAGATGAGGTACTTCCAGCAGTGTGGCACATTAGAGGAGGGTTATTTCCAATACTTATGAAAAAGAAATGTATCAGCATTTACTAGAGCGACTGCTCTGTCATTCCAGCAGACACTGCCCACCACACACTTGTGCCAGGGATTTTTTTCTGACAGCTTCCACTTCCACTGTTTGACTGTGGGGTTTGGAAAGATTATACAACTCCTGCTACACTTCCCTTACAGCAATCCAGTTGCTCCATTCTTTGTAATTACCTTCCAACACAGAGGCAATGACAGCAGCGTTTTGCCATAGCATTTTGTGGGTTATCTGATAGAGCTGGTAGTCATTCCTCCTCTCTGTTAGGCCTAGAGGGATCTGGAAAACATTTCCTGAAGGAAATTCTAATTCAGTCTTCTAGATAAGTCATTTATCCTTTGCTGTCCTTCTTGTGATAGTTCAAGTTTGGGAAAAAAAAAAACCAGAAAATCCTTTTTCTTTTGGATCTTGGTGTAAAACATACCTGCAGAGTCTGAAGGTACCAGCAAAACTCAGGTCTTATTTTTCCCGTGTATCACTGGGAGACAAAGTTAATTGGATGGCTGCGTGAAAAAGCCCTGATAGACAATATTGATCATTTGCAGGAGTTAGTCAGTGGGCTTCAAGGCATGTGGAGAATTCTCGGCAGAACTTTCTCTATATAATTCAAACTATTTCTCCTTTCTTTCATATTTGGAGACCTTGAGCAGATCCAAAGATGAATCATTGTGAGAGTTGCAGCTACATTACAAGACTGTGGCAATCAGTGATGCCATTTCAGTGATTTACACAGGCAATTCTTCTCCTGAAGGAATGGGGAGAGGAAAAGTGCTGTGATGAGCTCATTGCACAGCAGAAGATTTTAATGAAAGGAAAAGAACGAGAAGCCCAGGCTGAGCCAGGAATATGCCCAGATGAATATGCAAATAAGAAACTTGTGGACAGACATTTTCTCTTGATATTTTGACAAATAGTATCTGGCCTGTGAAAAGCCTGCCTAGGAGCAATGTTAGGCAGGGCTGTGGGAGAGCCTGGAGACCAAAGTAGGAAGAGTTTGCATTTAAAACCCAGAATGATGATTAACATTAACAGATGAGCATTAACATACACAGAAGTTTCTGGAGAAAATGACGGAAATGCCACTGGGCACCATGGTCGCTGCTGCACAAGAGGAGACTGAAGCTCTCTACTGCACCTCTTCTCATCCTCTACCACCTGAAACTTAATTCCAGCAACTCTTCATTACGTATTTCTTCCAAAGTTAAGCAATTTTAATCCAAGTCTGCAATGGCAGAATTTCTAACTACAGTAAAACAAGCAGGGAAAAGAAAAGTTTTCGACTACTTATAAGATAAAAGCACATACGTTGCTTTTCCTATACACATCATAAATAGCACATACAGCTACTGCAATAACCAGATGGCGGGAAATGCCCTGGATGCTGCACTTATTTCAGATGAAAGCCCCTGCCACAGAGCACAGGTCTGCTCTAGTCTGAATTATGGATGTGTGCTTTTCTTGATGAACCTAAAAATAATACATGCTTTAGAGTTTTAATCCATTTAGAGAATTAGAATATGAACAAACAAATATAGACATCTCAGATTTTCCTCCTTTCCATACTTAGGGAAGGGGTTATCCATATCAATTATCAAGCAGCACGCTGGAAGTAAATGGGCTGAGTTTTCTTGAGAAGTCAAACTGCCGTCGACTGAAAACCTCAGTAAAGAGCATGTCACTCCTCCTAATGACATTCACTTAGCACAGGAACATTTTGCAGAAGTCAGTGGGATCAGTGATAATACAGCCAGCAGGAAGAATTAGGGTTGTCTTGGGGATAGCCGGGCAGTGTGGGAGCAGGAGAAAGAGGTCACGACTAAAACCAATTCCAGTTTAAGTCATATTTGACCAAGAGGCTAAGCTGAAAAAAATGTGAGAGCAAAAGTTTCAGAATGTGAAAGATCTCATTTTGAAATCCAAGTGAAATACTTCTTTTTTGACAATTTAATATTTCATGTTAAAATCTTTTATACTGTTACGTTTTCATTTCAAAATTCACCTAAATTCAAGGAAATCTGGAAAACATTCAGTTTTAATTGAGCTGGAAAATATTTTAGGCTGAAAAGCAAAGCCTTATATCGTGTTTTGCCAAGAATCCTGTAATTGTTGTTTCAGTTCAATTCTGGTTTTGTTTCTTTCAAAATTTTTGTTTTAGTCACTATGAATATAAAAGCAAACAAAATTTACCAGCTTTAGCTGAGGGATAATTCACAGGGATTTTAGTCCAGTGTGGAATGCAAGCCTGGTCCTCATAGCTGGGTAGAATCATCCACTGAGATCCTGCAGGGGCCCATACAATTAACACAGGAACGTGGCCTGTAGCTGGTACCTGTGCTGGCAGGCAGAGCTCGCAGGAATATTAACAGGAATATTAACAAGTAGACAGGTAAAAGTATATTCCAGGACTCAGGTGTGTTCACCTTCTCAAACCCAAAACTTCAGCAGGGATAACTAAGGCAAAGAACTTTCATTGTTAAGAACAGCCATTTCTAAATATTTATAGTAGTGAAAAGGCAAAATAGAAAGTCTTCTGCCTCTAAGGTCTTAATAGGGAATATAGAGAAAGGATGGGCCAAGGAAACAGCTAAGGAAGAGACAGGAAAATAACCAACGTTGCTGTAGGTATAGTGAGTTCTGAGCTCTTCTCTTACAGACTCCTCCCTTCCTCAACAATTAGCAATTGTACTTTGATTCCTTTGTGCATGGTTCGGAATGCTGAAAAGAATTAATATTTCAGCAAGGCTAAAAGGTTGTGCAGCCTTCAGTCTCTGCCTTACCTAGAGCAGGGGCAGTCCCCAGAGCACAGGAGTTACACAAACAGGCCTCCAGCCCAGGAGTGGAAGGGCCACTTCCAAGGATGAGAAAGCAGCTCAGTCATTATTCATTTTTATTGCAGTGGTATATTCATGCACTGCATAAATATTATTTCTGTCTCAGTAGTCCCTTGCTCAACCTACAGGATGCCAATTAGCGATCACTTTCTAATCTTATTTTTAGTTCTCTGCTTTAAACATCTATTTACTGGTAAACTGGCCAAGGCCGCTTTACCCTCTGAATGAGCCAAACATTGCATTTCATAAGAGCTATATGATATTTATGCTTTCTGTTAATAGCTTTGAAACAAAAAAATGAAAGACCAAAACAGATAAGAGAAACAGAAATCTAGATACGCATATACAAAAGTCTATGTCCACATGCAAAGAATAAATACGCACAATATTTCTATAGTATCTAGGCAAGATCACATTTTTAATCATGGTGCTGTATACGTAAATGTCAAACATTTGGCAAGATGCAAGGGAGACACACAAAACAATCTCATACAAAACAAAATATTTCAATTACAAGAAAGCGTAACGCATTTCTAATTTTCACAGTCACTTCTACTATGTTTTTGTGCTCAGACATTAAATTACATCTTCCAGAAAAACACTTAGCCTACTGTCCCTAAAACAAATCAAAAGAAGAAAACATTCCTTTTGTGCCCCAGGACACAGAAAACAGGAAAAGTATTTGCTCTGGGTGGTAATTAGATGATACTGAGGGCAGCATGTGTGTTTATGTGCATGCACACATTCACCATTTACCCCGAGTGGTAATTAAATGATTTTATGTTTGTACGCACACACACTTATCTTGGCCAAATCAAAGAGCCCCGAAAACCAGATCAAACAGAACAGGAAAATCAGTGAAGAGCAAGACCAAATGCACCAGGTTTTAGGCTTTCCTAAATCTGTCATGGTTGAAAAGTTAGCAATTAGTACTTGGTAACTCTTCAAACAGCACAGCCCTGCCTTGGCAACTGTAATTCATAAGGCCTTTGAGTCATTTGAACACTTTCATAGAGGGTTATCCTCTCTGCTCACACAAGTCATTATTCTTCTCATTCACATCATTTCCTTGAAAACTTGGCATTTCTAAATTTGCCTGCGATGCTGTGAAACATTTGGAATCATTGACCTGGGGTTAACAACGGGACTGGAGCAGCACTAAACCAAACTAAGGTTACAATCTTTGCTAAAAGGCAGTGACAGATTTACAGCAACCCCTAAAGCTCTGCTGTGTTGGGACTGGTTGCACTTCCGAGCCAGTTACTCTTACCCAGCAGAAAATGAATTTGAGAGTCAACGCACACCATCAAGTGACTCCATGGAGAATTCTTATGTCTGTGTTCAAACCCATTTATTTATACAGCAATTAAACATCTCTATAATTACGTTTTATAAATGTTTATAGCTCATCTTGCAAAACAGCCACATAAAGAGGAACTATACTGAAAATTAAAGGTACTTAATGCACACTAAACAGCAGAAATTGAAAGGCAAGTTTATTTTTTGCAAGGACTGTTAAGGAAGGAGAAACAGGCTGTCCATCTGTACAGACTCAGAGATTAGGTCACCAATAGAAATAAGATGTATGGACAATTTTGTTTACACATTCAATAGCTTGGAATTGCATTCAGCTTTAATTGCCATGTTCCTACCCTACTGTTGTTGAATAACTGTTTTCTTCTCCGCTTCTATATGGGAACCACAAAAGATCACATCATCAGGAGGATAGGCAAAAGAAGAACAGCAGACTGATGTATCCTAAGAAACATTTGTAATTAAAATGTGATTTTGACACACACTACTAATGTCTCTGCCTAACAGTATTATCGTTCTTGGTAACAGGGCTTATCTTCATGGAAGTATTTTGTCCATTTTATACTTTATATATTAATTATCTGTCAAAGATAACATTTATTCATATTACTTTTAATTCCTCTAATGCAGTAGCATGGCAGTAGATTGTTAATTTATGCTGCATATTGACCTTCTGTTGGTCCACTGATGGCCATGTGAGAGGCTTCACAAACTACCAGATTAGAAAAACACTTCTGCTGAAGAAAAGCACTGATTTATCAGAAATGCCACAGCAGATAAACAGTGAGGAGATATCAAGCATCAATTCAAAGGCACGTAGTAATTTGCCTTTATCTGCATTTTGCCAGCAGTCCCCAGAACACTGAAGAAATGGAAAACCATACCTGGAGTAAGTCTGGACATGCAGGCAGGAGAGCAGCTGCAATACACGCATTTCATCTCTGTCTGTCGTTTTCCCAGAGAGGTCTCTTAAGCAGTTGCTCATCTTCAGTTCAACAGGAGAAAAAAAACCCAGCACAAAAATAGCTGTAGATAAACCTCTGCCACTCCCCTCTGCCTCTGTGTGGGTTTTTTGTGGAGTTTTAGGCATGATGGTCAGTGAAGGTTTTGCCTCATCAGCTGCCTCTTCCTCTTATTCTCCTCAGAGTTCACTCATGTCAACAATTCAATAAAGACATTTTCAAAAGATTTTCAACATCTATGACATTTTTCTTTTTATCCAATTCTTGGAGTAATTGGGCTATCTTCTATCTGAGTTGAGATCTTAAAAAAAAACCTAACTAAGAAAATTTCCACCCATCTTACATCACCAACTTTCTCTTGGTCAGGGCATCTCCTTCACTTGCCCTGGCCTGGTTGCCTCAGGTAAATAATCAGCTCTTGTGGCCTATTCAATCCCAGCTTTCTAAATATTGATTTTTTTTCCAGTTTCCAGTGTTGCAAGTCAGGGGAAGTGAAGCTGGATGCTGAGGAGTGCAGACACTGAACATACTCTTCCACACCTGGGAGTAACTGCAGACTCAGCCAAGGATTTCCCTGCACACTCCTTTGAAAGAGCCCTGGGAATACAATTCATTTTTTATGCCTTCATCCACTTCACACAGTCATCAGAGCTGAAACTTCCCCCCGTGCAAACACACACAATGCACTGAACTCTGCTGTCTGGAGAGATCCTTGTCATATTTGTAGCACAAGAATACACAGAAGTCATCCAGGCTGTGCTGAATAACGAGCTCAGGTGGGATCTCTGCCACTCTTGAGGCTGCCCAGAAAACAGACACTACAGGATATCCTAACCTGGGACTACCTCATTTTATACCTTTATTGTTCCCTAAAAAGTGTTTTGCATATAGAAAATGTTCTTTTTAAATAGCCTACTAAGAAAGGTGAATCCTCTGAAAGTTTTAGTCTACAATTAGAGCCACCGTTTGGAGGATTTATTCCAAACCAGTTTCTGCTCATCATAATCACACTGAAATTCCCTGTAACGTAGCTGATAAGAAAGTTTCATTCATGGGGCTTCAATACTAAATTTGAGATAATCTAACAGAACTTGGGATTTAATTTCTATAGAAAAGAGCTCTCTTTTTTTCTTCTTAAGTACAGGAAAATGCTGAATGCTCCTACTTGATGTCTGTAATCTGTTCTAGTACAACAGCACTACAGAGCACATCAAGGATTCAACTTAATATGCAGTTTCTTCATTTTCAGCTACTTTTCTCAAGTTCATTAAATGATTCTGTGTCTGTAAACCTGCTGGCAACTGGATACTCCACCTTACTGCACGTCCTGCCCCAGTGAGTTTAAATGCTATTTTACACTCTCAATTGAACATTAAAAGGGCAATGATACACACCAGGATTTTCATGCAGCTCTATTAATGCTGACTACTGTAGCAGAGAACTGGCTTCCAAAGCAGCCCCAGAATTATCTTGTAGAGACATTATTACTAAGAAATTGAAAAAAAAAAAATCCTAATCTGGTCATTCCTTATAAAAATGAGGAAGAAGGGAAAAAAATTGACAGTTTGTTTCTTTTTAAGGCAACCTCTGAGGCATTTCAAAATATTTTTCTACACAATTATAACGGATTTTTTTTAAAGGAAAGTCAAAGAAAAAAAGAAAAAGGTGGTTTTGCTGTATTATATGTTTCCAGAAACTACAACTTACAAGAAAACATCACATATGATGGAGATGATGCACAGAAAATCTTGTGCCAGAAACAGAAAATTAATCAATTTAGTAATGTGTGTGTGTCATCAGGGCCAAACACTCATCTATAAAAAGCACCTCTTTGGTGCCTCATTGGCTCCAGAACTCCAGCACCGTCCTCACTGAATCTGGTGTCTTCTAAGATCACATCTCCAGCCTGCAGCCTGCCTTGCTATTTATAGCTGGACAGGGTTTCACAAATATTTATAGATAGGAAGTGCTTCACAGAGGTTCCTTGTAATTCCTACTTCAACATACATGAAAAGTTACTTGCCCCTCCGAAAGCTGAGCCATTATTATTATGCATATTAATAAGCATCTTAGGAAGTATATTTTTAATGTATGATGTATTTAAATATAAGTCTTGACCTTATAATGATCTCACACAACTATTCATACAAATAACAAGTAGTGTTGTGTTATTTCTATGAATCCAGCACAGATTACCACAGCTGGACCAATCTGTGAAGAACTTCGATTCCTACCAACCCTTGTGGTGCTAAAAAAGTATCTTAGATAACAAAATGGAAAAAAAAATGTTAAAGAGAGAGAGAGAGAGAAAAAACCCAGCTTGAAAATACGCTGAGTTTCTCAGACCAAAGCTATTTTGAGCGCTGTCACTGTACCTTCAACATCTACAATCGTGCTGGGTGAGGATGAGAAAAGTGAATACAAAAAGCTGCCACCAATCCCATCCTCCTAAAGCAGGAGCCCAGCACAGGCACACAGGAGCTGGAACATGAATGTGGCCGAAGGAAACCTGCCTTCCACATTCAGGAAGAACTGGAAATGAGCAAATAAATTGCTCTGAGTTGACAAATACATTTTTTCCTCCCTCAGAACACTCTTTCCCTCCTATTCCTATGCATAGGCTCGTGTGTGCATTTCCATATTCCCTTGTAGGCCATCTCAGACAGAAAACAAGGATGTAGGAAAAAGCCACAGCACTGGATTTGGGGGAGGGGGAGGACTTACAACCAAGCTTCCAGGTCATCACTGCCTTGCAAGTTGATTACTCAACTCACGACTAATCTGCTGCACAATGCAATTTGATTTCAATTTCCCAAGGAGGTGGAGGAAGGGAGAGAGGAGAATGTATCCAGCTGATGAAGCCCTGCTTAGGTTAAAGTCTGCTGAAAGCTCTCGGCAGAAAAAATGTACAGAAGGCACTGCAAAGGAATTAATGGCTGGTCATGTTTCCCCACTAGTTTTTCCTTTATTAAATATTTTTGTTAACTAAATAAGCGTGACCATTTTGTTCAACTTTGCTCACAATATCCCCTAATACATACAAAATTCTGTCTTTGAAAAATGGGGGAGTTTTCCTAAAAGGAACGGAAGGCAATTCCATTTATTGGATAATTTTTCTTGATAAAAATTATAATTTTTTTTGTATTTAAAATTAGTAATGGTACTTCATATATAGCTTAAAATATTTTCCCTTCTCCTGGAGGGAAGATTTAAAGGCCTCTGGCACCACCATTGACCAAATAATGAAAGAATTTATTTGCCATGCAGCTTTAACAAAACAGCTCCGGAACATTTAATTAAAAACGCTGCAGTTCTTTTCAGTGCCGAGGAAGCCTGACAGAGAGTTATACTTTGCAGAACTCTTTTGCTTCATTGCATGTACATTTCAACATCAGACCATCAAACACTTCATCGGTTTATTTCCATTCTAATCAGTCATTTCCCTGGCACTATCCTATTGGAAGTTACTCTCTCTGCATATTTCACAAAGACCAGCTCATTAGTTTCTTGTCTACCAACCTGCTTAATTACATCCCATAGTGAAACTCCATTAATTTTAACAGAAGTTATGTGTCATTCTACAGCCTGATTTTGGTATTTTGATCCCGTTTCTAACAGACATTTTGATCCTTGGTACAGAAAGTGCCACTCACACAGTACGAAGCTCACAGAGATAAAGCCCATTTTGTGTAACTCAAAGTGCCAAGTGCAGCCCATGGAGTCAGAGCCCATCCTGAAACTGGCCAGGATTTGCAACAGCCAACCTTTGAATCAGCCCAAAATGGCCCTTCTTCAAAGCTCTATCTGCTCTAATCAAATAGAATGTAAAGCAGCAAGGGACTTTCACTCAAATATTTACAGAGGGGTGTTTTTAATTATACAATTGAAAAATTTCAACTATTACACTGGGGAGATTTACATGAGCTTATTATGACTTTATAGACTTGATCTGGTTTAAATTATGAAAGCCTTTTATAACTTCCTACATAAGGATCCAGATTAGAATTTCTTTAATCAGCTCAAATGTATAACATTTGAATTAACCATTCTTACAGTGTGCTTTCCCTGGCAGAGGTTTAGTGCACTCCCACAAAACAGGTACAGAGATTTGCTCAACAGAGAAACAGTGAAGTAAACAAAGCCCCAGCACTGTGACTGACAGACAATTAGCATCAGGTATGACTTGGGTTCTACAGGCTGCTTTTTAAACAGTCCCAGTATTTCACAGAACATTTTTTAAAGTGGTCTTCTAGATCCACTTGACTTGTGTGTGTGTGTGTGTGTGTGTATGTGTGTGTGTCCACCAAATCATCGTGGTAACTCTGTTTCATTAAAACGTCACATTATTTTTTGGTGAAACCTCTGCTTTATCAAAAGTCCGATTACTCATTAGTTCACCCAGATTTCCATTGGAAAGAAAAATTTTAACAATTATCCCAGCTGTGAAGGTGACTGATAACCAATATACTGAAATGCATTTGGGGAATCCTGGGCTGATTAACTTTGAGTGATCAGAGATGCGAAAGCTGTGCTGTCAGAGCAGGGACTCAGAGCAGGTTTCTCAAAAGCCAATCTGTACCTCAGAATCCCTGATGAGGGACTGACACATTGAAGTTTCTATCTCAATGGAAATGTGCGTTTTACAACTTTCATATTCCTACAAATTTTTTTCAAAGTCTGGTTGGATGTATATTTCCATGCAGTAAAAAACCAGGATATATTGTATTTTCATTATTTTCGCCTGATTGAGACACAGTTTTTAATTATCACTTTCTGATGGATCCAGCCAGCCACAACAACCACTATGAAATTTATGTGGAGCCTTTCCAGAGATAAGATAACTAAAAATAGCTGTCAAAATTAGGATCCCTGTAGAATAGTTGTGTAGTGGGCAATACTTTGAAAAACTGAAATGGTTTCATTATAAGAAAAGAGATGGTAAGTATTTTCTGAGAAAATAGGTCTTCGTAAGAGCTCTTGTGCAGATAACTCTAAAACTGAGAACCAAATGGTTTTTAGACGCACTTGAAAACTCCTTGAGAGTGTTAACTGGGATACCTGGATGGAGAAGCCCATGCTCTGAACTCCTGAGTGCAGACTGCCTCACTGATGCCATGAGGAAAATCCTCACTCCATTAGTTTTATAAGGAAAATGGACATTCACTTTAGTGAATAATACAGGTCCTACTATCACAAAAGCAGCAGTTATCATTAAGCCTGATCAATTCACAAACAACACAAGAACACAATTTTTGGAATATCAGAACACAACAGCTCTCCAACACTTTCATGCCCAACAGCTCTCCAAGTCAATTGGTCAGTGCATGGTGTCAGAAATTTCCTGTGGAATGTTACCCCACGAAGGCTCCCAGCACACCAGGGGGCTGTGAAGGAAACCACCCTTCTCTGCCCGTGTACACACAGCCCCTAATTCCAGCAAGCGCTCAGGCCTGATGTTTAATGCTTTACTCCAGCAGAATTCAAATGCACATGTAAGTGCTTTGTTGAACAAGGAGGGATTTAGGCATATGCTTAAGTACTTCACTGAACTGGGACCAAGCTACTATTTATAGCAAGCTTTTTGTTCCGGTTTTATTGTTCAACACTTAAAGTCATCCTATGGCTTTTCCTTCTGTATACCCTCCCCTCACGCAGCAAACCTTTTAAGGCTGCAATCTTCTTCCAGAAGTAACAGGTTTAAAATCAGAATGGATATCATAAGCTCCTCCAATTACACAATTTTCTTCATCATATTTACACAGAAATATGAAAAAAAAAAAAAAGGCTGAACAGCAGGAAAGTTATGAAGCCAAAAGTTGTATGTCATAACAAGATGAAAAATCCCATCCCACCCCACCCCCAGCACTGAAGCACTCACAGAGGAACCAACACTAATGTGTGCACCCAGATGTGTTCATTCCATCTTCCCCAAGTGTCCTTCGCTGTGCAATCCTCTGTTCCACGGAGAAATTCAGGCAGACTCATGTCTGAGGCACGATTTTATTGAACTTGAAAAGCCATCAGTGCTGAACACCCCTTGCTGCTGCAGAGGCAGACTGCTAACAGGCACTGAGTGGTGTTGTGAGGAGACAAAAATACTTCCAAATGACTTCCAGTTCAACACCAGCACCTCTGTGTTTTCATTTAGAAAAATATATCTCTCTACTGCAGAGGCACCTGGACCTATCAGCTCATCTTTCAGTGTTAATGAACATGTTTTCACCAATCCTTGTTTTGATTAATCAATGTCTTTTCACCAATATTGATATAATAGCAAAAAAATCCACATCTCTCTAGAAATCTCAAAATATTCCAGCCGCTTTTTAAACAATGCTGTTGTTCCCTTACAGATTTTATGTCCCCCATAAATACGCACATGGGGCTTCTGTTTTCTGTATTTGTACACAGATTACCCAAAGACAGCGCTGTGCTTCTGGGATGCTTGAAAATCTGGTTGGAGAAAACCAGCGGGTTTAACTGTCATCCCTCTGTTAAACCAGCTGGGAAAGCCGTGCTTCCAGCCAAAGCGATAGCAAATGTAAGGATGTTTAGGAACGGAGATGGTTTAAAGGGAAAGGATTGACGCTGATATTTGTTGAGAATGCAGGGAGAGAGCTGAGAGAGGAGAGGCAGACGGGGAAGGACGGAGAAGGAGCGATGCGAGCCAGCGGCGGCTGCGGCAGCGGCCGTGCCGGGAGAGGGGGCTGCAGGGAGGGGAGGGGGCTGCAGGGAGGGGAGGGGAAGGGGATGCAGGGAGGGCAGAGGGCTGCAGGGAGAGGAGGGGGCTGCAGGGAGGGCAGGGGAAGGGGCTGCAGGGAGGGCAGGGGGCTGCAGGGAGAGGAGGGGGCTGCAGGGAGGCAAAGGAGGGGGCTGCAGGGAGAGGAGAGCAGGGGGCTGTAGGGAAGGGAGGGGAGGGGGCTGCAGGGAGGGGAAGGGGATGCAGGGAGGGCAGGGGGCTGCAGGGAAGGAAGAGGAGGCGGCTGCAGGGAGAGGAGGGGGCTGCAGGGAGAGCAGGGGGCTGCAGGAGGGGCAGGGGAAGGGGATGCAGGGAGGGCAGGGGGCTGCAGGGAGAGGAGGGGGCTGCAGGGAGGGCAGGGGGCTGTAGGGAGGGGAAGGGGATGCAAGGAGGGCAGGGGGCTGCAGGGTGGGCAGGGGGCTGTGGGGAGGGGAGGGGGCTGCAGGGAGGCAGAGGAGGGGGCTGCACGCAGGACAGGGCGCTGCTGCCGGGCCGTGCGATGCAGAGCCCGTGCGGCACAGCGGGAACAGCCGCTTCCCACTTCCCAAGGAAATCCACCGCCGAGCTTTGGCTATGGAAAGCTGGCAGAGAGAAACTCGCTTTGCCTGATTCTTCCTCCGTTCAGGGGAACAGGATCTTATACATCCCTGTAAATACTTGCACATGAAAAGCATCAAAGAAGGCTCCAACATCCATTTCTCCTGTAATTCATGACTTTCAGTTCTGACTGCCAAGATGCATTGAAAGGGGAAAAATCATCCCTCAAAAACACATTGTTTCATCAGAGTGCCCTTACAATACAATCCAAAGCCACTAAAATCACAAAGACAAGCTTTTCACCATTTTCAGGAGTCTGAGCTGGACTGCAATAACCTTCAGCTGAATTATTAATGGTAACTTGTAAGCCATTATCATGGAAAGATCTCTATTAGTCACCAATTTACAGTGCTATTTTCAAAAACATCCAACTTAGGGATGCACAAATCCCATTGACAAGCCAACAGGACTTAAAATTCCATTTGGCTTCCATTCCTCCCCTTTTAAAAATCCTGCCCTTAATACATTAAACCTTCCTACTGCATTATCTAGAACTTATTTGATAATCAGGCCATAAATGTTACTTGACAAGAACACAACCCTTGGTGCTAAGTTTAAAAATTCTCTCCCTAGGACAGGATGAAATTTTAACTACAGGGTATTCAGTTCTAGGCAGGTTCTTCTACTTGAAATGCAAAGGTTCTCAGAAAGGTCCTCAAGAAGAACAGGAAAAAACCAGATATTTTCATGTACAGAAGAGACTTGGTTGGTTGTGTATATGTAGAACACATCACACTTGACTTCCACTTAAGTAAATGGCTTTAATGCTCCTATTGAACAACATTACAAATATCCTGCAGGTACAAACAGCGCTTTGCGCTTACAGCAGCATTTTCTACCCAAAATTCCCAGCAGCTTTACGAGTAGTGATTGATTAACCCTTGAAACAGGCAGGTCACGTGCACACTGTAACAGCTGAGTTATAAATCTGAAGCAACAGCCCACAAAGACAAGCAATGTGTATGAAGGCACAAAATGTCCCCTAACAAAGCAGGTAATGAGACACAATTTGTTCTCCCATCCCATGCCACAGCCATCACATACCTGCATTTTTTTAGTCCTTCCTTGAGGAGGAAATGTGGGGTATCATCAAGGTGGAGCTGTGCTAACAGGATAAAGGTATGAGCATGGAAGCATTACTAAAGCTGCAGCTGTATTTTATTCTGATTAACAGGAAAGCATTGGCTGAGATCTTAAGGGCAGCAATGCATTTCAGGTAAGCATTATCACAAGTCAGGAGAACTCACCAGTAACACACTGAAAGGAAGACGTGAAGGAAACACAAAAAAAGAAGTGGAATTCAGGGCAACAACTTCGGCAAACTCAGTCAAGTGATTTGTAACATCTCTTAAAGAGAGGATCAAGGAATTCAGGAAGACTGACAATTACCAATGAAGAGTGTATAAAATAGTGCAAGAGATTATCTCAGTGCAGGGGAATGCAGGAAACACTGGAAGAGACTGTTACACCCCGAGTCTCTAAAGGCTTTGACTATCAGAAGAGATTGTACAAAAGGTGAAACAAGAACATTTAACAAAGAACAAGTATTAGAATGGCACAAATGTCTCAGTTCTGATCCAGATGAGCCAACACACAAAAGGATCAACAACTAATGAGGGACATAAAAAGGCAATAGGAAAAGGATCTATAAATACAACAGAAGTAAGTGGGAGAAAAAGATAAGCAGAGGCTCCAGTATTTAATGGGAAAGGAGAGAAAATAACAGATGGCAAAGAGAAAGCTGAAGCACTCAGTGCTTCCTTCATATTCTTTTATGTCTCCATCTCAAGCATAATGAAAAGCAAAAATATTTCTAAAGTTATTTTTACTGAGAAGACAGGACAAGAGGCCTGAAGGAAAAAAAAGAATAGGCTAAAAAGTATCAAAAGAAGCCAGACATACTCAGTCTGCTAGAGAATGATGAAGTTCACTGCAGAGTACTTAAGGAATTACCTAAAGCCATCCCCAAACATTAGCTATTATATTCAATAATGCACAAAGGGAGGGTAAAGTTCCCAAAGGACAGCAGAGAGGCAAAAGCAGTATGCAGCTTCAAAAGGAGAAGCAAGGCTAACTGAAGAAACTGCAAACCCAACCACCTCCCTTTTATACCACAGAAGACACTGAAACAAGTTAAATCACCATATAAGTACCTGGAGGATTAAGTGCCTGAAAATAATCAGAATGTCAAACCAATGGAATTTCCTTTTTGATACGGTAACTGGGCTACTACAGAAGGAAAACCCAGCAACAGGCAGTTTATAGTGGCTACAGTAAGGCTTTCTGTAACTGACCAACGTGGTATTTGCATGCCATGGAAGGACTGATACGAAATTGCAGTTTAGTGGATGCTCAGTTTCTTAAAAAAAACCGAAAACCAAACCACCACCCAAATTAAAAGTGGTTACTAAAACTCACTGTCAATGGAATGCATCTCACAACTCACTCCACACATTAGAAAACGCCAGGAGAGAAAAATGTTTGTGAAGTAAACAGGTAGGGTTCCTATCACCTCCAGTCCACAAGCAAACAAGATCAAAATTCAAACTAAAACTCAATGCATTGAAGAACTTGTTGCAAAGTGAAGTGCAAGCAGAACAAGTGCAAATATAGACATCAAGAAAAACACCAAATAGAGATAAGCTGAGTTCTGTTGGAAGAGATCTGGAAGCCACTGTTGACTGTAAGTGAAAAATGGTATAATGGTATTTTTGAAAAGGTGTATTTCATGCCAGGATGTCTAACAGGACTGCCACTCAGACAGTAACCTTTCCATTTTTCTCTGCTGTCCAGAAACTTGCAGAACATGAGCGAAGAAAAAAATCACAAGAAAATTCCCAGTAAATGCAACTGTGTCTTGTCATCCTATTTAGCTGGGGAGCAATAAATGTCAGCAGTGCCGAGGGGAAATATGAGGGGAGCACTGTTGGGTCACAAAAAAGCAGTGTAATAGTGTATCTTTTGGAGGGAACACACCCATTAACACCAACCTTCACAGGCCATAATGGCATTTTCGTGTTCCTACCGCTCTCCAATTCTTTAGCACTTGACACAGAATCACCAGGGCTACTGTATATAACACATTAATTTTTCAGAGTATTTAACCTTTCAAGAAGAATCATTCTACATCTTCCAGATTGATTCTTGTGACATTTTTACACTAAACTAAAAAATGGGCACAGTTTTTGTCAGGGCTTTTGGACACTTGGCACTCACTGTAATTAAGAAAAACCCAATGACGTGGAATAGAATCTCTTCCAGGTAAAATTTTGACATTTTGTCTTCATGTAATTACTTTCTACTGTTTATAGGCCAAAACTCATGCCAGTCTTCTATTTTTAGTTTGCATAAACTGATTTAAAGCTTGTAAAATACTTCACACATTAGAAAAATGCTGGTGAACATGTAGACTTTGTAGTCTAAAGCAATGCATTAATACTGCATTTGAACCTAAGACCACAAGTTCAATGCAGCAAAGCAGTTGTAAATACACCTAATAATGCCACCAATTAGTTTTAAATAATGAAATTTCTTCTCCAAACTTCCATTTTGCTTTTCCTGTAACTGTAGCCCAGCACCTAAAAATGCACATATCCATTTCCTGAGATGACAAAGAATGTAAATCTTAATTCTTTTGGTGCAATTACTTTAAGCTTCGGCAATTGCAAAGAAATCTGATGACAGCAAAGGATATTTTTCTGCTTGCTTATCATAAATCTCCTCATTCATACTGCTGCTTAAAAATATTCTGAAATGCCTATTAGAATACTTTCTAGGAACCTATCAACCTATTGGAAGTGTTCAGTTTGGGCTACAGAGAACATTCCCTGAATACAAAATTCCTATTATTTCAATCCTCTTAAACAGTATTAACCTCTTTAAATAATAACAACATTACAAAAAGGTTTAAAATACCAAGAAATTACCTGAGTCACAAAAAATGAAATGCTGGATCATCTAAAATATGGCCCTATTTTGTCTGCTGTGCTGAATGCAATCACACCTTCCAGGATGGAAGATTTCCCATCAGCGGGAATGACTTCCCCTAATGAAGAATGGCTGTTCAATAAGCAGGACAGAATATATAGGATCAGCAAATACTTTCAAGGTGACTTTTTCTGCACAGGAAAGCTATCCAGAGGCTTGGGATCTCCTGCTCATAATGAGGTAACAAAAGGAATGTGCTGGGCATTAGGCTCACTGATAACCATCAAGAGAAATCCTGTTCACCAGAAAACTCCTGAATCCTAACGCATGTCATGAAGAGATGCATATGCAGTGGACAGCAGCTGCAATATCTTTAAGGAGTCTTCATCCCTGATGGATGATTTTAGAGTAGGCATAATATTCATAAGTTCAATATAAGTTATTTGAGCCTTGTTAATAAATAAATCAAGCTAAAGGCAATTCTCCAAACGCTGTGGAATTAATGATTTATCAATCTTAGAAATAGAAATGCTGAATAGAGACAGCTGCATTATTCTGGCTTCATAATGCACAAAAGGTTTTCAAAACTTGAAATGTGCATCCAAGGTCACACTGCTGTGGAGTGTGAGAGGGAAATGTGATTCAGTCTTGCAGCTCCAAATCCTGCCCCTTCAACAATTGATACCAATCCTTGATGAATCTGCAAGCCCTTGTGACAATTCCCATATCCATATACAATGTATACATAACCCCACTGCTACATGCAGGCAGGAGAAGTACCTCCTCCACCAGCACCAATGAAATTAGGCAGGTCTGGTTCTGAAAATCCCACTGCTGTGACTTTTTAAAGGCATTCCACTGCACAGGGAATAAATTCATTGTGCACAGAGGTTCCTCTCTTATGGCAACTGGACAACCCAACGCACAACCCTGCTGTTGCTGCTCTTTCATGGAGGTTCAGCTCTTGCACAACAACGTTGCCTTCCCAAGCCTTTGGCACGCCAAATGTGGCAACTTCCGGAAGCTGAGCAGTTCTTGGGATGTATGGCCTTGGAATAGAAATGATGGAGAGACTGTAAAACCTGCCAGCAAGGCAAGGCCTTTCCATCAGAGGAGAGAAAGGGCTGGAAGCAGATAAATAAGCATCCACAAAGAATTGCTCTTGAGGCTCTGAGGGCTCTGACCTGAGCAGGCTCTTCAGAAACACCTTTACTGCACGCTTAAAGGTGAGCATGAACCCTCCAGAACACACTTCCTACTGTAGGTGTTAAAGAAGTAGCAACCCCTGCCTCCTAGACATATTTAAAGCTTTTTTGGTTTACATTCCAGTGTGTGGAAAGCATCCCTGCAGCACACCAGTTATTCTATTTAGATGTTACAAAATATTCAAGAATTCTGAGCATAATGTTCGAAATATGTGAAAACAAGGCCTTTTACTTAATGAGTCTTAGATACAAGTCCATGCTGATGGATATGGGGTCATCCAGCAGTACGGCAGTTACACATCCCTTAGGAAATGCTGTCTTAGATCACATAGATACGAGAAATTGGTCACACCCATAAAATGGAAGTCTGAAATATTTCACTACTAAATAACTCCATTTATGAAGATGAAACTTTTTTCGAAGTAGGCTTTGACAAAAAATAAGCATTTGTGATTTAACTGATAATTCTGTAGCATGAATATACTGAGACCAGCCTGGATCTCAGCCACTGTGACACTCATTGCTGTCACTCCTCTCATCCTATTACAAGCAAATACTTCTTGTTCATGCTCGCTTTTCCTTTCTCAAATATTTAATATTTTTCTTTTCAGATAATGAAAACTATTTACCCTTTTGCATTTGCCACTTCTATTCATACCATAATCTGCTTTTCTATATATCTTAGTTTTTACAAACTTTTTCCTTCAAAGGACAACTTAAGTTCCACTCTGAACTTTGCAAATTGCAGACATTTACTGCACAGCGTACATTTAACATAAAGCTGTTTGGAAACAGAATCCTTATGTCTGACACACACATTCCAAGGATAAGCTTCACCAGAAGTCTGACCTTTGTTCAGCTGTTTGTTTTAAAAGATTTCAGCAGTCGCACAATTTTGTTTAAATGTAAACATTTGCTCTGTTCCCAATTATCTCCTCCACTATCATCTCCCATCAGACTGCCACTAAAACAATCACTTATCTTGTGTACAATTACTCTGCTTTTTCCTCATGGTCAATGCAGATGACTTTTTCCCAACTGCAGTCCTGAACCTATTCTTAAGATACAATGCAAGTTTTAGAGTGTTTTGAGTACCAGAATTTTCTTTTTAACCTCACTTGATATACTTCAGACTGTCTACAACAGACTGCAGAATATGCAGGTTTTGTTGATGCAGATAAACTCCAAGCACTTAGAGGATTATCAATATTCAGACAGTCCTACTTTCCAGTCACATCACTGGAGTTTCTGTGGTAAATGACATGAGGTGCTTTATTCTTGGCTAACCAAGGATAAGGAACCAGACAAATGTACCAAGTTTGACTCAGCCAGCTACAAAAAGGCAGCAAACACCATCGGAGGTGCCCTATGGTGACTGATACGTGACATGGGACACGGTGGAGACTCACAGCTCTCTGAAGCAGCGCCAAAGGCCAGGAGGGGAACCCTGAGGCATCTCCAGTAACACCAAACACCTTTTTGGGGAAACCAAACCAAGCCAAACCCACTGGCTATGACAGTGCTCCATTCAGTCTCCTCACTGCACTCCTCCAAACCGAATCCATCGAGGTGACAGCATCACAGGACGCCACATAAATATCCCTGCTATCTCCCCATGGAGCTTGTCAAAAACAATAAAAATGTACTTAGCATAATCAGGAAATAGACAACTGAATGGTTAAAAGATATGGTTGGGATAGAGAGACATGCCAGGCATTTGGATCAATATCACATTCAATAGCCTGAATAATCAAGAGGTTGTGGTCCTGGATTTACAGCATGTGAGCGAAGGACAGTGCTGGTAGTGGTATCAAACAGGAATTCAAGGTAACAGAATACTCTGCATTCATTCCATTAAGTGTTAAAGTGACTGTGTTAATATTGACACTAACCTGAACATTTAATCCATATTCTTTTGCTTTAGGAAGATCTTGCAGCAATGTTCACTTTGAAAATGCAGCTTAACATTAGATCATGAAGTCATTACAGAGGATACTGAGCTGGTTTCTTAGCAAGATACACAGAAAAACCACTTCTCCTCAGAAAAGTCATGAAAATGCTGAATCCTGTTTGAATCAGCACATGAAAATTAGTCACATGTAGGTGAGGGGACAGGATCAGAAACGAAGTGCTGCTCGAGAACATGACAGTGTGCACGCAGTCCCACTCAAAGAACTGCTTACGTAACTCAGGGCTCACAGTATCTATCAGCCACACACAGTATTCCTTAAAAGATTCCCTTTTACCGTTTGGGAGTTGAGTTACAGCAGTATCAACTTTCACACTGTTTAAAAACTTACATTTTAGCTTATTTTGGGAGCAGTTAAGTCCTACTCTACACGATTGCTTTCAGCTTGCCTATCTTCCCAGCACCTTATCTTGGTACCCATGCTTCTCAAATAGCACTTTACTACAAAATACGCTTTAAATAAAAAGAAAGTCAAGACAGTATTAGCACAGAATGAGGTTGGTGTAACATGATAAAACTGCACAATAAGATGGAAAAAAAAACCCCACAAGCAAAAAGAATCAGCAAGAAATACACAGAAAGAAGTAAACTTTTTGACAGTTTAATTCAGCAAAGGAGAGGTTTCCTCCACCTACAATACAGGAGGCCATTCAAAGATACAGAACGGAAGACAGTGCCCCTCCGTTCACGGTTCTAGTACAGTCTCCAAATCAAGATTTTAGGAGAAGAACCCATTATGCTCAGTGACGGTAGGAAAGCACATCTTGACGACATCCATGCCAAGGTGGTGGCGACCGGGACTACAGCGGCCACCTCAGCCGGCATCCAGGGGCGCCTCGGCGGGCCGGTGCACTGCGTGACTCGGGCAAAGTTACCTCCCGCCGCATTTTCCTCGGGCTTTGAGGCGCTCGTAACGCTCCGCTGGAGTACTGCGAGGCTTTGAGAACTACTGCTTGTAAAACATTTAAATCCCCCCGTGGAAAAGAAGAAAAAAAAAAAGCCCCAACGCGGCCGCAGCAGAGCTCAGCGGCACCGCAGGAGCTGGGCGAGCGCCGGGGACACGGCGGGGACGGCGCTCCCGGGAGGGCTTCTCCTTCCATCGGCCCCGCCGAGGGAGCAGGGCTGCGGGCAACAACCTCCTTATGACTCTCTCAAATTAATATTTCTAGGAGGAGTGTCACCTCCTGGAACCCGGCGCCCCGAGCGCGTCTCCGGGGCCGCTGAGGCTCCCGCCGGGCGCGGTGCCGCGGGCGCAGCGGGGAGCGCGGTGCCTCGGGCGGGCAGCGCGGGGCTCCGCCGCCGCCTCCCCATCCCGACCCATTCCTATCTCTAAGAGCCCTCTGGGCTTGAGCCGGACTGAGACCAGAGGCTTACCGCAGCAGCGCAGCCGCTGCCACCGATCCCGCCCGCCCCGCGGAGCCGCCTCCATCCACCGCCCGAGCGCATCCTCCGGCCGCATCCCGCTGCCCCCGGCACCGCGCCGGGATGGGCTCGGCCCCGGCAGCGCTCCCGCCCCCGCCGCCCCCTTCAAGGTCACCGCGGCGCGGGGCAGCCCCGGGGGTCGCCGCTCCCGCTCCTACCTGAGCCGGCGAGCGGAGCGGAGCCGCCGGGAGCGCGGAGCCGCCGCTGTCCCCTCACCGGCGGCAGCGCCCGGGGACTCGGGCCGCGCACGGCGCCTCCTCCTGCGCCGGGGCCGCTGCGCTGCGCTGGGAGGCGGCGGCTCCGTCAGACTTAGCGGGGAAGCCCTGGGGGGGGCGGGCAGCGCCTCTCCCCACCCCGCGAGGTGCCGGAGCCGAGCCGAGCCGAGCCTCCCCCGGCGGGGCTGGGGCTCCCCTCAGCGGGGAGAGGCTGCGCCGCGCCCGCTCCGCCGCCGCGCTGGGCTCCCCTCAGGGCCGCCTCAGGTGCGCGGAGCCTGCGCGCCTCGGGGGATGCGCGGCCGCGGCGGGAAGCGCCGCGCGGGTCAGGGCGGCTCCGGGGCGCTCCGGCGAGACGGGGCTCGGCCGCGTCTGTTCGGCACCGAACCTTTAACACCAACGCCTTTCTCTCGCTTTTTTGCTTTTTTTTTCTTTTTTTTCTTAACACTCGGCAGTTTTCTGCCAGAATTCTGCAAAAATCCCAAGGGGAAAGCCTGGCGCGGATTCTGAGAGATGGAGAGTCCCGCCCCGGGACACAGCACCTGGGGAAGTACAAAAAATGGAATAATGATGTACAGGTGATGTGTGTTACACAGACGGAGCAACAGCACTCCGGATTTAGAAAATTAGTAATAAAACCCCACCCCGTGACTTAGATTTGAAGATAGTACTTTCGTTCGCAAAGAGGATGGCATCTTTGAAATGTTGCCAGAGTAGTTAACGCTGGGTATTTAACCAACACGTTCTAGGTTTACACATAGGCTTAAGTTAGCTTTCATACCAGTTCTCTTGTGCTACATAATGTTTTCACCCTGAGAGTTAAAACCAGTTACCAAATGTCTCCAAAGTTGAACCGAGACAGAGTGAATTTTGAACAGCAGAAAAATATATTTGGTAGGTAGGGTGGGGTTTTGCGTGGTGTAAAGAATGCACGCACATCACACAACACCTGTCGACTGCTGCAGCGAACAACACCAGCATTTTACTTGGAAAACTGGAAGTCTTCCACCACTTTTTATTGGTGAATAGCAGCGCTGCCTAGCCCTGGTTGTTTGACAGATGATACACTGTTAATTATATTCTGATTACTATCTTGGCTTCTTCCTTAACACCATTTAAATTCCAGTTTTAACCTTATCTCAGCAAGGACTTAAGGAAAAAGTAGGACAGCCAATGTAAAAGTACAAATCCCTCCACGTCTTCTAAAACTATTTCTAACTTATTGAAACCCAGGAGAAGCTGTTACCATATATTTGTAGAGCTTTCAGACAAGCTTGTTAACAAAATCCAGACTTGTAGGTCTCACCAAGCTCAGTTATCAGCCTTGGAAGAAAATCAGAAACCTGTAAGTATTCTGCAAATATCTAGATTGGTTTTCTCATCTGATCTTAAACCACATGCTTACTGCCAAGTGAGAGTGAACAAGGGTGCTTTCCCCTGCTACATTTCCCTGGGTCATGAGGAAGATCAAACCAACTGAGAAAAACTAATCAAGAATAGCAGCATTTTTGTTTTGACAATGCTTAGAAAGATGGCAGAGAAAGCCTGAATGAAATGTTTACAAAAATAATCATGCAAACATTAGGTAAATGCAGTGCTATTTTCAGCTTGTGCTTATTAATCATTTAAAGCAGATGATTGGAGTGCCATTTGAAAAGCATTAGATGTTCATTCTTACTAGCTGCCTGCAAATGCGTTTCGCTGGTAATTCTGTGCTGCACAAAAACATTACAAACTCCAGACTGTTTTCACAGAAATACTAAATTCCACGCTCAGCTACACCTGTTAAAATACCCAGGCTCACAGTGCAGAGCTCAGGGGTTAAATCTCACCCAGAAGGACAGTCTCCAATCATGTGATTCCTCACATCAGAACATCCTCAGCGGGTCAGCTACTGCAGCTGGAATTAATAACTCCAGAGCAGCACAAACAAATTATTGCTTTCCTTGCTTCCTCTTCATCTTCTGATGTTTAGCCCCTACAACCGACTTTGTCAATCATGGTGAAATAGCAGAAGTGTCTGGCTGTTTATCACTTGTGATAAGCAACGAATGACAGGGCAGCTTTCTTCATTTTAAGATCTTCTGCCTATGAAAATCTTTCCCCATGCAGACAGTGAAGTAGAACTTTGTACATTTCTGCCAACTTTAGAAGCTGTCCCCATATTTTTGTAGAGTACATGACAGGGGTCTCAGCACGTCTTTTCTGCTACTACAGTGCTTCTAGGAATTCAACCTCTTATGTACAGGTTTTAAAAATACTTTAAGTGTGATGTTAACAGTAACAACATCAACTAATGACTAAATTTAACACTTCTTATTATATTTTAGAGATTAGGACCATTTGTGTTATGTTTTTCCCTAAATTCATTGCACCTCCTCTCACCTAAGGTGACGTTCAGAGATTCCTTTAAATTTTTCCTCACTTTCCTGGTTAATGGGGGAACATATGTGTAGTGGGGGTCATCTCTTTTGCCAAAAGGATCTAATGGAGCAGAGATCACGTAAGCACTAAACTCCAGCCCTATACTTGCCTCAAGTTTGAATAACCTAACAGTGACTTATCCTTCTCAGAGAGTTCTTTTCCGGTTTTAGCTTCACATAATTTTCACAACCTGGAGCTTAATTTCCACACTAGCAAAACAGGAGAGGAATTTCAAGGAAATTTCAGAAGGGAAGCGATAATGGATGCCAGTTCAGCAACTTGGATTTTGGCTGTATTATGTTAGAATGAAGCAGCTATTTGTATTTCAGCCTCCTTCAGGAAATTTCTAAAAATAGATGTGTTTGTGGAAGGGCATAACTGTGATGTCTTGATACCAGATATAAACATAACATCTCCCATCCCGTGGAGCCCTTAGGCACTCACAGAGTTTACCTTTGAACTGCCATTGGTGCCAAATGGCAACACTGAGAATGAAAGTGAAGAACACTTGATCTGCCAAAAATGTAGTAATTTGTGGATCAAGAGAGCAAAGTGCAATCCTAAAAGCTGTCCTCATCCTTCAGGCAGAGAGGTTGTACCAGGAGTGGTTACACAACACCACGGGGCTGTGTGAAACATGAGCAGCAGGGAGGACTTTTGGAGTGCCCACACTGGACTCCCAGCCACCAAGTCCAACTCTTTTCTAACAAATTGGGACATTTCATTACCAGAATGTTCAGACCCGGCCGTAGCTTCTATTAAGGAAAAACTCCCATGGTATCAAATGCCACCAAACCATGGCACGAGTCCAGCATCTGATAGAGCAGAAAATGTATCCCTGTGAATCGCCCGTGAGATCTCCTGCAGTAATTTCACACCCTCACAGCAGCCTCCCAGTGAAAAGCCAACCAGCCCTAAATATCTGCTGGTTTTAAGAGCAAAAGTAACACCAGACAAAGGCTGTGTCAGTAAAACACTCTGTGACACTGCCGTGATGTCCTATAGCAATCAGCACGAGGAAATTGCTTTTTGCATTTAACTTTTCGACATCATATGCACTACAGGAGAGGACAACAAAAACCTGCCCTCTGCTTTCTTTTGAAAAAATACAAGTTGACCAGAGGATTATTAGGTATATTGGGATATTCTGGAGCCATCCTTTTGCTGTTCTAATTCAGTATCAAAGCAAAAATAGTCGAGTGCAAAGGACACATTGTGTTTGCACTTACATGAAATGACCTTGCTGTGGCCCAGCTTCAGCCGTGCAAAAAGTGGAGAGACTTCCACTTCCACCTGAAGTTCAGCAATTCTACAGGTCAGACACAAAGTTCCTGTGCTGTTGGCACTGCTGACCCTGGCTAGAAATAAGATTGACTAAGTTACCAATTGATTTCTCCATAAACCAAATCTGGTTCTTCTCCGGCAGAAAGAATTCTGTAATTTGTTATACGTCACATAAAGTTGATGATCTTGCAACCAAAAGCACTTTGTCAGAAACAGCATAAAAGGCCATTTTCTCCCACAATTAGAACTCAATGGATGGAGGTGTCCACAACACCTTTATTCTAAAAAAAATTTCTAAAAAATTAAAGAGCCCTACCAGTCAACAAGAAGCCACCACAAGACAAAAAGTCAGAAAAGAATATGGTGAATAGAGATAACGCAGTATTATAGTTATATATTTTCTGAAAGGGCCACAAGTCCGTTTTGCCAGATGCATAATCTGACTTGGTTTGTCATAATCTGCCAATTATATATATATAAAAGGGGACAGAATAACTTTTTTGACCCCTGAACTCCTTAGCAGTCACAAAGTCCTTTTATATACATAGGGTAAATTGTGCAAAAGGGCTTTTTGCAATATCCAAACCTTTTTGCACCACACCGAGACAATCCTCTTAAGTTATGCAGCAAGACTGCTTAAAAAAACCCCCGAATTCTATATATCACCCATCCCACAGATTACTGTGAGAAATCAGTTGGCAAAATTAAAAGCTTTAGTAAGGATGACATTGTTTGAGAACAACTTACACATTTTGTTTTATTTATTTATTAACAAGGAATTACATGAGGGAAAATGCTCAAGTGGACCCAGTACTGGATTAAAAACCTCCAAAAACACTCTGAGAACCAAAAGATGGTGAATTACCAAATGTTAAGTCACAGCAATGTCATTTTACAGTTAAGAAGAAAAAAGACAACTTCTACTTGTATAATAATCACAAATAATCTCAAACATAGTCTTTTCCTTTTGATTTTTCAACTATTTTTTACTTTGTTTTCTGAGAAGAAATCCTGGTAGATTGAAATAGGCACCAGTTTGCAAAATTAGTGCAAGTACCAAAGATCCTGAATGTGGCAGAGCATGAAATCCTTGGACATGGGATGTAGGGCATTTCAGAAACAAGAGTAAAATCAAATTTAAAAAAAAAAAAGCAGTGAAAACAAAGCAGCAGCTAAAGGTCAGTACTGGAAAATCAGCTGAGTATTGGCAAATTTGTCTCAACATTCCTACAAATTTAAAAGTCAGTTCTTTCTTTCTACAGCAGCTTCCCAAGGGGAAGCAGAACCATTGATTTAAATACTAGTTGTCATCAATGGTTGCAAGAGAAATTCCCAGAGAAAATACTACACAAAAATACCTAAAAGAAAATATTTATCAGTAACATAGAATTCATGGTGCAAATAAAAGTGAACTTAGCAAGGCAAAATGAACCTAGATGTGGTCCCAGTGGTCATTTTATAAATCCCAGATTGAACTTGCTGCTCTTTGGGTAAGAATAATTCACAATTTGAGAATAACAACATTTTACAGTATCTTCTTTGGACTGAAGGTTGTAAGTTACAATCCTGCTATTTTTTTAGGAAGCCCACTTACCTTTCATATTTCAAGTCGTAATAAAAACCAGCACCAGGGCAAGGCAAATCTGACAACATGCATTTTAAGTGATTGCTTTAAGTCATAGATGCCAGGAAAAACAATCAGGAAGCCCCTGGATGCACTCAGGAGACCCGTGTCACTGCAGAAGGAAGTGAACAATGCTGTCAGGCTGCTCTGCAATTTCTCAGCAGTGAACTCCGCCTTTTCACTTTTCCAGCTTCTGGCCAAAACTCCTGCTAATGAACCCAGCGATTATCTCTCACTGCGCTCTATAATCACCTCGGATCTCCCCACAATCACTACAAATGAGCCCTGAGGTGAGATGAACACGGGCATTCCTGTCAGATTCGGGCACCTCCCAGCAAAGCACTCCCAAATCCATCCCACAATTAGCCAGCACTCCCAAATTAATCCCACAATTACCCGTGTGCTGATGGGCTGAGCTGTTTCAGGGGTCGATGAGGTTTAACTCGTGTGGAAACAGCAGCAGTGAGGCCCTTCATGGCTCAGCAGGTACAGACCTGGCATTTGTGTGGCCTCACCTGCAGCCTTCAACTCTGAAAAGAGTGGGTTCTACATATATATAGATATATAAATATAAATATATATGTACACACTCACAGATATAAAACAATGAAAAGAGAAATAAGTACACCCAGATAGCAATTCCAAATCTCAGACGCCTTCAGTGTCCCCACTTCCACCTTTCCATTATCTGGAGAGAGAATTTAAGGTGCCTACACACTTAAATTATGCACTTAAGGATTAATTAAGAATTAACCTCTGATATTGTTTTATAATTAAATCCATATATCTGTCTAATGATCCTGGGCAGATATTGGAGTGATGAGTGCAAGCAGCAGGAAGGCAAAGATGTGCATGTGGATTACATTGGGGATGGAAGAGTTACAAACCTTTTCTTACTTTTCATTCAACTTCATTTCCTTGTAGCATTTCAGCAACGTATTGATTTATATTGACCTAGGACTTCTAGACAAAAAATTACTCCCAGTTAAAAACTACTTTTTTTCCCTCAGCCAATAAATTCTGATTCTTTCTTATTTCAGTAAGTATGAAAATTGTCATTTAAAGCTTTAAACCTGAACTTTGTCAACAACAATATACTGACAAAGTGCATCCAAACCACAGTTTTTCTCTCAGTATAACTTTCTACACAACTTTTAATTAACCATGGATAAACACTGGGATGAATTTTATTTTAAAATGCTTTTCTGGAGTGGTCTGAGTTTCTGCAGACTTATTGATCCTGAAAATACTCCCTTATCTTCAGTGTTTCCCAGCGATAATTGGATAGAAATTACCTTGGGAATAGTGTCTGACACAGAACACCAATGCATTGTACAAAAATAATCCCCCAGCTCCTGAAGTTTTAAGATTTAATTACTTCTTAGAGATGGTTTAAACTTTTTATTATATGTAAGTGAAATCCCAGCACAAGTTCTTGGGAGAAGTGTTATTCTCTTACAATGGGATTTGAATGGTTTGGGCTTCTCAGCAAATGGTCTTGTCCTGCTGCTCTGCTCTTGCTCCCAGGCTGATGCACACTCTGTCCTCACTCACAAACACTTCCTAATGAGGCAAATATTACTTTTATATATTATATTACAATTTATAACTCTCACCAAAATAAACAATTTTTGATGGAATAGAAGACTTTAAAAAAAAAAAAATTAACGTCCCATCTTTCCTGAATGTGGCAGCTACAAATGTTACTACACGCAGCTAGCTGCCCTAATGATCATAGAAAGCCTGGATCTCAGCAGCAGGAGTGAACTGGGATAGGCTGGAAAACAAAAGCTGGAACAAGGCTTGAAAAGCTCGTGGTGGGTGGGCTGCCAGTCCTTCCATGACCACTTGCCAGAACAGTTCTGGGATGACTGCTCAGACTAAAAAGTCCCTGAGTCTTTCAGAAATCCTCCCCTTTGCAGTTCCATAACCTGTTTTTGCCTGGAATGAATAGATTGGGATAAGCACCATCACTTCTCCCCGGCAGCTCTGGTTACTCCAGACTTTTTCCTTTCTTTCTCTGTGAGGAGGAAAGGAGAGAGTTCTTTGCACAGAGTGAGGTCCCACAGATGGACTGTGCTGTTCCCAGCGGAAGGAGGCAGCCAGGCCTTGGTCCTGGAAATTAAGTTATCTCTGTTTCCTCTTTCAGTTCTCTCCTGTCTCTGGTTTATTTCTTGGTTAAACCAATGCTCATTAGTTGTGTCTGCATTTAGTCTCCAACAATTGGCAAAATTGAAAATACACATTCGATTCAGCGTTAGGGGAGCTTCAGTAAGGAAAATCCAGGAATTTCTGCACTAAGGCAAATGTTAAAGGTTTAGATGAGGCAGCAAATCAACTCACAGAGTGCAGAGCTGTACCTGCCCAGAGGTCACAATCATCCTGTAACCTGCCTGCAAGCACAGAGGACAGGCTTAAGTGTACATTCAGTTATTTAAGACCAAAGAAAGCAAACCCAGGTATGAAGATACAACATTTTTTAAACTGTTGTTTTATTATACAATAGTAAACCCACACCAGGAAACTTCCATAGCCCAGCAAAAAAACACCAGGAAATCCTCATCCACTCCTTAAAACTCCTCGCAGACTACATACACACATTACTTACTTCTAATGGGCTGCACTGACATATATTAATCAGAAAGTCTCCACTAAAGCAGTAATTATTCCAGTTCTAAGGGGGTGTTGGGCTGGATGTACTTAGTACAGATTAATATTCTTTTAATTATGTAACTTACTGGGATCTGTGAGCTGGCAGGGCTGGTGGTTTCTCAGTGCGAGGCATACATGGCAAAGCTTCACCAGTCTCTCATCTTTTCCCCCCCTCTCCTTTTTGTTTCTCATATGGTTACATAAAAACAGCAGGGAAATGAATTATGCATATTTTTTAGCACACTGAAAAGTTAATGAGAAGTTAAATACAACTTACATGTGTGATTGCACAAAGCACTTATTTGACCTTGCTAAGCTTGAACAGGCATCCTAAGATTAGCCTGGCATGTATTTCAAGTGTATGAAAAATACAAAATTGGTTCTTAAAACACTAGTACAGACTGTTTCATGCCTAAATCCTCATTATGTGCAGTGTATTTATAGGAAATGACTCAACTTTAAAGTGTGCAAAGACAAGTAAACTCTCCCTCCTTGTGGCAAAGTGGTGCCCGTGTATTCAGATGCTCCTCGCCAAGCTGCAGCCTTCAATAAACCACGCTCTGCACAGGCAGGAGCAAAGACTCTGCAAAGGTTTCCATGTACCAATTTTGTCATCATGGCTGTGAAATATCGCAGCATTTTATAGTGGAGGAAATGGGAGGGAGGGAGCAGAAGGAGGTGAAGAAGGGGAAGGAAAACCCTTTGACACTTTTCGGCTCGAGGGTTTGCACACAAAGCTGAGGGCCCCACAAAGCCCATGGTGACACTTTCGTTCTCCAGCTCCCTTTGCCTCTCCATCATTTGTTACATCTCATTTTAAGTCAGGCCTTATTAGCCACAGGGCAAAGCAAGAAGTGAGTGAACAGAGACACCAAGGATAGAACAAACTCCCATCCTTCCAGCACCACAAACAGAGACTGTTTCGTTCCGTGCTTTATTCCCTATTCCTGTGTAGCAATGGAAAACACAGCAGTGCAAGATCTGATACACCATGAACCAACCCTCCACGGCCTCAAGGAACACCATGGTAAGAGTTGCTTCTGTTTATCCATTTGGGAAAGAGGCAATAGTTCAAGGAGTTGAAAAAAAATCACATTCTTCTTCAGCAATATCTGAAAAAATACTGTACTTCTGATATTAAAAAGTTACTTCAGTAACTGAGCTCTGCTGAGAGCTCCTGGACAAAGTTTCAGCCTCAGCTGACAGAAGCAGACAAGGTTTAAGTTTTCCTTACTAATTTATGCAAAGAATGAGAGGATGAAGAATACTAGATTGTTGTCTCCCAAAATGGTAAATACAGGTAAGCTGTGGGAAGTGATTTTTAATACCATTGTTACACTGGGGAAAACAGACCATGGACAGAAAACCATACATGACACTCAGACAAGGGCACGTGTACCAGTAACCACAGCTCTCAAGTCCTTGACCTTTAATCACTAATTAAAATAAAAAATATTTTTAATTTGTGCAACTATTCACTTTCCTTGACTTAATGTCTCCTCACCCCCACAGCCTTTTTGGCTGTACACATTACTGCGTTGTATTGCATTATTACAGAGCTCCTGATTTCCAGAGGATTAACTCCTGGGTAAGTTATGTAGGTCTGAGCAACAGTTATAAAAATTTATTCCCCCAAATGCACCTCTTTGTATCACACTGCCTATTTCTGCAATGTCTGAGTTAATATAACACATTGCAGCTTTCCCATGCTTTTAGTGCTGGGGAATAATACATTTTTTCAAAGTGATTATTCCATGCAAGAAAAGGCTTTAAACTGGCAATACTTTAGGCATGTTATTACAAAGGTGCATAAAACCGGTTTGATATTATTGCCCCATGGAAATTACTTTGGCCTCGTGCAACTCTTAATACCTTAAAACCAGCAGCCTAAGGAGACAATATTGCAATAAAGAGGCTACATGGACTCTGTGTTTGGTGCCCTTATCTTCCCTTCCTCTTTATTATATACACTTGCATGAAAATCTTTCACTTTGCCACCACTTTGTTCCTTTTCTTTTCCCTCTCCTATTATGATGGAAATTATTTAAGAATTAACCTGCTGCCACTAACTCCCAGGTCAGTGTCTCTGTTTCTGTTTTGACATCATCTAAGGAAGATTAATTTGGATACAGGCTCTGAATGGCAGCTCAGGGAGGATCCAGCAGCCAGAGCCTGCACTCCGCTACTGAGCTAAGGAAAAAGAGGACGAGTCTCACAGGCTTCAAGTTCCTGTGCTCACTTCTGAAAATGCAAACCTACAAATAATCAGCATATTTCTTTGCCTTTAAAGAAATCCTGGGTTTGGATTTTCCTCCCTCAATGACTTCACTGTTTATGCATGATGTAATTAATGAGTTTATCAACTTTTTCTCTGCACATCACAAAAGAAATCTGAAAGCAGGAATTGCCTTGGGACAGACCAAGAGCCTGGTCTTCAAGGAGACACTTAAATGTTTAAAAATATAAATAGACATTATTGAATTGGCAGCTGCAGAATGCCTGTCTGGAAAACAGCAAAGTAAAATAAGTACCAGCCTGAAGAAGTTCCAGGTGTGTCACTGATGGTGGGGAGAAAAAAAAAAGGTGTTAAGGCTGGACCCCCTGGCAGCAGCGAGAATGTTTGTGCCTCTCTGTGTCAGCACAGACCAGTCCTGCTGGCAAACGTGGCTTTGAGGGAGAATCCCTGCAGTCCATACACCAGAAACTGGAATGGAAAGGCAGGAATGACAACCCACTGTGCCAGAACCAGCTCAGCATTCCCACGTGCAGCCAACCAGCGCAGGGAAACACGGAGAGGGAAGCAACGCTTTGGGATCCTCAGGGCTGTGCTGTGCCACCTCGGGTCAGCACATCTGTCAAACCTACCCGATATGTGCCTGTGTATCCACCAAGAGAGCAGCTGAAAACAGGGTTTTACACAATAATCCAAGTCAAACTAAATATTTGACAATTTTGTCCGACTCCGTTCGGCTGAGACTGCTCTTGCTCTTCCCAGTGAGCCGTTTGTGTCTCGCACTCGATGGTACCGACAGCAAAATATGATTTGGACACAGACCATTAAGCCTCTATTTGCAGTATCTTTTCGTAGGTTTTTCCATTTTTAAAATGATGGCTATTACTGGTTCTTTGCTGTTTTCCTCAGGGGGAGGAAAGCATCTCTTTGGAACACGTATAGCCTGAAATAGCCAGTGTTGTTTGGCTAATATTACACAAGTGCTAAAAGCAAAAGCACAGGTTTGCAGGGCAGCGGCTCAGCCATGGAGGGGAAGAGGTTCAAGGCCTTCTGTAAAACTGAGATTCACAACTCTGTATGATCAAATTCAGGCAGTCGAGCAGCAAACAGAGCTTAGAAAAGAATCCAAGTCCTGCCCATCAATACACTTGAACCAAGTCAATACAGATGTGCTGGTGCCATGGCACCGGCGCTTACACCGCCACACCACTGCTGTGTGAGACACACTGCATGGCTGCTTTGGGACTTCTTTCCTCAAAGAGATACCCAATTTCTCCTTAATTTAATTTTAGAGTGGAGGAAACAGAAACACCTGTGGCTGTTTACCAGCTCACCTCCTCTGTTATTTATGAACTGTGAGTTTATGTGCCTGAGAGGAGAGTAAAGCAGCTGAGAAAGGCATTTTTTACAAAGACCATTAAAAAAGGGGAACCTGAGACACTTTTCTAATTAATTTTCAGAATTAAGATCAGGAGTAAGCTCCTTCCAAGTCCACAAACTAATAGTATCATCCAGGGATTTGCAGTATAAGCTAAATGTTCCAGTTTGGGTTTGTCTCCTCCACTGTCCTTTGGGGCAAGCAGTCATCACACACAGAAATAAATCTATTGTGTTGTTTGGGGGTTTTAATCCCCTTTCTGTGCCTTTGTTTCTGTCACTTTGATTCCTCTTGCAGAAGTGGTCTCAGTTAGATGGTGTTTAACACCAGGTGAATGACAGAATCTTGAAGGTACCCAAATATTGCCAGCAAAATCCATTTGTGTATCCAGCTTGTACAGCAGCTGACGAGGATGCCACAGGGTGCCACAGAGGTGTTCAGACGTCAACATGATCAACACATTATTGTAGATATCCAAACAAAAGACACATTTTAGCACTAACAACCAGTTTCTTTCCTTGTTTCCAGTAATCTTCATAGGTGAGCTAATGACAGGCTGAAATCTGTCAAGAATTTTTTTTTGCAAACCCATCGTTTCCTTAAGTGAAAAAATAAATTTCAAAAGTGAGTCAGAAAAATCCTGTCACTTTCCCAGGCCACCCATCCTAGGGACAGATTAATTCTTTGGCAGCTTCTCCTCATGTGTGGCCTAAATCCCCAGCCCATTTCACTGCAGGCCTCTTGAAAACTAGTTCATTACTATTCTCTGTGCAATTAGTATTTATTTATTGGAAGACTCGTCACATCTCACCCTCAGTCTTCCCTGCTGCAGACTAAACATGCCAACTCTTCCAATCTTTCCCCACAAGATATCTTCGCCAGACCTTATTCCTGATTCTCCTCACTGGCCTCCCTCCAAATTGTCAACATCTTCCTCATCGCAGGGTTCCCGAAATTGGACACAGGGCTGCAGGAGGAGCCTTATCAGTAATTGAGTGGAAAGATTACTTCATCATCTCTGAGACAATCCTGTTTATGCAGCACAGCACTTGCTTTTTTTGGTACTTGTGTTCTTTGGCAAGAATATGGAATTATTAGCCCTTGTTTAATTACTAATCCGTGGCAGCTCCCTTTGCTGTAAAGCTCTCGGTTTCCAAGAGCCTGAGCCTGAGTTTTGGCTCATTCAGCTGACACAGTGAGCAACTTTTCTTTTTCATCTTACAAACGCTGTCTTCAGGAATATTCCGGATCCTTCATCCTTGTTTAGATTCTATCATCAGCAAGATTTGCAGTCTAAGATCTCAATTTTTCCATGTTGCCTCATCCTCCCCTCCTCCCACTCGCACTGCCTGGCACACAACATCCACAAGCAACAGTCCCAAAGATCCCATGATTTTGGGGGTTGCCAGCACCATTAATCACAGAACACACATCCTAGCTCTATATTTTGATAATCTTCACCTTTGCAAAGCTGCTGACTTAAAAACTAAAGGATATTTGTCCTTCAGGCAGACTACAAATGATATTCCATGGCAGTACCCCCTGCACAGCTGTCCAGCTGTCAAACGTGATCAAATTCAGCAAATATTAAGTGCCAGGGTGCATTTTGCTTGTCTGGGAGATTTCAACTCTTTTCACTGTTTTGAGCACTAAAGACAACTAGAACAAATTGCAAAATTAGGGTAATGTTTATAGAACTCCCAAGAAAGTCTTAAAAATTAAATCTCTTTAGGAGCAATTTTAATTCCATCTACAAGGAACTTTAGGAGTCTTCTGAGGAGCTTTGTGACCCCTAATTAGAACTTTGTACAGACAGAGACTAGAAATTAACTGAAATACCCAGACATACTGAAATAGGAATCTTTTCCCCTCCAATTACATAAAAGCTATAATTATATTTGTTACATAAACATCTTAACTGGGGAAAACATTAGATAATTGAAGACAGTGCCTCCCTCCAACCCCAGTTCCCCACCACTCACACCACAGCAAGGGTAAAATTAACTCAGCAAAGTGTGTTCCCAGGGCAAAGCTGCTTCTGTGCATGGATGGCGCAGTGCTGCTCACGCTGGGAAAGAAAGATGTGAAAAGAAACTATCTGAGGCTATTTTGCAGGTCACCTTTTGTAATGCAGCTGCATTTTCAATCTGTTTAATCAGTGTCAAGAGTCCAGCCTATAAGAAATCAGATGAAGAGCAAGAAATTATTTAACAGACTGAATAATTGCTTTGTGCTTAACCAGCGATGACAAAGATCCCAAACTCCACCGCTGCTGGCAGAAATCAGAAAGATTCTGAGCTGCAAAAGGGCTGAAAGGTTGATCAGCTGTGACTCAACTCATTGCAGGATGAGAAGAAACCTGTTCATTTTTTCTCTCCTTAAAACCATTTTTCTCTCTGGAAGTTCCTTGCAGAAGGCCACCAACAGTCACTGCTTTCCCCTGCATTCAGGAAGACAGAAATGCAGTTCTGGCTGTTGCACCTTGCCCTGGGGGAGGCAGTGAGGTGACTCTGGGCTAGAGCCAGCCTGGCCCACACTCACATTGATGGGTCCTGAGGAACAACAGGGACTGGACTGACAGGGAGCAATCCTGCTGCTATCCTGTCACAGAGCTTTGCTGGTTCAGCTCAGCCAAGCCTGAGGATTTCCTCCTGTCCCCAGCCTTGCTCAGTGCCAGGCCCTCTCCTTGCCAAGGGTGCCAAATAGGATCAGATACACAATCACAGCCTGCTGGAATTGGGACAGAGCAGATCACTTGGAGTTCAAACCAGCTCCCAGAGATTCAAGGGGAGCAAATGGGGAGGGACACAAATCTGTGCACGTGTGGTGGGGGATGTCTCCATTTTCCTAAGCCCCAGCACTGTGGTTTTTGGGTATGACAATGGATCTGGTTTGTATCAGTACCTTCTGCTCCCCAGCAGCACAAAGCTGGCTCAGCAGCCCAGCTCCTGCAGAGCCCTGGATGCTGCACACATTCCAGGCAGGGGGAGAGCTGGATTGCCACCAGGTGAGAGGCAACACCAGGAGAGCAGGGACAGCATCAGGATTCACGGACCCCAACTCCTACAGGTACAGCAAATGCTGTGACACAGCTCTGTGAGTGCCCTGGTAGTGGTTTCTCTGTGCAGAGGCAGCAGTGGTCTGGGACCTCATTTGTGTAACAAGCTATTTAAGAGGGAAGCTAATTGAAGTACATAAATCCTGAAGAATATCACATCAAGCCAAGAGACTATTATTAGCCCAACCTAGATAATGTTATAGAAGTGCATTAAGAAACCTCAATAAAAAAATTACTAGGAAACATTCCCCACTCCAAGATCCCAAGAGATAAATTCTCTCATGCAATGATTAGATATTATCCAGAATAATAAAAAAGAATACTTAAAATGGATTTGGAGAAGGAAGGTAGAGACAGCACAAGTTCACCCAAATGGGTCACAGCCTGTTCCTAACGTTCACTGCTTTGGAGGTAAGAGATCAGAGCCATCTAACAGTGGCAGCTGAAAGGAAAATTAAACTATAATTTTGCCACAAAATTATTTTTTAATTACATGTTACTTATGTAAATGTTGATGTAAAGTTAATGGACCCAGAAGCATTTCCAGCAGCGTCCTCTGATCAACTCTGGTCTCGTTCTTCCATTACCTGTCCTAAGTATATTGAATTTTCCCCTCTGCCTGTTTCTACTGATCCTACCAGACAGAAATAGCATCTATGGGCATTTCCATCCTTGAGCAGGCTGGAGCACCAGGACACATCTGGGTTTCTGTTCCAGTCATCACAACCCATGAGGACTATGCTGATGTGGACAGAAAGCTGAGAGACTAAAAGCAACCAGGTTAAAAAAATCCAAACAAAACCAACCACACATATACACACACACCAAAAAAAAAAAAAAAAAAAGAAAAGGAAAGGAAAGGAAAGGAGAAAAAGGAACAATGAAGCGTGTACAGTGAAGAAAGGAGAGTGAGATGAAGCAGGACAAAACGCTAAATCCCAAAACACTCTTCAAAAAGCCAAGTGATGTTGTAACCTTAGATTGGTTCATTAAGAATGAGGTTAGGTTGCAATCATTTACCATCTCCCTTTATTCTCCATCAATAATAAAGCAAAGTTGCTTTAGGAACAGCAATCTTGCTTTCACAAAGATGAAACTTAGACTTTTTAATGTGACAAAGAAATCCCACAAACCAATACAAATTGGATTTCCCTGTCACTATGTCAATAAAAACCCAGCTGACTTCCAGGTAAAAGTAGAGGGCAATGTCCAGTATTCATTAACCTGAACAGGCCAGTGATTCAGGAGGCACAGCCGTTTTTAATACTGATAAAAATAATTTTATGTAAGCTGAGTGCCAGGAAGTTCACTTCCAAGGAGTCTGAACAATTTTGGTAGAGCCCACTACTGCACAAGAGTTACACAGAACAGCTATTTATAGTTATTCCAACTAATACAGAGTTATCAGAAACAAGCTCTGGTTTTTATTCATAGTGTAAAGGTGAAAAACACAGAGCAATGGAAAAACTCGCTCAGCAAGCCCCTGTTCTCCCAGGCTGCAACTCCACTGCTCCCCCTGTTTGCAGCGGGTGTCCCGTTGTTCTCAGGAGCTCAGGGAGGCCCACCAGGGCAGGCAGCAGCTCCTGCCCAGCACAGGGTGTCGACAGCCAAGGTTCACACTGACTTACCCTCAGGGAGGTGCAGGAACACCCAGCTGTGCTTAAATCTCCAGCTGAACCAGGCAAAAACACCCCCAAACTGGCAAAGGTGGTCTCTTACTTCCCCTGCCAGTGGCTACGCGAGTGAACACCGAAACATTTGACAAGCTGTACTGAGTATTACAAAAACTAAAACCCCAAACTAATTTCAATCTGAAACTGCTTCTGCATCAGAACAATTCTCTCCCAAAACCCTGACCAAACCAGCCCCCCAAACCTGCCAGCACCACAATCCAAACTGCCACTGGTGTTCAGCACATGCACTGTCCCACCTCGGGTGTCTCTGGGTGTTCCTGATCCATACAGAGCTCTAAGAGGTTACTTCGGAAACCCGAAGCAAGCGAAGTACTCTGAACTCAGGGAAGCAAGAGCCTGGAGATGAAGCAAATTTATTGTTCCAAGTGTTGAAATTAGGGAGTATTCGAAATCAACAGCCACACACTTGATGGAAATCCAGCGAGTATGAATGAACAAATCCAGAGAACCCTTAACTAAGTTACAAAGCTGTTGTAGGATGGCGGATATATGTCAGAGAGCCTTGTAGGTAACCCATGGTTTAGAAAAGATGCTCTCTGCACAAAGGACAGGTGGAGAACAGCATCACTGATGTACGAGTCCCATTTCTCTCAGGCAAATTACTGCATAGATATCTAAGGTTTCTGAACAGCTTTTACAGCATTGTAAGATAACATAATGAAAATACATTGTATTTGAAACCAAAGAGCAGCATATTAGACATGCACTGGTAGAAAACATCCTGTGTGCCACTAGAGATGTTAAAAGTACCATACACAACTTGGATGTTAATCTAAAAGCGTAGTTATTTCCTTTGACTTCTTTTTTTTGTGGAAAAAAAGTCTACATGGTCATAAAGCTGGAATTCTCAACATTCAGCTGTGGTGGGTATGACATGAACATACAGGGTCTTCATGTTCAGGTTCTTCATGCAGATGTCCTTTGTGATCTCTGAATGAAGGAAAGAAGACAGAAACAACAGAGTTAGTGCTCTTTCTTACAGGGAAAACCATGAACTTTTTTTAAAATTTGCTTTATTCAGACATTTCTGCTGGTTCCACCACAGTGAGACTGGGACAGAAACTGCCCAGCTCACAATTCCCTCCTGTTAAAGCCCAGTGCATGAAAGGAAGGGTCACCACCTGTCAGGAGTGTCCCTGCAAGAGCTGAAGAGCCTGTTTTATGTTCCAAAGTAGAACTTTTTGAAAGTCTACATCAGCCCACAGCTCTCATCTTCACATCCTGACAGAGCAGTACCTAGTTCAGAAAACTCTAACACCATGATATGAAGTCAATATAAACAGTACAACACAAGGCACTGAAAGCCAGAGTCCCTCATAAAGAGTTTATACGTAAAGCAAGGACTGTAGCAGTACCTGCTGAAAAGCTCTGCTGGAATCTTGTTGAGTATGCCTGAAGAATTTCATATGATACAGGATCAATTCCCTAAGCCTTCTCATAGCTCCATGCACAGAGTTTGGAACAGGATATTGTCCCAACAAACCTCTGAAGGACAGAGCTCACTTCCAATAGGCTGATTCAGGGGTTGTAATCCCACTTGTGTCTAGGGAAAGTCACCTGCAGAGTTTGCAGGAGCTGGACATCTTTCACTACTGCATTGTGAAATGTGACATTTTTCCCAAGAAGCCTGGTGCTTGCTGACTTTGCTTCCAGCACCCATCAGCTGTAACAAACTGCCCCACTGAGAGTGTTTGGAATACTGGGAGGTACAGCCCTGGAACAAAAGTCACCTCAGTAACAAATACCCCAGAAAGCCCTTCACTAAGGAAGTTCAGAGTGATAAGGAACTTGGCAGGTGTAACCACAGGAACACTGGTGAAACCCAGATTAACAAGGATTGGGGTCACGGTGCCACTGCACCCTGGAACCCCTGCAGACAACCTGAGCAAATACAAGATAATACAAAGATCTGGCACCAGTGTGAGCACAAAGGACACATTAATTACACCCAGACTGGCTGGGGGTTTTCAGGAGGAACCCTTTTGCAGTGTCCTGCCCCATCTTTCTTTGGAAAGTATTTCATTTTTAGACTAAACACACAGAGTCTGCACTGATGTTTGAAGCCATCTGTTAATCAGAGAACTGAGTAGTTCTCATGGATCACAAGGGTTCTGTTTTTCAGGAGTTCTCTTCCACTGTAATACTCCTCTTTAAGCAGCTGAATATCCATGCACGGAGCTAGAAAAGTGGAGCTATAATCCAATTCAGCAATTAGGGCTTTATTCCCTCACTAACCTTCCTTCCCAGGAACATGTTCCATCAGGATGTAAAAAAGTTTGGTCTGCAGAAGCAGCCAAACAAACTGTGAACTTGGTCTCCAAGTCTCTTACTAAATATTTTTTTTTAAGATCCTGCAAAACTAGGAACTTACACAAACCTACTATTTTCAACAGTATTTATCACAACAATTCGTTTTAAAAACTGGAAATTTGATTTTTCAACAAACTGCAGGGACACCCTCCTTTCTGTGCCAGTTGCTCCACGGAAAGGCTTTGCAGGGAGCACGTGAAGTGCCCCCATCATCCCCAGCGTGGATCCATCAGGTACCTGGAACTCGTCTCTCCAGCTCATGAATAAGCAACACTCACCACTTGGACATTTATTTATGGAATGTTTTCCAACATTACAAAGGGGGAGTGAAAACCATGTTTGTTTCTGAAAAGCTGGAGAGTTTCTGTGCAATAGACAGCAGATGCCCAACTGCCTGCGCCGACAACATTTATAAAAATAACCTTTTCAAAACCAATAACTCGTTTTCCACCAAGTGATTGTTTTTCCTTTTTATAGAACAGGCACCAACCTTCCAACTCACGGGTTATTTTCATCAAACATTTCAAACAGTTAATAGCAAATACATTTTTGTTCTTACAATAAACCACAAAAAAACCTACTCAAGAGACTGAACTTTGTTGTTTTGAAGGTAAGACCTTGAACAGATTGATCAGAAGATGAATGGGGGATTACAAAGCTGCAACAATACAGATAAACATTAATTGACCTAGTGTTTTCTAGAGGCATTGAAGTGCTTTGTATGCAGCACTTATTTATCATACAAAGAGATGTGAAGATAAAGTACAATGACATCAGTGTTTAAACTTAAAAAATGTTATGCAGGGAGGTGAATGCTAATAATTGAACCTGAGATAGCAGAAGTGTGGCTACAAGGCATTAGCTGCAAAAATAAACCTCTGGGACCAAGCTCTCTGTGTTCCGAGTCTAAAAGAGACCACATCAGTTGTTTTGGCCTTGGAAGAGTTATCAAATCTGATCTTTCACATCACTGTGAATTGTCACTTTATACACTTTAATTAAATTTAAACAGTTCTGGAGAATCCATACTACAAATGTTACAGTGATTTAACCCATTTCCTTTTCAGGTGAAGGCATTTTAAAAATCCTCACTTCAACTGAGCCTTAAAGGCTGTTTTGCCTGTACATTTTCCTGTCCTGCCAGCTCCTTGCCTCTTTCAAAGCTCTGCCGTTTCCTACAGCAGTTATTTCAGTGTCTGAACAGAATCATCCGGTGCTGTAACAGTGACAGGAACCAAAGAGGAGCTGTGCCTAACATCCCTTGCTCCTGAGTGCCTGCATCCCTGAATTCCCAGGCAGCAAGGCTGCACACAAATACCTCTGGGTTTATGCAAACCAAGTGTGGTTCATCGTCTTCAGCCACCCCGTGTGCTCAAACACTCCAGGCTCCAGCTCTCTGTTAACACCCCTCAGCACATTATTTTTGGCATTTGCTCAAACTACCACTAGAAAGTTTCATCAACATCTGAGATCCATTTGAGCTACAAAAATGGCTTTTGAATAAACACATTCCAGGTCATATGAAGTAAAAATTTAAAAAAAAACCCCCAAACAGCTAAAAATCCACAACAAACCCCCCATCCCTCCTTGATCCAATTCCAACCTATCCCACCTGAATCCTCATGGACAGCTGAGTGACCCCAGTTCTCAGCAGCTGCACTAGAACTGCCTCCCCACTGACAGCACCTCCTGAGGAAGCTCAGCCCACCCTAAGATGGCCAGTTTGAGCAGGATGTCCAACTTCTGGACAGATAACATGTGATAAGCCAATAAATGGCATGGATCCCTCCCATGCAGCTTGTAAACCACACCACTGTGACACTGCAGAGAGAACCCTTGGCATCATTTCATTCCAAGAGCTGAATTCTCCCGAATACAGGAATCCCCGCTTTGAGTTCTTGGGGTTTTTACCATGTAGTTTCCAATCCATTCTCTCTGTCAAATTGATGCCTTAGGTTTTAACTTTTATATTTTTTAAATTCTGTACTGCTTAGTGTGCAACTTTGAAGCTTCTTGTAGCCTGTTACTTTCTGCTCTCTCATGCTAGTTAGACACAACAAAGCCTCTCCGGACTGCTCTTCAAGGACACCTTGACCATCCTGAGCCCAAGGGGTGTAAACCAAGGAGTCTCTGAAGGGGAGGTAGCTAAGGGAATTACATCATTTAACTGGGGCTTTAATTGGAGAATTGACCCTGATATGCAAATGAACCAAACTTATAAAAGTGTGGAAAAACTCGTGACCTGTCGTCCATCTTGGGGTCCACCTTGGCAATAGCCTCTGGCTCCCCAGGGTGTACCTTGAAAGCCCTTCAAATAAATCCCTACTTTTGTTCCTTTACTCTGTCTAGTCTCTGTGTCTAGGAGGCCTGATAAGGCATCAAAATGAAGTCCCAGATCACTCTGGTCCAATTTTTCAGCACCACAGGTGGCTACAGCTTAGTCACACCTTCCTCATGAATCAGAGATTTTTGCTTCCCACCTGTCTGTGGTTTTGGGGGGTTCTTTAGCATTTCAGACCTGTGAGTGTGTGCTGAAGCTTCCTGCTTCCCAGGCATCCCATGAGCCAGTCAGGACAGGTATCCTACCGAGTCTGACCTACCCACACTGCTCTAACAGAGATCCAACACTCTTTTCCACCCACTCCAACTGTCCAAGACAATGCAACAATATGAATGTTACAAGAACAGTTTGAACAGATTCTTAAAATATTCCTACTGTAGACTCACTCGCTTCCACGATGGGATTCACTGTTCAGTCAGTCAGCAGGGCACTGCCATTCCCACTGCTGACTGACCCTTACTGCAGAAGGAAAAAGCTTTTACACAACTTGGCTTGGCCATTTCATGAAGGGAATGCATTTCAGCTTTGAACTTCTAAATCCGTATGTTTGCTTAAAGGATTTTATTATGCTAATATTGAACTACTGGGCAAAATTACAAAGCAGTGTGTGAATAGTGTGGATTTAGTAATTGAACTGAATCTCAGGTTACATGAGCTGCTCCTCAACAACAAATTCCAAGGATCCTCAGACAAGCAAACCAAAGGTTTGTGCTTACCATGAGTTAGTGCTTCATCCAGGAACAACTTTAGCCTCCTGCTTCTGAGCCCAAAAACTTTTGCTGTCTCATGCAGAAGACCTTTGTAGGTTAATCCATTCTGACCAACGGGGTTTTCCATTAGGAGAGTCCCCACTGTTCCTTTCTGGCATTCTGGATAAGGTAAAACAGCTGAGTCACTATTGGTAAGAAATGAAATTATTTCATTTATCTGGGTGAGTTGAAATTTAGGATTTCTTCTTCCATTTCATCTCTATTTCTTCATGGTACTGAGAAATTAGCAATACTAGCCTACAGATATTCACTAAGTAACTTCATGAAGCATAGAACCACAAGTGCAAGTGATGACTGACAGCTTGGCCAACAGAAGAAAACTGCGCACAGTTCCTTACATGAGTCAAATGATAAAAGAGTCTGGGAAACATGAAATATTTCAAGTGGACATAGAAACCACTACATGCAGAAGCTCACCAAGCACCTACTGATGATCAAATCCCTAGGAAAAAGCACATTTTTGGCTCCTGCAAGCTCTCAGTAGTGTCAGAAAGGGCTCACACCAGGGCCCAGAGTAAGAGCAAGTTACTAAAACAACTCAGTGGCTCCCACAAGAGCTTTCAGAGCGCCAGATTAGCAGCTCGGAAACAGAATTACACAAGCAGGTATCTATACCCCAGAGTGGGTGAATAATACAATTAATTTTGCTTTTAAATAGCACCAAGAAACGTTTCACAGGCTGTTTCCAGTGTCCTGGTAAAGGGCTGGCTCTTCATTCAAGTTTGGTCTGTTTTAGACTCAGCCCTTTACAGTAAGCTGCACAGGTGAGCTGATGGTCACAAACAGGGGAACAATGCCCAGGGGCTCGTGTTTAACTGCTGCCCCTTATCTCAAACTGGCTCTCCTTTTTCTCTTAGGAGAAGAGGCATAAAAGCTAAGTATAAACATTGTTTTTATCAGAAAGCAAATACTAGGAAAAAAAATAAACAAAATCACCATGTACCAGTGAAAACCTACGTACTTCTGTGCACCAGCAAGTGAAAAGGGCCAGAACTTGCATCAAGCTCAGGCTGTGAAGGAGGAGCCCAGCAGCCCACGTACCTTGTGGCTTTGTATTGATCAGCTGCAGGTTGATGTACTGGCAGAGCAGGGCGCCGGGGGAGCTGGGCAGGGCAGGGGCTGACCCTGCTGTCACGTGCAGAGTCTTCCCGTTGAGGCCCAGCAGGTCTGTCTGGTTTATCAGCTCTGCAACAGAAAGTGACACCAGTCAGGCCATCCCAGGAGCCAGGAGCTGACAGTGAGGCTGTCTCACTCCCGACCCCACTGCAGGAGTGTCTCCCCTTTCACAATCCCGTCCTCAAGAAAGAGCTGCTCTGTTGGAAAAATGGGATTTGTGCAGAAATATTTGGTTTTCATAACACAAAGGGGGTGCTTGGTTTGCTGTGGAAATTTAGCTCCTGTATAACATTTCTTATGCACACAGTGACTTATGCAATAAAAATAGTTAGCAAACTTCAAACAAGCAGGAATTATTCACCCAAGCCAACCATTCCTATCTCATTACAGGAAGAGCTGTGATCTTTGCTTGCACCCAAAATCCCCTGGCCAAAGCAGCACTGGGAATGTGTTCCTATGCAACATCAGGATATTTATTAATATTAAATATATTAAACTCCAGGAGAAAACAAACCAAAAAAACTAAAGTCATGGCTCATGAATAAAGCCCCCTGCATGACTGCGTAATGCCACCACAGCTCGTGATCCAACAGGGCTCCAGCCAGGCAGATGGAGAGAATGGGGGAAGACCAGACCCAAACCAGGAGCCCTGTCTCCAAGGTCATCAGAAGCAATCCCTGGGATGAGAAGCTGAGGAGGCTTCTGTGACAAAAATGAATTCTGCAGCAGTGCCTGAGCCTGGAGGTCAAACACAGCCACTGATGGGCACGGAATTGAAGATACACGGGAATAACATCACTCTCTGCTGCAAAGAGCTCCAGAGATCCCATCCAGGAAGAAACGATGCATTCAATTTCTTGTCAGAACTATGTGTTCCTGTACATAGGGAACAGGCACACCTGTCAGCTCCAGCAAACAGGTTTTCATTCCATAGCAGCCCTGTTCACATGTCAGGGAGCCTCAGCTGTACAAAGCTCATTTTCTATCAGTTCACCTGAAACAATTTCAAGGGGAATAACGTACAAATTTATACACTTTGTAAGTTCATAAACTTATAAATAAAAAAAACCCCTAAACCAACCACACAGCTCCCAAATAAAGCCCCAAACCCTCAAAAAACCTAACCCCTCAAAAAAGTGAACAGTAATCACAAGCACAAGCTCTCAAATTCTGCCAAATGCAACAGAACAGAGTGGGATGCACTGGGGAGCATTTACAAGATTGCTCAAGGAAGCACAAAAATCTCAGGCTGCACCTAAAATCTAAAATGTGTATTTTAAATATCAACTTTTATATATTCGTATATAAAGTTGTAACAGTTTAAAAAAAAAAGAAACCAAAAGCCGACCACTGCTCTTGCCTGTCTGAGGTGCCAGGCACGTGCTCAAGCACAGGAAGGGGATTTGCTTTTGGTTTTATTTCCAGGAAAGCAAGAAAACAACTGAATTAACAAGTGGAGAGGAATTACCAAGATTTCATCCAATGGAAGGGAGCCAGGGCAGGTTTTTCCCAGCACAGCCCTAAACCAGCACAATTTCAGGCCATGGGAAGAGAGAGCACTGGGGAGCAGGGGGTCACAGAGCTGGGAACACCTAGCCCCAGTAACTCCCAGTTTGCCATTCCCCAGCTGGCAGCATCCCTGTGGATCCGTGCAGGGCAAGGGGGCACGAGCTGCAATAATGGGGGTTTGCCCAATTAACAAATTAGCATTTGGCATTTCAGGACCACTGACATTTTCCCAGGGAAGAGCTCAGGCACAGTGCTGTCAGAGGAGCCTGTTCACAGAACCTTCTCATAAGAGCAAGAAAAAAGTGGATCATTTTTTCATATATATATATCAATAGACTTGAAGGCAAGCAGGTATTACAAGTGTTCATCAAAATCACTTTAAAAGTCAGTTCTCCCTGCAGCTGGGGTTTAAGTGGTAAGGCTCTCCTAAGGTACCTTACAGCCTCACAGACTTTTAAAAATTAAAGATTAAAGAATCAGCCATCTGAAAATCATAAAAATGAAATAAGACAAGGATCAAGAAGTTTGTAGGGGGATTTTTGCCCACGTTCCTTTCACATCCCTTTTTTTAAGCCCTGCACGATCTACAGATGCATTTCTTCCCATAAACATACTGAAATTGTTTTAAATAGGTTTTTTTCAATATGGGCTACTTCCATGAAAGCTGAGGGCAAGTCTACAAGCATCCCAAACAAGAAGTTTAGGGAGTTTCCAGCAATCTAGAGAAAAAAAAAAGTCACAGACAACAACTTTTTTTACCATCTGACTGGAGCCCAGCTTCTTCCCTTTGAATAACTTTTTTTTTTCATGTAGAAAGAGAGAAATTCTACTCTCAGTTTCTGAAGGTCAGTACAAGTCCCAGAGTTTTGTTTGGGGATTGTGCAGTTGCTCAAAATACCTCGACACACTGCTGGGGAGGAAATGTTTATCCCATTATTCCAATGCTGCACTGAAAAGCAGGGACAGGACACATCTGAGCCTCCCTTAATACAAGAACTGCCTGATCCTGTGCCACTGCACAACCCTAAGGAAATCTTCATTACAATTAGAGAACAAGATAAATTACTGCAAGTAAAGTGGACAGCCCTAGAAACCACAGAAGGGAATGAGGAGCCAGAAATACGGTTTTACTGGGTCCCAATTTTATTAACACACGTGGGAACGATTCAGAAATGACTTGTGTGGAGTGCACGACCTTTCTCTGCAATTCCTCTTGGACACAGCAGCTGATTCCAACCCCTGCTCACCTACAGAGGCCCTGCAATCACCATGAGGCCCCACCTGAGGTTACCCACGCCAAGGTTGGGCAGATAAAGCAGATGGATTGCATCCAAAGCAAACACAGGAATTCCGGTTCTATTCTCTGACACCATCCAGGACCATTTTCCTTGCACGTGCCTTGAACTTTGACTCCCCAGGGAGCAACACCTTCTGCTGACCAACACGAGATCTCTGACAAACTGCAACAAAAGCCAATTTGATAATCTGATCTTTCCAAGGGAATTTCCATATGGTTAATAAGTGGGCAGGGAAAATACCCTGCTCTGCCCAGAGCACTGACACATAGTGAAAGGTGAAAATCAGCATGCCAAGATGGGAAGTGCCAAAATGATTCCCAAGGAGCAAAAGTGACATGGAAAGGAATAAAGCCTTTGTTACTACAGCAGAGGAAGAGGGAAGGTTCCGATTTTCTCCACCACTTCCTTAAGGATTTCGGCATTAACGGATTTGTGCTGCATCTTTTTGTCCTGTAAACGGCAGGAAAAACCCCAAATATGGAGTCAAACTACTTATACCCTTAATGAGCTGGGAGTTTCCCAACTCTTCTGGGCCTTTTGCAGGTCATCTCTTACCATCTGTGGTGACAATGAACAATACCAGTACCCACCCCACTCTGCAGGCACAGACCACACTGCTAGGAACTGTATCCTTCCCACTTGGAAAAGGATTTCAAGGAAAACCATTTCCTCCTCCAAAACACAACTGGAACTTGAGGAAGATACTGAAGGATTTCCTCTAAATCCCCTATAACTGAAAGCAAAGATTAATCCTGTTGTATGACAGGACTCTTCAGCTGAGCATGACCTGGAAGATTTATCACAGTGAGCGAATGGATGACACCAGATGGGAAACCCCCAAAACACCCTCCTAGAAATACTCTCAGGAGAGGACCAGTAAGGAAACGAAGGACTGAGATGGCAACAGTGACATACAGACTTTTCCCCTATGGATGTCATTGCTGGACATGAACTGCTCATCCTCAGCACTCCAAACCAGCCAATTCAAGCACCTCCCCCTCAGATGTGCTTCAGTAATATTTCCATGAAAAAATCACTAATAGAAGTTTTTGTAGCCATCCAATTACCATTTTTATAGCGTTCTGGGGTTTTTTTACATTCTTGTGCCTTAACAAAGTTCGAGCTGCAAAATTATTCCATAGGTTTTTCTAAAAAGAAGAAATGCAGAGATCCTCAAGGTTCCCCAGGGTGGAAAGGCAACATTTTTCTTCTACACATCACAGTTTGCATTCAGCTTAAGTTCTCACCCTGCCTACTGAGGCATTAGGGAAAAGAAAGCATGGAAAGGCTGATGGCAGCTCGCCATCAAGATCCAGCATAGCCTGGGCCCAGTGGAAACACTGAAATAAATCACATTTTGTCCTGATGAGAACTGCAATGGAAGCAAGATAACAGATGAGCACCATTCAGCAGCAGCTTTTGGAAACATGTTGATGTGACTATAAACACAGCCTCGTAAGCTAAGTACTATAAAGTGGAATATTTCCTTACCCATTTTTTTGTCAATTTTCTATAGCTAGCTAGCTAGAGATAAATTACACAGTAAATAATTATACAGTAAATGACTCCTAGCTGCTGCTAGAAAGACTTCCAGTTTTCCTTGTCATACTCCATTTACCTGTGTTTCCATTAAAAACTGTCAGTTTGGAATTTTTAAGACCAAAAATGCAGGAGACAGCATCTACAAGTCCAGTGAAGTCCAAGGTATTATCTCCTTTTGGATTTTCCAGCAGCAACACACCATCTAAAACCAAAATTAAGAAGTTAAAATGCAGTTTGGAAGCAATATCCAAGTTCTAATGATTTTCTAATGACACTAATTACTTCCAGCAAGTTTCTAAGCCAATTTAAAACTGGCAACACTGCATCTTCCCAAATTTTTTTAGCTGGAAAGAAAACAGAGAAATGGACTGACGTGTACTTCAGATTTATAGTGTACAAGTTATAGCTGCTTTTATGAACAAGGCAGTCCCATCTGTATGTCACTGAAGTGTAATCCAGTATTACACTGGCTAAAAGCTGCCAGACTGTGACCTCTGAGATGGTCACCAGCTTTTCCAGCTGGATTCATTCTCACTCAGGGAGCAGCTCTGTGACCAAGTTCAACAAGGCACACTTATTTCCATATATAAATTGTCAGCATATGCAGGAAAAAAATTCCCTGAGTGCATTTAGTTTTCTCTCTTTTTAATATATAACTCACCCTTGTAACAACATCACTGCACTCATGTCCACTGCCCAAGACACAGTCAGGCTATTCTCTAGTTTTAAGTATTCTTTTCATCTCTGTACTTCATATCTGAGCTTTTCAAACCATCTCCTCCACATCCAGGCCTCACCCACTGCACAGTGCTACAGCAGGAATTACAAATTCTCAAACACATCCCCAAATCCAGAGAGAGCACCCCCCAGAGATGCTCACACAAAAACTCTCCCTGGAGCAGGAGTAACAACTCCTGAGCACACCTGAGTGTTTCCCTCAGAAGAAATAATGGACAGGTGTGGTTGTGCTCTGAGTAAATTTATTTTCAAGAATTATTTAAAGTTCCTATTGGAAGGGAGGCTGCACCATCTTTCAAATTAATTCAGGCTCCAGCATTCACCACAGCTTTTCCCAACTCTGCCTTACACCACCCCTGACAAATCAAGCTGGGGATATTCATTCCTACCTTGCTCTGTCCCATTGACACAAACTTTGAGGTTGACATAGGCACAGGCTGGGCCAACAGACTGACACACTCCCCCTCTGACCAGTGTGATTTCCAGCTCTGATCCCTTCAGCTGGGGAAAGAGAGAGATTATCATTGTTTCAATATTGCTTTATTAAACAAACACAGCAAAATATTTTTCTTCAGTAAAAAACACTAAGATCTTGCCTTGTTACACTAAACATGGTTTAACATAAAATAGGGATTTTTCCCACATCTTCCTTCAGTGACAGTGCTTCAGACATGAATCTGCCTGTACCAGATGTCAGGAAAGCAGGGAATAAACAGCCTGATTTTCACAAGTGATGAGCAGTGATGACACTCTCCCAAAATATAACCCCAAAGAGAACCTGTCTGAGAGGAACACTCTTCCAGAGAAATTCAGACCCTGCTCTCAAGCATTGCCTGGAGAAGCCTCCACTATCCACGGGGGCCACTGAGAACCCCCTGGGTCACAGATGCCTTGGTGCCACCAGCCTTTGAGTATCCCTCCAGGAGGTACCAGTGACCTTTAGCCTCGAAGGACAGTTCTAATACAAAAGTCTATTAATCTAAAATCAGAGCAACAATATTTTGACTGTTTAAACAATGCACTAATCCAAGTACAAATAACTGTGTATTAGGTTTACACAAACAACTGCCTCATTTATTTACTCTGGTATCCAAGCAGCTTGATTTTCAAAAACACCATACATACAGAACCCAACTATTTTCTTTTATAAACCAAAAAAGACTAATACAGAAAGTTATAAATAGAAAACAATATCTGCTCTATCCCACAAATAGATATTGACACGATTATTCTTTAACTGGAGCAGTTTGTTGGGTTAAAAGCAAATCAGATGAACCATGCAAGCAGTGCTTTTCCTTCTTACTTGGGTTGTTTCCTGGATGAGAACTTCCTTGGAGGTAGGCACCGGGTAAGGCTTCAGGTCTGCCTTTATCGTGGCAAAAATGAACTCTGCGTGTTCCTGGATGACGGTGTCCAGGTACTCCCCCTCGGGCAGGGCCCTGTAGTACACCGTGATCTCATCCGTGGGGACCAGGTTCCTCTGCAGGACACACAGACACACCATTACTGACAGCAGGATCACACACCAAGAGAGGAATACTTAAGTTAAAAAAAGAAATATATATATATATATATATATATATTCATCAAGCATTTGTTAGAAGTTTCCTCAGAAGATTTAGAAAAAAAAAACCAGCCTTCTGTCAAAACACCAAGAATCTTAAAATATGAGAGTTCAGGCAAGGTTAAGTATTTTGATATTCATTATAGCAAAAATAAATGACGGCCTTATGGCATTACAGAACTAAATTTAAATCATCCAGTAACACATGGGAGAGTTTTCATGGCCACATTTCTTCCTGGTTATATTTCATACAGAAATAAATCTATGTAAGTTATCTATAAGTTATCTATATATATCTATATATATCTAAGTTATCTATATGTAAAAAAAGTTAAAATATATAAATCTACACGGGTATGTATATATTTTATTTTTAAAAAAGAAAAATTCTACATAGGTGTGTGCATATATACACATATAAATAATCTACAAAGAGTTTTTTTAAATATATAAAATATAAAAAATAACTATTTTGGTAAAAATGTGTTATTTTTTCAGTCTTAAGCTGAAGAAAGGTCCTTTCCAACCCAGACTTTTCTATGAATCTATGATTTCTCCAGCCTTAACTGCACAGATATCTTTTCCAAAATTACATGTCCCACAAAAATTTTCTCTACATGTCCTTTAGAACTCTTGCAAAGGGAATCCAATCAGAAAGTCATACACTATGAGTAACTGATACTGGGCTTTATGCTTAATTAAAAATGCAGTTGCTGCTGCATATTGCCCAGCTTGCTGAAAAGGAAATGAGAATGTCTTGTCCCAAAGCGCCGATTCCTCACCTTCTTGCGCAGCTTCTGGATGCGATTGATCACTTCCCGGGCAACTCCTTCATCCACCATGGACTGGTCTGGGGTCACATCCAGCAGCACCAAAACCTGAGCCAATGCACAGAACACCAATGAACAGGTGACAAACTGGAAACAAGGTGGAAGCAACACTCTGAGGAGCTCAGGATGCTTTTAGAGAGCTCCTCATGTAAAATATACGACAGTGGAGAGAGTATTGATCAGCTGCAGGGTTCACACACTCCTGGGACATGCTGAACTACCTGAACTAACAAACCCAAGCCAGCTTTCACCCCGCCATTTTCCTATTGCTTCCAGAGGAACTCTTCCCTTAATCAAAAAAAGAAACAAAAGAAATAACCAATAAAATACCTGAGCATCGGAGTGTGCCTCAAACTGGGCAGATCCCTCTGTCATCTGATACATGAGACGGAGATCTTCCCCATGGAGTTCGTGTCCTTCCACAACAATGGTGCCTGCAGGGGTGGCAGATGGAGAGCATCTCTTATCATCCAAGTAAAAACCCCAATTTTAAAATCAGAAAGCTTTAACCAAGTATGAGACTTCAAACACGTGCAATGCATATACTGGCAATGCAGCCAAACAGCAGCTCAGCACTAGTGAGCAGCACTGAATTATCCCACATTCCCATTTTTCACACAAGCACTTCTCCAGGCAGCAGAGCTCACAAAAACACAGGCGCTTCAGCAACTGTTTGTGTGGAACCATCTGAATGGAATAAAACTTAAAAATAACCTGTATACTCCACCAACTCCAAATTTCCATTTAAGCAGTTCCCTAACAGATATAGCTGCAAAATTCACACCCACTTGTAACTCTGGAATTGAAGGAATGCTTTTAGAATAAAAGCTACTGCACAAATACTCAGTTCCAATCTGATTCAGTCTCACAGAAAGCTTATTCTCTGCTTCATCTTGGCCTTACAGTAGCACTTAAAAATCACAGAACATCCTGAGAGGGAAGGGACCCACAGGGATCATTGGGTCCAACTGCAGAGACACCCCAACAACCCCACCCTGTGCATCCCTGGGAGCGTTGTCCAAATGCTCCTGGAGCTCTGGCAGCCTTGAGCATTCCCTGGAGAGCCTGGTCAGTGCTCGACACCCTCTGGGGAAAGAACCTTTTCTTAATATCCACCTTAAACCTCCTCTGACAGGAAGAAACAGACTAAGAGGAGAACAGTTTAAGATCAGTGTGCATGGCTATTCCCAGTCTATTGTCAGAAAAACAATAAATCTGAATTTTTTCCTCATAACAGCTGAAGAGGGATAATAAGAGGGAAGCAGGCCTTAAGCTCCCCTAAGCCCACAGAAGGATACCCTGCCGTCCTTGAAGGGTTTGTCCCACCACAGACCTGTCTCCTGGAATCTCTCCAGCTGCTCGCTGCTCAGCTCCTTGATGGCAGCCATGACGGGCTTGAAGGCCCCCTTGAGGCGCCGGCCCAGCACGGTGTGCTCGGGCTCGGCCCGCAGCCGCACCCCGTACTTGCCCTTGTCCGCAGACAGCGTCACCGCCCGCACGTTCAGCTCCTGCGGGAACAGAGACACAGAACACGAGCTGAACAACAGCCACGGCCTGCACACGGCAGGGCCACAGCGCCAGGCAAGGTAAAGCTGCGAGTTTTGTACGGGGTTGTCTCTATGGACCAAGTCATTGGCCAACACTGGCCGACCAAAGCCAAAAACAAACGAACCCAGCACTGAGCCCAACTTCAGCAGCAGATCCCATCCTCGCCCTCAGCCTCCAAGAAGCAGTTCTGTGTTATTAACAGACAGCGCTCACCTCAAATCAGCCCCCTACTCAACAGCCCTTTCTATTTCCCCCTCACACCTGCCTGAAGAGCTCAGCCCATTCCCCCTGTGTGCAGTGGCTGGAGCCAATGGCCTGGCAGAGCTCAGAAGGGAAAACTCTGCTGGAACAGTCCTTTCAGTACACATCGAGGCAGGAAACCATAACCAACCATTTCAGGGTTGAGGTTGTACAAAATGGCCTCATTTTGTCTCCTTCCTTTACCTGTTCATTCCAGCTCCTCACTGCACAGAAAGCCACCCTGCTCAGAAAAGCTTCTGGCTGTGCCCTGCAGCCAAAGCAGCTTTACAAAACCTGCATGGACTTCAGGAGGGGCCCCAGACACTGCAGGAATGTGTGTGCCCATCTTTCTGAGTTACACATGCAGTTTTTGGCCCCATATCTGAAAGGAACATAGTGGTGCTGTGGGAAGTTTTACACAGCAACTGATTGAGAGGACAACGTTGTTTTCATACGAGTAAAGACCAAGGCTGGAACTCTTTGGAGAGAAGAAAGCTGAAGGGGGATATGACTGGGGTTGGAAAACGTGAGGCACAGACCTGCACGTACATTTCAATGTAATCCAGCAGGTTTTGGCTGCCAGGCTGGCCAATACTTGAAGCATTTGTTGCTTAATGTCCACTGGATGGTGGTCTCCATCGCCATTCTACAGCATCACCAGGTGCACTTGGCAAAGAAGCTGCTCCAAGGCATTTAGGAAGCAGAAGCAAATGGCAGCATCAGCATGACAGGACTAGCAAGTAGCCAAACATTTGGATTGAGAAATAATGCTTAAATACAACCTCTGAGCTGCAGCCTAATTCCCTAGGAAGTCCTACTGACATGAGGAGCCAAGAACACAACTGAATCTAATTTTATTTAATACATCTTTTAGGAAAGCTAATGAAAATTACGCACTTCAGAAATTCAGTTTCAATGGGGTGCTGCTGGAAATGAGCCCACGAGTTGTAAATTACAACCTCGTGGGGGAAAAGAAATAATAATCCAAAAAATAGCATAAATTGAAAGATGACTTTGGGCCTGATTAGATAAATCACAGAGAAGCCAACTCCATCAGGACAAGTTTTCTATACTAATTAGATTAGGAAATCATTCTTTTGTACAGATTATCCATTTAAAAAACCCAGAATGAGTCTTAGAAAAACAGGCAAATCTGTATCTTAGGTCTGTTTATGTCAGTCTCAGTGCTTTGACTTAAAATAATTCTTGATTTTATCTTCCTAATTACTGAAAATTAGCTCCTTAAAACATCTTTCAAGTCTCATGTGGACACATGGAGGCAACCAGCCCTTCCCATGACCAGCTGGAAGAGCTGTACATGGAATGCCTGAACATACAAGAGCCTTCTGCTGGTGCCACATGCCCCAGCTATGCCCAGTCCTCAAAACAGAGACAGAGAATGTCAGAAATGCTGTGCTTCAGCTGGGCTGGGCTCTCTAAGCAGGCAGCCTAAAAAGGAAAATAAGTAGTCATTGTGTAATAGTGTAAGAAATGAAACACTGCAGGGCCCCCCAGCCACAGCTCCTGTGTCAGATAATTCAGACCTGTCACAGGCTCAGCCACTGGGTTTGATGGAGAAGTCAATTTTCTCTGTTTTACAGCAGCCCTACACAGGGCTGGGGGTTGGAGGGAATACAAAGGTTGGATGGAAACAAGATTCTGACTGCGCACAGAGTCAAATTTACTCAGATAAAACCTTTCCCTGGAAGCAGCAGGGAAGAGAAGTCCTGACCCAGGCTTGTAAAAGGCCTCAAATAGAAATGAATAAAATGCAACTGTGTCCAGTTGCTAAAAGCCTTCTGGGTTTATTTCATTTTGTGAGCTTGGCTATTTTTGCATGACAACTCTATAATCTGGGGAGTTCTAATATTAAAATCCATTTATTTAAATGACTTGCTGTGTTCTGAAGATGAGAGAGCAGCACTGCAGATCAAAGACTACAGCTCCTTCTGCAAAAGCGATGAATGAAATTTCTGAAGAATTGACAAGTATATTTTTCCAATTCTTTTGTCAGCAACTACACGAAATTAAATGGTGTAATTCTCCTTACCCATTACCTCTGGCATCTGCAAATTTACTCCTGGCAATCACTGAAGGTTCCAAAGCTCTGAATAGGCAGGAGGTTGATGAACAAAGCTGCAAATGCAGCCCAAGCAATGCTGCCCAGCCTGCCTGTAATCACTGACCTCTTTAGCTCTGCATCATCCAGTAAACAACAGGATTGATTGCCATGCAGTACAATAAAACACACACAGCTCCAGCAGCAGCTTGTTGAATTTTAAGACACATAATAAAACCAGGACAATAGACAGTACTTTGTGTTTGTGCTTCCACAAAGGCATCTGAGTTTGTTGTAACTCATCTCTCCAGAAGAGACCCCTTTGTCTGCAGTAGCAGAGGAATACAAATCAAAACATACTAATGTACAATCCAATTATGTAATAATTTACAAACAGTTAGCTTCTTTTGTTACCTTTCATTAGCTGCAGAAGCTGACAACAAATTTTGGCAACTACCCTTTTGGAAGTAATTTGAGGAAGCAAACCTTATCTCCCTTAAAACTGGATTCTCTAGAATCTACAAATCCCTTTTTCAGATGCAAAAAATGGGACAGACACTAGCCTAAATTCCACAAAATTCTGCTGTTGAAGAGACCCAGATATTGAAATGATTATAGTTAATAATAACAGCAATTCTGAAGTGAGGGATCATAACTGCCAAGTCTAAGAGCAATAATCAATAAGTTAACACGACAGAAAAGCTTTACAGTCCCACTTGCAAATCAATTACTATTTTTTAATTAAAAACTCGTCTAGTGAACAATTCTTAAGCATTTAACTCCCACAGTAACTAAAAGCAAGCAGCACACAGCACTGATGCAGAGGTCCTGTGCACTGAGCTGTGACTTCCTGGGCCAGTGCTCATTCCCCTAGCAGAATTTTGAGAGACTTTCCATAGATGTGTATTTATGCTTGGGGAAAGCTGGTGTTGCTAGAATTATATGTAACAGAAGTTTCAGAGGTCTTCCTCTGCTTCATCTCCTAAACTCCCTGACTGACACAGCTGCCCTCACCAGGACAAGTGAGGTGAGCTGATCGTCCTGGGGAAAATGCACATTTTTGTTCTCTCTGTCAAGGTAAAGCAGCTGATCTTGACAATGGCAACTTCAACCACAACATGACAGCACATTTTAAGCACGTGAGCAGATCTGTTGTAACAGATACCTCACTGAAGGGAAGAAAGAATCCTCAACCTGCCAAGAACAGGCACAGGATAAGGGCCACGCCATTTATGCATGAGGGAAAAACCCCTCAGACCCTGTACTGCCAGGGCTTAGTGGGAACAGAACAAGAATTTTATGTCACTGATCCTTGAAGATGGGTTTCTGAGAATGCAAAATGGTCAGATTCCAACAGCCTCTCAGTCCAGTGTGGTCAGTTTGCAGGATTAAGTACTTCTCTACACTAAACTGACTTTGGCACATCACTCACTGATATCCCCTTTCATTACAGCTCTCCTGGAAATTCATTTTACCTCTGAGTTGTTAATATGATCAACAGGGACGGTTGCTCAACTAACCAACAGACACAATCCATTTAAACATCATGTTCTTACCTCGAGTACATACTTCTCTAAAGACCTGATGTTTTCCAGAGCCTCTGGATCCTGGTGGATAACTACGACTTCTTTCAAAGGATACTGGGGAAAAAAAAAAAAAACCCAAAACAAAACAGAAACTTAACTATTCAGTTTCCCCAGGTTTCTCCCAAAGTTCAAAGCTGTTACACATTCCCAAGGTATGACAGGAGATGTGAGGAGTTCTAACCTTGACTGGGATGGTTTTTCTGTCTCTGATCACTCGTCCCAGCTCAATCACAGACTGCAAACAAGAAACGGCACTTTCAATTTTTTTGTCGATGAGATCCTCCCTAGATTAGAAAGGAAACATTATAATTGCTTCATTTTCACCACATCTCTTTGAGCAGATTGAAAACATCTTACCCTCTTCTCTGACATTTCCTGCAACAGACTCAAGTATGCCCTGGTTGGGGCAATTTGAGAAATGAACAAACAGGCTTTTCCTCGCTCTTTGTGGAGAAGATGAGGAGGAAATAACTTGCTGAAAACAAATAGCAGAGCTATTTTCACATCTTTTGTTAGCACCTCTCACAAGGTGGAGAGGATTGAGTCATACAACCTATTCTAGTAATAGCCAATAAAAAGTACAATTTACATTAATAATATCATAAGAAGATGCAGGAAGATATTATAAATAGGGTACTTATAACAACAATGAATTCCCTGTAACAACAATTCACTGGATCTCAATTCATCATCTTTTCCAGAAATTGCATATATTTGAGCTTGATATTTTAGAGTTTTATCATCTTTCCTGGCTCAATAATTTTAACACCCTTCCATTTTGAGGCAAGGCAGGGTTGGTGGGTTTTTTTGCCTTTTGGGGGTTTTTTTGGGGGGAGTGGGGTAGGGATAGAATTGGGATTGACTTCTGGCTTTTTTTTTTTTGAGTGAGCTGACATTTACATCTTATTTCAAATGTACAAGCAGCGAAATGTTCTGAAAATGTGCTTTTGCTGATTTGTTGAATAGATGCACTTATTGGGCAGCTCAGGTTTAAAACCACTCAGATATCAAAGCAAGAGCAGAGGTACTGGTTAAAAAGACAAATACGAATAAAATGAAATGAACACAGATACTTGCTGTAATCTAAGGAGCAAATGTACTGGGATGAAAACCACAACTCCAGTAAGGACTGGCCAGAAAAACAGAGCTGGTGAAGCAAAACTTACAACTGAAATATCTGCTTCATTAGGGCTTCGAGATGGTACTACCTATTTTGAAGCTTTTGTTCTTCCAAAAGCCAGTGCTTCAGGATGATCCTCCAACAAGTTGGAAACTAAAAGATGGAAGATTTTGCTCCCAGAAAGCTTCATACAGGATTATGTGGCAGTATTTCAATATTACTTGCCATCACTGAACAACACTGCAGAGCCACAACATGACAGTATTTTTCACAGACTGAATGCAAATCCACAAAATTTAATGCAACCCATCTGTTCAGACACAGAGCAACCAAGCATGACCTCGGTGGGGTTTTAGCACAGGTGTTGAGTCAAGCTCAGCTGTGGAAGTGGCCAAATCCCTCAGCTTTAGCTGCACCCACCATTCTGGTGAAGTGATATTTTCTGTAACTGCATCCAAAAATCTCTCTTACTATCAGTTGACAATATTGTCCTTATGCTGAATTAGAAAACTCTCAAAGTAAATGCAATGATGGTGCTTTGAAACTCAAACCTCAACAATAATCTGGATTTGAAAAGGCATTTTTTTACGGGACAAGGGAACAACTGATACATAGGCGATCCAATAAATTCCACAAACTAGTAACAGACAAAAACCCAAACAAAATGCACTACAGAGGAAAGTGGTGCAAGCCTCAAATACTTCCCACATTTGCATGATGCAGCAGCAAGTCAGCACTAACTGCAGTGAAGAGTGACTAAGCCACTTTCAAATGCTCGTGCTAAGCCCATGCCTGAACTGAGCCCCTGCAAACAGCTCCCCATCCTTCCCTTACTCCCTCCTACAGGAGCCCAAATCTATTCCTGGCAGCTCCCTGACGAGGGTGGCATTCCTTGATTACATATTCTTCACAGCACTTGCCCAGGGAACAGAAAATCAGCACCATCATTATGTCAATCTCCAGCTCCCTGTTGCAGTAACTCTCACTATTAAAGCTCTCACAAAGACCATACACCCTCCTCGAAGGATGCAGCAGCCATAAAAAGATACACCATTAGAGAAGGTTTAAATTTTTAAACTGTAAAGTATCAAGGTCAGGTCCCCTGTCCTTGAGGGTTTTCACACTGAGCTGCAAGGCTGAAGGGAAGTTTTTTCCTCATATTTTCAGGGACCAAGAGCAGACAGCGCTGCAGGAACTAAATGCCGGAACTAACTTAATCCACTGCAATACCAGTGATCTCTCTGATCCTTTAGGGCCTTTCACAGTTAGGCACCACAGCTTTGGGTCAACACACAGCCTGAGGTGTAAAAAAGGATATTCCTGCCCACCATAAGAAAATATTATGAACTGGGAACATGCATTTCTCCTAATTGCTTTCCTTCCTATCTCCAGTCCTTGAAGGTAACACAAATCCACTGCCTAAATGTGGAGGGAAAAGAAAATTCCCAGCTAAAATTGAGGGTGGAGTGTGAAGCGTACCGCAAGTGAAACGTTCTACAGCAAAGAGACTAAAATTCATCAGATCTTAATCAAAATATAAACATCCTGTGCTCACAGAAAAGAACATGTTCACTAGCATCCTAAAGTTTTCTCAGATGCAGAGGAATATTTACATTATTAAAGAAGTTTGCTTTCTTGTTATGCAGTTTTAAATACAAGTGAGGGAGCACTGTTCTGTGAAATTAAAAAAACCAAACCCTCAAACCCCAAAAATGAACAAAAATCCCCCACCAACCAACCAACCCCCCATTTTGCCACCTAAGAGCTGCCTCTTACCTGACTTGGGGGAGCATGAGGTAGTGGATGCTCTCAGTGTTCTTTTCCTGGACCGAGGCTGGATCAATGAGTGTTTTCAGATTCTGGTACATCAGCTCAGTGATAAATGGAGTATATGGTGCCTGTAATGTTGCATTCAATCACCAGCTTTCCTTTATTGCTTGTACATTATGAATCAGTAATACCATGAATTACATAAGGACAGTTCAGCAAAAACAATGCTTACACAGTGTCTGCAACTGGGATGTTATTCAAAATGCAGACTGAAATAAATAATGGAATTCATGCTACTTATTTACCTCCTTCCTGATATTTAAATGTTATTTTTGGGCATCAGGGAAGGGATTATAATGTGTCCTTATCAATCAGGTGATACAGGCCTTCTTTTTACCACCATGGGGCAGATCAGCAAATAAAAGGGAGAGATGGAAAATGAACTGTGCTACACAAAGATGCTTTTACATTAACTGCATTGAAGTTTTATTGAGAGTGAGGTGCAATTCCCTTACCATGAGTCTGCACATGGAGAACAAGACACTGAACAAAGTTTCCAAGGCCATAATGCAGTCTTCAGTCCCATTCTCACCCTAAATGAAGAATTCACCAGGAAAAAAAGCAGTTTTAGGATCAGGAAGTGCACTTCAATAAGCTTCAAAAGTTTCCTATGTTAATGCAATACACTTGTTTTCCAAACTATAATTACTTTGCTCCATTCCAACCAGCAAGTGCAACAGAATTACTGGGCATTTTGGTTGGTTTTTCCCACAAAGCAGAGAGGAGAGAAAACAGTTAACTTTTGTGCCACTCTCAGGCACAAAGTGACAGCATTTAAAGCCACGATCTTGTGTGGAGCTGCCATGATTCCCATTACCAGGGACTGCCAGAGCAGGACTTTGTTGCCAGAGCAGGACTGCAGCAGCTGACCCCTACCTTGAGCCTCCTGCGGTTCATTCTGACGTACCAGTTGGTCAGAACATCCACAAACTTCACCAGCCGAGGCACCACCGTGTACAGCCTGTAAGCTGCAAGGGAAAACAGTTCCTGCAGTTCAAATCTGCCCTCTGCAAGCTCCTCACTTAGAAACCTCACCATCATTTGCAGTCCTGGTGTTAAACACAGCACTGGAGCAGCAGCGAGCTCCAAAAAGTGACTAAAATATTGATCATGTTAAAACTGGATTTTGAATATGCACAGCATCATTCTCATACTCAAGACAAACACACCCCCCCCAAATTGCTTCCTTAATCCCACACAAACGGACACTATGGGAGCCTTATGCTTTTATCTGACTGGTAAAGAGGATAGTGGATAAGAGACTATTAATGGCAGGGGATTGGGAAAATCCTCCATTTGCACATGCTGCAAACGCAGCCAAGGCGCTGCAAGTTGAACAGAAATTATTGCAGAACCAGAAAATAAAATTTCCTTAATTACTGCCAACGCTTCCTCCTTTTGCTCAGCAGATTCAAAATGAGACACCTACTTCAAGCAAGTCTCACTGAATTAATTACAGCTTTTCACTATTTTTCTAAGTAACAGGGTAAGCTCAAATACGAAGTAGCAGCAAGGCTGATGAGGTAAGAGATAAACAGAGCTGTATTTTCAAGTTCTGTGTAACTGCAATCATGGAAAGGTGCCAGCACCAAGGTCATCACCAGCATCACTACGAAACAGGGAAACAAATTTCAGCTGTTCCTGAGAAAAACTGGCGGGGCAGGGGAGGATGGACCTTACACAGGACTCAATTTTCTAAGGAACAACTTGTATTTAGCTTCTCTAAAAGCCAAGAGCTTGATCTCCATTCTGAATCAGTTTCATTAATCAAGCAACTACTGAGTAAAATGGATCTTGGCTTTAAAAGCTCCACCACACTTTTCACTGTGTTTTGTAAAACAGAAGTGTTTTTAAAGGCAGAAAACTGGGATTTAAACCTACAAAGGAAATGCCCAGAAGATTCACACCATGGTGGGGAAGACATTATTTAGGGGGGAATTTGTATTCCTAAAAAATCCTAGCCTTTCCTGTAGCTGTTATTTAGTTAGGAGACCTGTTATAAACAAATTTTAAAATAATCAAAAATCCCACCCTTCAGGGATAGTGTATCTTTAACAAGAAATACAGTATTAGCCTGGAAAAAATGCATTTCTTTTCTCAAGAGCTGTAACCAAATTGTGAAATCTGCTTTTTTGTGACTCAGGAAAAAGCTGTGGATGTACATGGAGACACTACACACTTCTTTTAATTACAGTCATCAGGAGAAAAGATGTTTTACTAAAATAAGTGCTTGTATGGGGCACTTAGGAGAAAATAAAAAGCTCAATAAGGCTTATTGATTTTTAATGCAGAATTTTAACACCCCTGAAAGATGTCAGGTTTCAACACATGTAACCCGTGCTATTTTCCATGAACACTGGGAATGGGGCTGGGCCTCCTCTTCTCCAGCTGCACAGACTCCTGGAAGGCAAAGCTCTCCCCATCCAGGACCAGCAGAGGGCTGTTCCCCCTCTCTGGAGTTTTTCCAGGCTCTCTCAAGCACCCCAGCGTTGGAGGGGGCACAGGTTCATCTCCTTCCCCCCAGCCTATTCAGGTGAGGTCAATCCCACACTGACCCCACCTGGGCTGACACTGCTGCCTCTCCAAGTGCCAGGAGAAACTGGGCCAGAATTAACATAAGTTGGACTTAATGGAAACATTTTTCCAGAGGCAGGAGATTGGTGTAAAATTCAGCTCCACTCTAACAGACACTGGATAAAATGGAAGAAGCAGAGCCCAGCTGCAGCATTTCCCTGGTCAGTGGGGTCTCCTCAGCACTGCCAGTTTCAAACCTGTGTGTTCTTACACCCCATCACCTCCAGCTGCAGGAATTTATATTTGTATTTATCTCCTTCAGCGAGCATTTGACGTTATCAGTCACCATTATAATCTCCCCTTGTCTCGTCCTGACATTTTTCCTACTTGAAGTGATACAAAGTAGAAAATCTTGGAAAAAAAAAAATCCCCAAACAGGTTTGTAAAAGAGATTAGCACCAGAGTATCATGTCACAGTACACAAATTCACTGCATCTCATTAAGATCTGCCTGACTGAATCCAGAGTTTATGCAGAAAAATAAACTGAAAATTTCTGTTTATTAATCCCCTCCAAATGAGACTGCCACTCATTTGATGAGCACACGATGTTATCTTCATCTGCCATAAGACAACAGCATTTCATACCCACACTGCTGCCTTGGAAGCCTTCACACTGTCATTTTCCAACAGGAATTCTCTTCTCCCGTTTGGAAGGATCTTCTTACTTTGTAGACATGGTCACTGACACATCCCTTTTTGTCAGCTTCACCTTCCTCTCAGAAATCCAGAGCAGAGAATTCAAGTTTCTACCCTCATATTCACCTTCCTACAAATATTTCTGTTTAAACCATGCACTGATCCAAGATCCCAGGTTCACAAACTCACAAATGAATTTTCTGCTGTCCCTCAGAGTATTTTCCTCTTTACATGCAGCACAAACTTGCCCAGGCTCTGCTTATTTCTGCTTGGCAACATACAAAACTCGACACAAACCACCATCAAATTTCAAGAATAACACCTTGCAGGAAGAAGCCACATTTTCATCAATGAGAGCCAGCTTTTATCATATCCCTGGGTTGGGTAGCTTGAGGATTCTTTCTTCCTTTAATGAAATGTTCTTAGATGAGCTCACATGAATTTTGCTCGTACCCAATGACCTGATTCATCTACCACAGCAGGATAAGCTCACTGAACTGGTCTTGGTGAGAGTGACCATCACATCAGTCAGAGGGGGGAAAGCAAGAGATGAGTGCAGTGCAGGACTGTCCTGTGACCTCATGAACTCACATCTGGTATTTAGCCCTTTCCTTATTGTCTGTTACCCCACTGAACACCTTCCTTCCTAAACCCAAGGCTTCTAAAAACTCTTCTGAGGACAACTTAAGACCACAGGCATGAGGGGGGTTATTTGTTTATTCATGAACAGGACTGACAGCAGCCAAAGACACCTTCTTTCCAATATCTGGGGTTCCAGTGCCCTCAAATACACCAAAACCTCTTCAAATCCCACTTTGACTTTATCTGCAAGTTTACCAACTACTTCAGGGGGTTCTTGCAGCATCTCCTCTTTGCAATTAAGTGTCCCAATGTCTTGTGAGCATCAAGAGGTACAGGATGATGAAAAAGACAACAGGCAGGAAGAAAATCCTGGACAATAATTTCTTACAGCTATGCCATATCCTAATACCATCCACCCTGCTGCACACACTCCCACAGTATGATTCCAAAGAAACCTTCTCCACAGAACCATACCAGGGAAAAATTTATTGCCAGTGCTCATGTACCTCTCAAAATTATTTTATTCAGCTGACTTGAGCACTGCCCATTTTATCCCTTTTTTTACAGCTTCTCCAAATTCTATTTGGCTTCCTTTTCACTGCTCTCTTTCAGTGACTATTATATTATTATTAATTGCTCCAAGCACTGCAGCAGACGTTGTTACAGCAACAAGCTCCATCACTGAGCTCACAGGATTAGCTGTGACAAAAAAAGCCTCATCACTTTTTGAAATCTCATGAACAAGCATAGCAAAATCTGACTTAACACCCATGAAAGCAGCATTCCATGGATTATGGTAGCTGGTTAAAGATTTCCTTCCTTTTATCAAAGCCTTTCATGGAATTTGGGAATCTCTGCATGGAGAGGCAAGTTCTGCAATGGAACATGAAACACCCCCAGACCCCCTGAGCAAAAATGCATACCTGCCATTTCAGCTTTGAAGAACTGGATGAGGGACTGGGTGAAAGAAAGAATCCATTTATCCATGATGTTATTACTCTCCTTAACTGTGTTCTCATTGTAAAGGAATTCTCTTCCCTCATCCTATCATAAAAACACAAAGCACATTTCCAAGTCATCAGGGTATATAATCAAACCTCTATATCCAACTACCTGTCAGCCACCACTGTTTTGGCATCTTCCCTGAGTTACACTGGTTTCCTACCAGCAAACATTAAATTCCAGACACAGGTATGTAAGAGAGGGAGCTATGGAAAACCTGCCTCCCACTGCTGCCTCACCACAACTTTTAACTGCAAAGGAGGCCAGCGATTTGGGCCTGTTAAAGCAGATAAAAAGCAGTGCCAGTCCTCCTTTCCCTGTGTGCAGGGTGAGCCCCAGCCTCCAGACACAGGGTAGGATCCTTGAATCTATAATAACTCCTTCACCAAGGAGGATCTGAGGCATTTCTAAGGAATTTATTATGCAGATGGATCCTATCTGGGGAGCAGGCCTAGAAGCAAGACCGTTACTTTTTTAAGAACATGTGACAATTCCAACACATTTAAACATAGATGAACGTAGCAACCTGAAAAACCAGGTGGAATTTTTAGCATCCAACATGCACACAGTGCATTTTTTCTGCTTTCCAGAGCACTGATGTTTGCAGCCATCTGAGAAATGTCATCACTTTGCTGGTTTTGCAGGGCCTTGCAAGCAAAACCACGGCTGTGCCTGGTCTCTTTCCCATTGAACATTCTTACCACAGGTTGGAAACAGGTTTTGGTTTTTTTCCTCGGGTTTACAAACAGTATTTCAACAGCTGGTTTTAAAAGCCTTTAGACCTTCTGTTCCCTCAGAGTCCAGATGAAAAAAATCTGTTTGGATTATTCAACCCAGAAACTACGGATCCACTTTCCCAGTACGAACGAGAAGATTCATAGGAAAGAAATGCAGAAGAGGAGCAATCCCAGTGTGAGGTCAGCAGTCATTAACCAACTACAATTAAAGGGGGAATTACAAGAAGTATTAAATCATCATTATACCTGATCCAGGACACTGGGATTTTGCTTTCTCTCTTGCAGGAAGCAGAATGCAATAAAGAAGTTGCTTAAACCTGTGCATGAAATCTAATTTAAGCTTTATCACCTCCAATAGCACATTCTTTTGCCTAATATGGTGCATAGGAAGGATTTCACTATTTAGAAAGAAAAAATCCATTTGCTGAATTACCAAAACTATCTCCTTAAGCACCTGATTTTCCACTGGGGTCTTCCATCCCCAGTTGAGCTGACATTGCAAGATTTAATGGGATCACAGTAAAAAGCTATAAAGTTCACTTTAGACAATTCAAAGGTCACACAGGATAAATAAGTGTATTTTGGGGGTAACATCTACGTTGGCCTGATGAATGCTGTCTAGGGATCCTAAAAAGAGACTTGTTAAATATTAGGATCTGGAGTTAGCAAACTTTCTTCCCCAAAGAGGTTGCTAAAACAGATAAAACCAATTGTTTAAGTCAGCTGTTTGCTGTACTGATTTCTGAAGTCAGCTGCCTTTATTGATTCAAATGCCAGCTCTCCACAGTGGCCAGGCTGCCACTGCAACTGCACATATAGTACAAGGTTTGGACTTCTCATTTAGCTCCCACTCTCCCATAAAAGTCTGCACTAACCTGCTGTCATTAATTTCAGCTGAAAGATTAAAATTGGTTTCAATAGAAACTACACAATATACACATCAAATCTTCAATTTTAATGAAAAATTACTATAAGAAAGAAATTTTAATCCTGCTTTCACGCTGAAAGTGCAGAAACTCCTGTCACTCATCCAGCATTTTTAGTAGACTTCATATGTAATCTACAAGTCTAAAGCATTATTGCTTTTGTGATTTGCCTTTCTTTCCATTCCATTTCTGAATCTTTTTTCTAAGTTGCATTTAAATATAACTTTTAAAAAAATTACTGTCATGTTACAGAAGACAATCTTCTTGCTGTGGCTAATGTATTCAGGACTGAGTATTCCCAAGTTAAGCATTTTAATGCAGATTCATAATTAAAGTTCCAGTAAATGAGTTAGCTCAAGAAACTGTCACAGCAGCCACTACTGAAAATAACTTTCCTGACTGATCTGCAGTTCTGCTCACGTTCACGCTGGGTGGTGCTGAGCACTGCTCTCAGCACAGAGGAACTTGCAGCCCAAGTGACAGATCCTCCTGGGACAGACCCTCCTGGGGCTGGAGCTGTGCTGGCCACACCACACAGAGGAACAGCAAAGACAAAGCAGCAGCTCTAAGGCAGGATCAGTGGGACCTGCTGCCTCCAGCTGCTCTGGAAACACCGACAGGAAAACCCACCCAGGCTTAGCAGGCACATCTCAGAAGGATTCCCTCCAGCACACGTGGCTTTAACTGGTGTTCCCAGGGGGTGATGAGCAGCAGGTAATTGCTCAGTGTGTCCTGACCCCACAAGCACCAGGTCTGCACCTCCAATGTCACAAGTCTGAATGCAGTAGCATCCCACTGATGTGAAATAAAAGGGACTCAACAGCACTCTAATCTGAAAAATGAGAGTTGTCATGTCTTGGCAGTCCCCCACCTTCCTCTCCTCCTTTCTATATTTAACAAGCTTGGTCAAGAAGAGAAAGATGCAGGTGATTACAGCTTCATAAGGCATGGTACAAACAGCAAATAACAAATTAAGAGCAAGTATAATATACAACCTGATCTAACTCAGAAAAAGCAGGTAAAGATCTGATGGCCTCCAGAGTCCAGACTTCCCTCCCAATCTCAATTTCCCTACAATGTTGATTCCCTTTAACCCTGCAGAAGCAGAAAATCCCTTGCACTCACCCCCCCCAGATCTGTACCTTGTGCTGCAGGATCTGAACGTTCTGCACCAGGAAGCGATAGGCGTTGTACCAGGGCAGGAACACATCCTTCAGGACATCCCTCACTCCCTCCTCCTTAAACCTCAGGTTTTCCGCTCTTACCACGGGAGAATTGATCAGGTACAACCTGCAAAAGAAGAGCACAGCACTTCAAAGCTTAAAACTGCATATACTGATAGGGTTTCACACTAAAAACCCCAAAGATGACTGTATTGTAGGCATGTAACAAACTGAGCACAAAACCATTTACTAGTTACTGCTACAGGAGTAGCAGATGCTGCATACAGAATCTGAATTTAAACTTTTGTTTTTTACTCTAGAAGTTAACTGAAGTGCTAACACGTGCTCAGATGCCATCACAGTATAAAACAAGCAAAGTTTGCAAGGAATTAGCATTCATCTTTAGGATGGCACCTATTGTTCTGGTAATATTTTGAATTCCTTAACTCCAAGCCGGTACCTTTCTACTAAATCTAGTTAATATCCTCAGTTACGAAAAGCTTTGACAGAACTAAGCAAAACAAAACAGGCAAACCCAGGGAAAAGAGCAGAAATTAACATTTTCAAGCAAGACAGCCCCAAAAGGGGACAAAGGATGTACCTCCCACAATACAAATGTGCCTTAGCTCCAGAGACAGCTCTGAGGGGACAAAGCAGAGGATCCAGGTGACACCAACTACTTACACAAGGGACAGAAATGTCCCTCAGCTTCTTTGCTGTCTCTGAGTTCACAAAAAAATAATCTTTATACTTCATCCCACCTTCTTCCCCAAATAAACATTCTGTCTCCAGAAATAAACTGGAATCTATCAAGTTAACTCAAAGAGAAACCAGGCCTTACTCAGGTACCAAAAAACTTGAATTCAAACTTGATTTAGAAACACTTTGTTTAATTTTCCAAATATGAAAACCAAACCAAACATTTTTTTTGTTTTAAAGACTGTGGCATTTTTCAATCCAAATTTATTAACCTATTTTCTCACATTTTTATACTTTTTAAATCATGATTCTAAACTAATATAACTTTACAGGCACTTCCTTTAGGAGGCTTTAAAATCTTAATGGGGTTTGACACAGCACATTCAAGAATACCAGACCATAAATTCTTCAGGAGAGAAGGCTTCTTGCATTAAAACTAATAGATAAAAATAAAGCTGCCAGAATAAACAGAAAGTAATGCAGCACAGAAATGGGCTTTCTCAGTATTGGATTAAAAAAAAAGAAAAACAAACCATTTTTAAACACAGATTCATAGAATGGCTTGGGTGGGAATGGACCCCAAAGATCACCCAAGTGAATTTGTACCTGAATTCAAATTATAAATTTACAGAAGTACAGAACAATTAGTGGCAATGAACTAGGAAGTCCTTCAATGAAACTAGAATTTAGGTCTACCCTTAAGCCACACCTTCCTTCTATCACAGTTGTGCCACAGTTTTGGTGGTGCAGTGGTATTTTTGGTTTGTTGGGTTTTTTGTTTGTTTGTTTTAATAAAGCAGCCCTACCCTGCCTTACAATGTGTAAATGTTAAAAGAAGAGCCATTTCCTCAATTGCTCCAATGCAAAGACACATTTATTCTATGGAAAGAGAAACAAGGCACACAATAAAACAAGAGTTCCATCAGTTTAGTTACAGCCATTCAGTTACCCACCGGGCAGAAAATAAAACTTCCTCAAATCAAGGCAGTGGTATAAAATTTGCTAACAATGTATGAGAAAAAAATAAACTAATCTCCTCTTCACCCCTCTGAACCAGCAGCTTGCTGCATTATTTCTTCTGCATGTGCAGACCAGGTTGAGAGGAGGATGTAACTCCTCACTTCTAGCAGCAATCCTTACCCCAGGACAGAGGAAAGCCAAGGCCTGGAAATACCATGACCAGCAAATTCCTTCTGACATAGCTCAGCTTGGACAGGTCTCCAGCCCAGGTCTCAGCAATACTGAAATGTAACTGGTTTGGCCCTTCTTACAGATTTTGCTCAGGATTCAAATTTCATGAAGTCTGAAGTTGGGTTGTTAAATTTACTGTGCTGCTGTTCGCCCTTTCTCCTCAATTCCATATTCATTTCACCAACTTATAGCTGTATTTTCTGCTGATCTATTTATCAAGCTACTTCTGAGAATACTTCAAAGCTGGAGTTAAAATATACATATATATTTGTGTACTGCAAAAGCTAAAGCAACTCTGCAGGGAAATGGTGCCAAGGAAAAAACCTCAGTTGTAGCTTTTGCTACAAACAGGGAACATCGAGCGCCTCAGAAAAAGCAGAGAACTGAATTGCAGAGCTCCTTCCAGAAATGAGCCCAGGCTGCAATGCTTTTTACTCTCTGTGTGGGTGTAGGTATAAATAAATGTGACATTAAAGAATGAGTACACTGGCATAAAAATGAATTAGCTTCTTAGAAATTATAAAAAAAAAAAAAAAGACATGAATAATGGAAGTGTAACTTCTGGTGTTTGAGATTTTTTTGGTTTGTTTATAAAAAAGGGAGGGGGTTTTTTTCAACAGAAACATCACCTGTGATTTAAAAATCTCCAGTATAAGTAACTCCAACCCTTTTCACTCATATTATTGCAGCCACCAACTCACTGCTACCCTGCTAACACACCTTGTTTATTAGTGAAGAGCAACCTTGATTAAATTTAAGAACTCCACCCAACATGTACTAGATCCTTTAAATGCTAAAGCTTGAAACAATTAGGAACTTTACATTGATTTTTTTTTAAATTATCTAGAAGCAACAACCATCTTCCCCAAATAAACATTCAGCTTTCATTCAGCCCATCAGTTCTGGGTGTAGCTGTAACACACAATGTGTGGTAGTTGAAGGTTTTCCTTATATACACAAGAATTACAGGGCTCTAGAGAAATGCCCAAGTAGTGCATTCCTGCAGTTATTAAAATGTCTTTATTGTACCTTTACCTCAAGGTACCAGTTGATGCATGTAGTCAGTGCACCAAGGCAGGGCACAAGTGACTGTGTAATTACTTTATACGTTCTTCTAATTTTAATGAACCACTTGAACTGTGTTTAATCTCTGTTTGACCAGGACAATTTATCTACACACATTAGGCAGCTCCACTTTTGCTCTTCTGGTGCTACTACTACTAGGTGCAAATGATATACTTACATCAACAAAAACAAAGCACGTTCTCTCTAGAAAATGTATAGTGCAAACAGCAAACAAATGTTTTGTGCATTATGCAGAGACCCTTCTCTAAGACAAGGATTTAACAGTGACCTTGTAGTGTTGTTATCAAATATTTTATTCACACTACTTGGCTGTCACCATGGTCTAGAAGCTTCTAAAATTAACTTTCTTCCTGCTGCTAAGTGTCAAACCCCCACAAGCAGCCTCTTGGTGTGGATCTGCCATAAGCAGGGAGCCAACACATCCCACTGAAGATCCACCAAAGGAATCCCACCTGAGTGCATCAGCTCCGTAACTGTTCACAATGTGCATCGGATCAGGGTAATTCTTCTTCCTTTTGCTCATTTTTTGGCCATCACTAGAAAATATCAGAACGTAGGCATCAATTCCCAGAACTCTTGTAAAACAAGGATAAAGAAAAAAGGCCCTTCAAATTCAGCTCAATTTTCCTGTCCTAGTATGTTCCTGGTGGCACAGACATAATTATATATATATATATATCTATATATATATATGTCTATATATTGGCACATCATTTCTGTAGGATTGTTGAACCCACAAAAGAAACTGAAAAAAACCAAAACCCAACCCAAGAGGCTCCCAAGTTTCAAATCTAAGCAGGGAATCTGTCCTTCCTACCAAAGCTATGGCAACATGCACCTGTTTTGAATCAATCCCTCCAGCCTGCTGGCAAAGCTTCATCCGAAAAAAAAGGAAAACAAATATAATTAACTTAAAATTACATCTAAAGCTACATTTATCATCCCCTTTACTCTGCATAACAGGTATTGTTTCTTTCCTATTCTTGTTATTAATTTTCTCTCTCAAGGCAGGACTAATCCTGCTGGAAAGAACCCAGTGCAGCAGGCAGCTGGGATGTGTGAGCCTCTCACTCTCAGGTGCCTCTTATCTCCTGCAGCACTGATATCACCCTGGCAAGTCTTAACAGCTCCAAAGTCCATTTCAAATTCAATTTACAATTTGCAGGACTTATCTGAAACATTCTTTGACTAAAAATCTGCTCACGGAGGAGCTGATTGACACCAACCTGGCAAGGACAAGGCCATTCACAATGACATTCTTGAAAGGAGGCCTCCCAAAAAGAGCAGTGGACAGCACGAGCAAAGTGTAGAACCTGAAACAAGAAACAACATAAACGTGACTTTATAAATACACCAAGCTAAAGCCTGCATGTCTTCATTAAAAAATTCATGTTTCATTATGGTGCTTTCCTCCAGCAAAGATTAATTTTAAGTCTGGAGAACATTTATGTGGCAAAGAGTCAGGAGAGGTGCTTATTGAAAGGAGATCTTCCTATTTGTAGCATTATCATGCTGTTTGCTCAGCTGGGATCTACTAGTCCAGGAAGGCAGAAAAATTCTAACAGGAAGCATCAGGAAGATCATGAGGAAGAAAATTGCAGCATTTTCCCTCTTTAATACAAAAAAGGGAATTCTGCCCCTGAACAAGTTTCCTATTTGCTCACTGCAAACCTGTGAGCAGGGGATAGGTCAGGACCAAACATGGCACACAGGACCAGCACACTTCTGTGTGTGTGTGTGTTAACTGTGTATTCTTCATAATTGTGTACTCTTCAGCCTGACAGGCAATGGAACACAGTGTAAAAGCATAAAAGCAAGTTATCCAAAAGGGAAGGAGCCTCCTTCCAGTCCAGCCAAAGGTTTGATCTGAAGGAGGTTGTGGGTACCTGCTTAAATCAGCCACCACTAGGAAATAAGGGAATGTTCTCACAACAAAGGGCAGCAGTGGTTCCTCCCCATTCTATCTGATGTGTTACAACCACTCTACAAACTGGGACACTTTGGAAATCAGTGCTGGAGCAAGCACAGGCACCTGTTGTTCACAAGGCTGATATATGATTACATATGGGAAATTAAGTGGAAGTGCAGGATGATGTGATAATTTCACGCTCAGGAGCCAGAGCCTTCACCAAAGGAGGGATGTGTGAGCTGCTGGAACTGCACTGTTGGTAATTACTTTTAAGAAAGTAACTGGAGGGTGGGCCACAGCTCTCCTGGCTCAAAACAGGCATCACACTGACAACTGCTTAGCAACCTTCAAAGAGAAGGTGATTATAAAAAAGCTGTAATGAGGCACAGGAGGTTATGTCTCAGAACTACATACTTGCATGAAGATTTAGTGGAGAAACACTTCAGTGGGAGGGAAAAAAAAAAAATCCATCTGTATGTTCCAAAGTTGTTTTTATCAAAAAGCAGCCTATAATTGCAAAAGCATTATTCTGACACTTGAGGGTCCTCTGCAGAAGTTGCTGTGTGCATTTATTCAGTGACTTCCATGACAACTCTGATGCTTATCTCAGACAGGCCCTTAACTCTCAAAATCACCTCAACTCACACTGCAGGATACAAATTCTCTTTATTAAACTGCAGTTTAATTTCATGAATTTTAACCAATACTCCTCCACCTGTACACAAACTTTTGCACTCAAAATCCCTGTCTTGATCTTTAACTTCCTTAAGAAAACCCCTAACACAAATAGCTGAGTATTTACTCAGATGAGTGACACCTCAAACCTACAGGGCCGACAGTTCATACAAACAAAGCAGTTCTTCCTTAGTATTTACTAAAAAGTTCCTCACTGACAAACTCCCAGCACTTTCTGCAAACTGGTCACTAATTCTCATATTAGAGCACCCAAATTTGCAGGTAAAAAGCACAAAGCAGAACCAACTAGGAGAGATTTCAATATTCTTTAGGAATTCCTAATTCCCTGTATTAGGAAAATTGCACAGGTAGACTGTGGGAACTGAAAAAATGCATCCAAGGACACATCTCAAATTTTATGTTCAAATTGTCAAACCCAAAGAGCCTCAGCAAGAGGTGCCTTAGTTGATGACAGCTACAAGACTGTCTCTGAGAACCTGTGATCCACATATTCTGATTCTTCCTCAGGTTGTGCTTTTAAAATTCACCTCATTCACTCTGAATATTTTAAAGGAGTGTCTTTCTGCACCTTATTTTAGAAATATCTTGTCCACAGACACACTTGTTTCCTGGAAACTTCCTCAATTTCTCTGCTGCTTCACCTTCCATTCACCAAATCTCAGTCTGTTTCCAGGTATGTCCTTGCAGATAAATAGCTGTCAGTCAAACAACAGTAAAAAACTCATAATAGAGACAGAAATTCACTCCTTTGCTCTACTTTCCACTTAGGAGAAAATGGGGAGGGAATCTTTTCTCCCTTTTTTCTCGAACAACTGTGGGTAAATTCATGATCCTGTGATTCATGCCAAAACCCTCCAGCTGTGAATTCCCTGTGGGCCACCACATTCTGACCACGACCATAAAGCTTGCTGCATTTCCCTATACAGAGACAGAATCTTTCCTACCACTCTGCCTGGACTGCCAGTCTTGCAGTCAGCTACTCTAAGGTTTTGTACTGTGGCTTTAACAAATATAATTCAGCTGGTTCTCTCTCCGTGCAGAAAGTCATCAAAAATATCACTTTCCTGGACAATCACCTTTGTTACATTAATTTTCCCCCTGTCTCCCTTGATTTTTTCTCGTCTGTGGAGTGAACCAGAAGCCACCAGATCTCCACCTCCTGAGCCTTTCCCCACCTCCCAGTCCTCCCCTCACGGCAGGTGCAGTCTCTGACCTGACACAAAACCAACCTCCATTCTCCATCTTCACACTTCTTACAGGATGTGCCAAATACAAATCACATCCTGTGCTCTCAGCACTTCAGAACTCACCTGCTTGTTGTTCTCTTAGACCTCACACCTTAATTCCTTCTGTCTCTCACAAATCAGAAGTGCTCTCCTCCAAATCACCCCACACTTGCTGCTAGCAAAGCCCCAGCTCATTAACAGCCAGGAGTACCTGGGAAAGGTGGGAGCAGCAGGAATTGAGGCAGCTGTTTTGATTTCCCACCACAGACAGGTGAAACACACCTGGCTCTGGGTAAGACTCCCAGGAACTCTTATGCTGGTGTTAAGAACAAAAAGGAATCTACCCCAGACTGCAAAAGGAAAGTCTCCTCTTGCACCCTGACTACGGCACACAAGTCTGAGGGCTCCCACCAAATGTCTTTATCCTGAGTTCTTCCATTAAAAAAGAAAAAAAAGCACTATTTTCTAATTTTTTTTCCAGATGAAAAGAATAAAGAGGGAAAATTAAGTTTTTAATTCTCCTTTTGCTACCCAACAGTATCTGATTGTATACTAAGGTATTAGATATTTTTTTGCAACACAATTAAGGGGTTGAAAAGTGAAGACATTTCTCTGCAATCATAAATTTAGTTGTATTTGAGATCTTGCCTGCTCTGGTTTCTTGGTTTGTTGGGGGAGTAGAGGAGTGGGCAAAGGGAAGTGCCAACTGTATTCCAGAGGAATTCATTTAGCTCTAATACCTCAAGTTATTGGATGGAAAAGTTCTGCTTGGACACAGTCAAACTCACTAATCCAGAAAACACAAAAATTCATCTTAATCTGTCCATTTTCACAGTCAACCTCAAACTTCAAACATGGACTAAACACTTTGCAATGCTGAAACTAAAACTGCATGTAGGTACACAAGTATGTATGAGAACATTAACCACAGAAAATCAGAGAAAAATTTTCACCAATGATGGAAAAGGATTTATCCAGAGTGAAAGAAGCAGATGAAATTTACAGCTAAGAAATGCGATTTATTTTTTGGAAGCTGTAAGTTGTTAACAACATAATGTTTGACTTAATTTTTTTCTGCACTCATATAAACCCAAAATTCAGATTAAATCTTGGGGTAAAAATTACCAGGCTATACATTGGCTTGAAATCCTCAAAACACTGACTTCCCTTTCAGCTGACTCAATTGCAGCTCTGTCTCTAGTAGACAACTCAAGTTCTGTGATAATTCAGCTGCTGGGATTTTTTCTTTACCAGGCCAAAGATGTGCCCTATTACCTAATGATGTCTTCCACAAGAGCTGGGAAGATTTCTTGCTAACATTGTATTTCTACAACAACTTTTTTGTCACCAAGCTTTAGACTACCTTGTGTTTTAGTTTAAAAAACTAATTATACACGTATCTGTACAGAAACAGTCGAATTATCTGTACAGCATTAAAGATATAAAATATTGAAGTAAAGGCATGAACTATTATAAAATGCTGTTAAATAAATACATTAATTATGAAAGTATATTTCAGCATCGAAGTGTTAGACACAAGGCAACAACCTCACACAATGAAGTGGCAGAAAATTACCATCCTCGCGTCTGGTCGATGCCCTCGGCGATGAAGTCAGCAGGGAAAGCATCCTCGAGCTCCCTTTTGTTCTCGAAGGGGTAGTGCACCTGGGCGTAGGGCATGCTGCCACTCTCAAACCAGCAGTCAAACACCTCGGGCACGCGGCGCAGGGAGCCCTTCCCACAGCGCGACGGGATGCTCAGCTGGTCAATGCTGCGGGACAAAACCACCCAGGAGCCCAAACACAACCAATAGTTAGGAGAGGTTGATGGTATGCTGGTGTATTAGGATGACAGCAGTTTTGGCTCTTGTTTTAATGACTCTTCAAAAAGCTCAGCATTTCCTGCAGTATTCACGCAGGGGCGTGGCTCCGCAGACAAGATGGAGAAGTGCAAAGCATTTATTGTGCAGTGAATATTCCCTAAATACCAGCACCCAACAGGATATCACACCATAGAAACAGGAAAGATGTTCACCTCAGTGTCCCCCAATCACCTGGGGCAGTGCACAGACATTGCCTATTATGGTAACAGGTAAACAATGCCCTATAAGGTCACAAACTACAATTATCACATCTCATAGGCCCAGCACTGTCCAGAACCCCACAATCCTCTCTCAGCCCATCCCCGGTGACCTGGATGCACTCCCAGGGTCACCTCTGGGTTCAAGAAAGAGGCTCTCTCTCCGGCCCTCAGGGCCTGTCTCTCTTCCAGCACATCGTGCACCCCAACATTTCCTTTGACAATCTCTGTAATTTTTATATTAACAGTGTTCACGACAGAAAAAAAATGAAATTTATACATCTTAATCACAAGTCCTGTTACAACTTTTCTATTTTCCCTACATCTGTTTGGGCAAAAAAACCCCAATTTTTTTTAATGCCTGCTCATCTATTTCTAATACCCAGTGAAGAATCTCTGACCCACCTTTCTCGATGGAGATCCGTGACTTTCACTCCAGACAGCTCTTCCAGTTCTGCCACTGAACCAACACAAACCACCTGTGCAAGAAATTCAGGAAATTTAGCCAGTTATTTGCACACAGTAGCAATTTTTTTCTAACATCAGACAGAAGACTTATAGATCAGTCAGTATCTCCAGTAGGAGCTGATAGAGCTGAAAAAACAATAAAAATTTCGTACATGGGTCACCTTCCTCAATCTAACACAGCATCAAATGATGTTAGAGACCACTGCCCTGATTTAACACAATCCATGTTGCAAGAACTGGGGACTTGGAAGCAGCAGCATCTTGGCAGGTTATGAAAAATGTGGGATTTTGGGGCAGGGGGGCTTCTCCAAACAAGCCACAACCAACAACCCCTGAAAATTCAATGACTGACTTCTACACAAATAGGAATTTCAGATCCCAGGCTCCTCCCCTAAAGTAAGCAGCTCATTATCCATAAGTGTTCCATCCCAGGTACACTGAATTGTACACATTAAAGGCTTTTTATTTAAACTGAAGAAAGTGTCACAGCTACCAAAGGGGTTGCTAAGAAAGACTTTTCTTGGTTTTGTTGCATCAACACACTCTTAATAAAAACGCAGTTTTCCACCCCAGACTTGCACTGACATCATGAAACAACGATTCTGAAAAACTGCATGAGAGAAGCAGAAAAGGAAAGCTTTCTTTGCTTTAGGTTTTAGTCAGGTTGAGCCCTCCCACAGCCCTGTGGCCTCTCTCATGTGGCAAGGCTCAAGAGCCACAAGCTGCAGTACAGGCCTGGATTTTGGAGATGCTGTCCCACATGCCATCAGCCCCATTTAGAATTGCCATGGAAAAGCCCCAGGGTTTGACAGATCTGACAGGGAAGGAGTTAAATGTAGCACCATAATGAAGCTGTAAATAGGCCAGACGTTTTTCATATGAAATAACTTTGTGAGTTGCTCTCAAGATACAAAAAATCAGAGCACTGCTCAATTCCTATAGCTAGTCTTAAACATATGCATATGTATACACATGGAAATTGTGACTAACTAAAAGGGTTTGGTGTGTTTAATTCCAAAAAACTGTCATGAATTACGGAGAAGACAGAAACTCAGTCTGATTTGGGTTTCAAGACATGATTTTCCCAGTCTGATTCAAGTGCTGATCTGCACTACTAATCACCATCTTCTACTGTTAAAGTACTTTGGAAATGTGAATTTTCATTACTTATCTGTCAGGTTGGGGGTTTTTTCCTGACAATGATTCCACCAGCCAGGTACAACAGCCTGCAGAATGCACACAAACTACACCAGGGGACTGATCCCAGGTAAAAATACATCTTCATCAACAAACTATTTTTAACCCAGATCTGTTCCTCATTCGTGTGGCCCCATAAGCAAACACACAGGCTCAAGTGAGCAGCAGCAGGTACTTAGTTCAGCACTGCTGGAGGAAGGAAAGGTATTAATAGAGAAATGGGTAAAAAATGCCCTTGGAAACACCAATTACTTCACCTGCACTAACCTTTACATTTGAATATACTTTCACACTAAGCTCTGGGAGAAAAGCTGCTCATTACTTGGTGCTTTTTGAACAAGCACTTTAATGCTGAAGTAAAACTCTGAATATCATGCAGAACTGCACCCAGAAATCACTCATGGAAGAAATAAACCCAAGTTCACATGAAAAATCCAGCAACCCCCAGAGGAACACAGATCTCCCCCCACTGAGTAAGACTGCCTCTGTCCAAGGCAGAAGGAAGGAGCCCCTCTGTCCCAAGGGGAGCTCATTAGATACTGAAAGGCAAGGGGAGAATGCAGCAAACAGATGCTAATCAAATTCCATCCCTCATTAGGCCTCACCCACTCGTTTCTGCAAGGAACACACAGGCTTGTGCTCTCCAATTAAAGCTTCTGCTCTGGATGCATCCCTTCAGGAGCCACGGCTGCTCTCACAGCCTGGGCCCTCTCCCTACCAGGCATCAGCTACAAAACCAGCTCTACCAACATTTCACAGCAGCAAAGACTGCAATAAATAGGCTGGGACTGGGGGCTGTTCATCCCTGTTTCAGCACCTCCGAGACCTAACGTGAAACCAGAGGTCAAAGTTAACCACTGCTACCAAAATGAACATTAGCTCCAGGATTAACCATGTCAGTAGGAGGATAAAGCCATCCAGCAGCATTCCTAGAAATCCACGTTCCTGTGGCACAGCCCTGCAGTTCCAACTAAATGAAAACGCTTGTTTTTGTGGGTTTGCCATTTCAGCTCTGTTCAGTACCACAAGTGAGGAGTAAGGAGTGCCCACAGAAAGGAAGAAGCCTGCAGAGTGTGTCAGCGAGACATTCTGGGATTTCCAGAAAGCATCTCATGAATATTAAATAGGAGAAGAAATGAGTGCTACAGCCAGCCAGAAGTGGCCCTAATGCAACCTCAAAGCAGCCCAGAAATGCACCTGGAGAGGTTCCCTCACCCTCAGGAGAGCAGTGCCAGCAGCCTCTTGTTCTGCTGGGCAAGATGCAGGCACCTAGCCTAGGGCAGGGTTACCACGAGTGACAAGCCAGGAAACAACCAGAGAACTTCCACAACATCACCGAATAGTGAACACTGTAATTTGTATGCAAGTCCTATAAAATGAGCCCACGTCTGCTTTACCAACTTGGGTGTTATATTAAAAAATTTTATTATCTAATCCAAATGAGATGTGTTCCTCCACTGAGGAAATCGTTGGAATTTGAAAGCTTAAAATGATAAACTGTCTGCAAAAATGTGGCAATAAACACAAGCTTCAAAACTTAACTTCCATTATGTGCCTCTACCTGATAATTATGCTAAAAGAAAACTAAAATAAAACTCTGCGAAACCAGTTATTGATTTGTAATAAAATTCACTTTAACACCAATTAATTCACCTTACTGTATATTAAATAAGGAATTGTTATTGCTTCTCCAGGATTTAATATGCAGAGCATAATTGCGTGCAACAAAGTGTTCTTCTGAGAGAAAGACATGAAGAGGCTGCTCTGCAATCCCACACGGCACCAGGCTGCAGTAAAACTGGAGTCAGGGAATTCTGAGGGAATATCATTACTGGGAGAGCAGATGTCACCTAGGCTTTAAGTTCCACATCAGTTCCAATGGTATTTGTTTTTCAAGCCGTATCTCACAAGCATAAAAAGAGAGTGAATATTAAAAAAAAAACAACCTAACTTGAAATTTAGCTTGGTTCAGAAGCTGTACTCAGTTATTAAAGCACAATATTCAGACTGTGGAGCAAACAGAAATGTGTAACATCTATGGATAGAAATAATAGACCTGTTGGTATTTCCATCATTATTCAGAACACCGAGCCCTGAGGAGTATTTGCAGCTCTTTTCAAAGGAAAGGTCCATCTTCCAAGTTAGACACCATTTTGTTATTAAAAACTAACAAATCAAACCTAGAAAAGCAAAAAAAAAAACCCTGTACACACAGGAATACAGATATGGGGAGACTGGACAGAAAATGAAATATTATTAGAGGCAGGGAGTGGAAGTAATGAAACCTTTACACAATCCTTTTCAGCTGTAGAATGAAATACCCAGGCACAGAACCGAAAGCCTTTTTATTACCTAAAAAAAAATCGTTATATCAAACAAGGGACTTGGAAATATTGGATGAATGTGAAAAAAGCATGTATAAATTGTCAGTCTTCAGACTAAACTCTAACTGTTCTATGAGAGACAGAAGCACTTGGTTTGCAGCAATTTACAAACACACTCACAGCATAAATAGAATCCAAATGCCAAGGCTTTCTTAGATTCTTAAATCCTAATTGCAGGAGTATCTCCCTCCCTCTCCCAATATCTCCCAAGATTCCCAGTGAAAAGGAAATAAAAAATGCTTTATGGTGCACATCTAGGCAATAGCAAGTTTAAGACCATAAAATACTTCTCTAGCAGATGTTTTCCTACTCGAGGTCTTTCAGGTCTAAAATGAAGATTAAAACTTTTTCAAATCAGGAGAGATAAAAATAAAGGTTTGGGATGCTGCCATCAGTATTTACCTTCCATGGACATCCTGACCCTGATTACCATTTCCTACCTCCAGCATGAGGAAGCCTTATCACATGTGTCTAATGGAACTAACCCAACGCAAAAAATAAATAATAGAAATAAAGAAATAGATAATAGAAATAAAGAAATAACAAAGGAAAACAAAACACAAAAAAACCCAAACCCATTTTACCTTCACAAAGAGTTTTAAAACCACCAAAATTGTGTAAAGCGTTCACTCGTGCCCTCTGCATTCTGCTACCAATGCAGGGTACCCTACAACTTGACGAAGCTCGTTTCTAGCACTCCCATTATACATTTTCATCATTCCACTAGATTCATATTTTTACAGTCTGCTACATTCACATTTGTGGCACTACAAATATGTATCTTCACTGTTTTGCTGTGTGGACTTGCTTTTATGCCTTCAGCAACTCATTTGGCTTGAAGTAACCAACCACCAGAATTTCAAAAGCAGACTTAAAGGAGTTACCAAAAAAAAAAAATCTCCTTCTTGCCATTTTCTCACTGCATTTATTATTTCCTTTACATTTGCCATCACTTCAAATTCTTCTGGGAAAGACAAGATTAATTTTAATGTAAAAACCAAGAAAAATTGCTCGCAGTTCTCAAGCCGAGGCAAAGCAAACCTGTACAGGCACACAAATGCACCCATAAATATGCACAGATCTGTCACCTATTATACACACATAGATGGGTTATACAGAAATGCTGCTAAAACGTGTTAATAGAACTTCAGGCTGCAGCAGCCACAGATGCACCAAAATAAGCAAACAACAAGTACAGACAAGGCTTTTCTGGCAACTGGAACCTTTCATTTCCTCACTCACCTCTTCCAAATCCTCGCTGACCCACAGAGGGATGGGGGTCCCCCAGTAGCGGTTCCGAGAGATGGCCCAGTCCCGGGCATCCTTCAGCCAGTTCCCAAAGCGCTTCTCCCGCACGAAATCTGGAACCCTGTGCCAAAAATAACAAAAGGATTAACACAGCGCTACGTTCCACTTAAAAGAAAGCTGGTAAGAATTGGTTATATTTGATTTCATCCATCAAAAAAAGTTCATTTCAGCATTGATACAACTTGGAGCACGTTCATGTTACAGCACTGGCTGCTGCAAGGCCTATGGAGGTGCTGCCAAAAAACACAACAGCACCTTCTTCTGATCCCAGGTAAGCTACAGAAGTGGAAAACACCGTGCTTATTTTACCATAAAGTAACTCAGGAAAACATGTGCAACATAAAATAGATTCATTAGGGATGAAACAATGGCCAAAAGTCCTCAGGACAGTCCAACAGTGGAGGATTATGGCTAAGGGTGATCACAACACTACTGCTTAAATTACATATAGAAAAAGGAACAGCCACTGATTTTGGTGTTGAATGAAATTCCCAAGATTGAAAAGCCTGGAGCAACAGCATTAAAAGGCACCTTGGATTATGTGTGGGCATCCAGGTACGTGCACATTCCTCAGGTTGATAGATCATGCAAAAAATCCTTTCCAAGCTGTTTATCATCTCACTTTGAATTACCCAATTAAGAAACAAAACACGCCCCCCAACCACAGAACCCTATCAATGCTTGCTAAAACCTCATTTTGAGCCCTAAATGGGCACTGAGGGATGTTAAAGACAAATTTTCATTGTATGGAAGTGTCTTGGAGCTCAAAGGTTAACGCCAGAACCCGATGCCCTGCAAGGTTGCTGGTTGTGCTGAGTGGCCTGGTGGTTTGATTAGAACCATTAGTTTTCTCTCAGGATGTAAACAAACAATTAACTATTTATCCAATGATTATGTGCAGATGAAGAAAAGCAATGGTTTTATGGGCAACAGCATGCTCCCTTCATGCCTAAAGGTACATTTAAAAAGACCGAACTCAAATGAAACTCACAGAAAGAGCAACCTCAAGACAGTGTCAGACACACAGAGGCTGTGAATGAGCAGCTCACAACAATAAAGGAGCTCTGGAACTGAGTTATTGAGCAAACCACGGCAAGTTTTGCTGGGTTTGTTTTCCCAGTCTAACTAAAAAGGCCCCTCCCAAAGTCAGAGCTGGTTTAGGAGAGCCACAGTTTCTAAAGGGGGAGCAGCCAAGCTACAAAGCACACAGGGTCTCTTCCACCTTTCTGTCTGAAGCTCTTGGTCCTCTTGTCAAGTATTTCTTTTTGAAGAAGATTTTAAATCACAGATCAGTCCCAAGAGTAACAAAGATGAAAGGTTCCTTTAGAGGAAAAATTAAAAGAATGGATTCACATGACACATTGAGGTAGGATTTGGCCCAGCAGCAGGAGGTTTATGAAATAAGTGTGAACAAAAAAAAAAGCAAACTATTGATGAAAATAAAAGTTACTGGCTTTTAAAAGTTTTACCTATGATGAAGCCATGTGGAGATCTAAGGCTTCTTGATGCCAATGTTGTCCCAAGTGGATCAAAACTACCCTTAAAAGCCTCACTAAATATCAGCCTGAAGTTCCACAGCTTCCCTCGCTATTTCTGGAGTTACTTTCAGCTGCAAAGTTGTCTCCTGTAACACTTCTTGAACAAAAATCTAATATAAAAAAATTTTTAAACAAACTCAGTGACTCATGTTTCACATGACATCTGTAGCCCTGCTTTGAAATTTAGAAACGTATACAGGCTTTCCCGATTTGGTTCAGCGTGGGACTCATTACTATTAACTTTCTGTGCTGACCTTAGGAGACCCTCTCTCCAAACACAAGTGGAAACTGTACAAAGTTCATTAGCATTTGCCCAGCATTCCACTAATGTGGAAAACTTCTCTTTACATCACTCCTAAACTAGTTTCCATTTTTTAGAAGTTGTTAGACACTGATTAGCTGAAATTATTAGTCCCATTTAACATAGCTAGAGGCTGAGACAATCCCCCAATGACATTAAAATGCTAAGAGTTTCAACTCTGCCTCCTCAAAACAGGCATGAAAAATTAATTTTATCCCCAAAGTGGACATTAACCACAAAAATGTATGTGGTGTGATCTCTCTCTCTGAGCTATGAAAGCATGTAATTTACCTCTTCTGGTAAAATTCTCTGACCCTGCTGCCAGTTTTCAGTGGAACATAAAACACAAACCACTTCATCTCCTACGAGCCACATTTGCAACAATGATCTATGGCTCTGTAGAGGTACAACGCAGGAATAACACTGACAAAGCCATCAAATCAAACAGAAAGAGCTTGTGTCTCACACACATTCTGAGCCCATCACTCAAAGGAAGTGTTACTTAAAGCAGTTGGGTTTTGCCACTGCAGAGATGCTGCCATGGGTGCTGCCCAAGGGCAGACACAGCCTCCAGCTGGGATCAAGCTGGAAAAGGGATCTACAGCAGCAACAGCCATGCTGGGCAGTCCTTCAAGTCTGGAGCCCATTTCTTCTACTTATTCTCACTAGATTTAGCTCCAGATATCTTAGTTTAACACTTACCTACATATCATAAAGGTAAAAAATAAAATCAGAGGTATGTTCTACTTAAATATTTGATTAGGCTGTGAAAAAAGAATATCCTCAATGATGCTGTTACTAACACCTGATCTTTATTTACAGCAATTCCAGGTTCGTGTTCTTATAGAGTTTTTTTCAGTTTCTTTTAATCCTACTCTTAGATATTGTCTTGGTATAGTTCTCCTGTTAAATTTTCATTAAGACACCATCTTGCCACAGGCATATATTAGTTGAGGAAGCGTTTTTTACTCTTCCATCTACACAAAGCAGCTGGAAGATAAATGCAAAGCCCTCTCCCAATATGCAAATGCAATGTTTTTCATGTTTCATCTCACATCCATCATGAGCCCCCTTCAGCCTGAAAGCACAAATCTCAAGTTCCTGCTGAGTGACCACTGAGTTTGCAGCTGGGTGTGACCAGAAGGCGCCCAGTTCTACCTGTTCAGAGTCCCCTGGACTGGCACTGGACACCTTCACATCGCTCCCAACAGTTCCATGAGGCTGCAAGTGAAAAATCAAAGCAGCCACATCTCTCCCGAAGCCATCGTGCTGCAGCTCCTCAAACTGAGCTGTGAGAAACAGGCTTTTTTATTTCCCAACTGGCCTACAATGTGTTTGACCTTCAAATATCTCTGCAAAATGACACAGATAGGATTTCATACTTCTTTCTCTGACATTTAGCAAGGTTAAGGAGACTGCTGTCTCAGCAGGTCAGGGAGCTCTTGATTCATGGGTGTGGAACAGTGTGGGACAATTGCAATTTCTCCTCTTGGCACCCAGGACAGGGCACTAAACAAACTTCAGGATGCAGACACTGCAGCAGTTGGAAAGCTCAGGGAACTCAACTTCACAACACAAAGGAATAAATATTGCTTTGCCAAATCATGTATTAGGAAGACTTTGAATCAAAGTACATCAGCTCCAACCTGTTTGAATGCTCATGTCTATCTTACTTTCCCAACATCAAAACTCTATCATACAAGTTAGAGATAATGAAAATTATTCATTTGCTGCAAATTTCCATGTCCATTTTTGACTGTTTGTTCCTATTTTTGAAGCAGATGTGGGGTTTTGCTAAATTCATGCATTGCTAAGTCCTCTGCACAGTCAACTCCCACATCCTTTCTTGGTAGCTACTCATTTTTTTAGTGTCTAAAATAAAAATTCCATTTGACAAGCCAAAAAACCCCATGAAGAGCAAAGCAAACCCCAGCCTTTTAACAACATTTATTAACTTATTACAACAGGAACCATCTTCTTTGCCTTCTAAGTCTATGCACCACTCAGCACCCAAGTCACACAAGCAATGTGGGCATGGAATTGAAAATAGCAATTAGTGACCACCTTCAATCCCAGAGCAGGACTGGGTCTGCTGACAGTGAGACACCATGGGCTGAGCCCAGCACCAATAAATACCCAAGGAACAGCATCAATTAAAATAAATAAATTTGCTTTCTGACTCTTGTCTCCAGAGGAAAAATGTACAGGATGCAAATAAAAAAAATTTCTAAATTATTACATAATCCAGAAGGAAACTTACTAAAAGGATTAAGACATCTGCTCCTTTTCTGTATATATATTTTGAAGCATATTTCTTGTGCTCATAACACAATTGCAAATACTGAACTCAGCTTATTATTCCATCTGAGAGCTCAGATGTGCTCTGAGCTGCCTCACCGTGCCCCAGCCACGGGGAGCAGGAACTGTCTCAAAGCAGCACCATCCCTCTTTTCTGTGAACACAAACAGCACTGCCAAAATACAACACTGCCCCTGCACAAGCCTCGTGTTCTAACATCAATTCTACATTAAAAGCTGTTTAAGATATTGCATAAAGACAGACTAATCCTTTCTCACTCTTCATCGTTCTTCTCAGCTAATTTTATTTACGATAACTCTTTGCAAAACCACAGCACCTTTATGTATTGGGTAAGATTTACTTCATAATTGCTAATTAAAGGAGTTAAGACTATAAAGCTGATAAACAAAACACTACCTTAAGTAGTGTGATGTAGGGGACCTAACACCAGATTAAGAATCTCTTAATACAGCTTTGGTTCTGAGAGGATGGTCCCAGATCTGTCCTGTCCTTTGGCAAGCTGGTAACTTTTTAAGTGCCACCTGAAATCAGGAATCAGTTTTAAGTTTGGAAAAGAGAAAGTTACTCTTCCAGAAGACAGCTGAGTTGTTATCAGCAACACCAAAGGTGATGAAGTAGTTATTCTCTGTCATCTAACTGAATATGTACAGATTTATTTAAATTCCTAGCATACCAACTGGGGGGTTTATTTTAGGTGTAGAATTCGGCTTTCTTTTTTAAACATTAACCAACCCTTAGAAGACAAAGGCTTAAATTCCATTATGTTAATTTACTCTAATAACAAGCCTCCTTCAACATGCCCTCAAATTGATTTTTAATGGTTTTTAATTCAAGGAGATAAAATAAGCAACTATTCATGCCCTTTTGACACTTTAATTAGCACCAATCTATATCATGGACCTAATTAAACATGGGGGGGAGGCGGGAGGGAGGAGAGGAGAAGGGAGGAAAGGTCAGTGTGTGCCAGGCAGAATTTCCACTGCAGCAGCCTCCTCTCCTCAGCCTGGGAAAGCTGCTGGAATGGTGCAACCCCACACACCCCACACGAGCCTGGGCTACCTCCACCGCTGCATTTTGTGTTTATGTGCAGCTTACAGGGGCTAAATGAACAGTGCTTTCAATCATTTTGATCTCCCGATGTTTCTCTTCCCTCTTTTCTCCTGGTTCCCATGGCAACCAGCACGTTGTGGTGTGACTGCAATGCTGCTGCAGACGCATCCCCGTCACCGCTGCTCCCGGACACGGCGGCGCAGCCCTGACCTCCAACTCTGGCACACGCTCCCAATAAAAACCCTGCTCTATCTCCCTTGTAGGACCCAGGCACCCTGCTAATTGCTGTTAAAATTCCTTATCTTATCAACAATTCCTGCAGCCCGAAGCCAGGGAGAAGTGAAGCTTCCACTTTCCTTCTCGCCGCACAGCTTCCTTGGGAATATTCTAACATTGACTGTCACAAAGTACTTTTGTAGGGCATCAGCACTCAGGATCCATTTCAATCCACATATATAAATACATTTGCATTCCTGTGACAGTGGCAGACATTCAACACACTGCCCACGTCACAGATTTATCAGCTGCCCAAGAAAACTGTGCTGGAGTTGCTTAGTGAACTGGCATTTGGGGGGTTTATTTCCTAAGCTTTTCCTTGAAGCAAAAAATAAGCTTTTAGTGACCCTTCAGTGGAACTGAAAAGGTACCTCTGCATTCATGGCATCATCAGCAATCTCCACACGAGAGGCTCAGAGAGGAAACAGCAAAATTAAGGCACAGCAGAACACAAGCCATCAAAATCCAGTGAACAAGCCTCCAAATTCACTTCTAATCCTCAACCATGTCTGATAACAGACAGTAATAAAACCTTCTCTAAATTAGACAAACACAAGGCTAGCCCTGCAGCAATTTTTTTCACCTCCTGCTGTAGGCAATGCCACTAATCTGGATTTTTCCTCAGGAAATGTTGCCATCTAGTGACTCCACGTTGCTGTACATATCACAATTGTTACTAGAGGGAGGATCTCATTTGTATTCACGATTCCTCAGCAAGAAAAGTGTGACTGATGACTCAAAAAGAAGAGTTACAACTGCATGGTGATACTAAAGAAAAGAAAAAATGAAAAAAATCTACACACACCATGCGTTTAAAACTGTTCAGATGAAATGTATTAATATTAACAAACTAAGAAAGAAAATGTCCTATGAGACTTTCTAGAAAAAATAAACAGCAAAAGGAGGAAAAAGGACTCACTGGTTTTCTTCCACTGCTCTACAATTCTGTTATGATTTAAAATTCTGTTGCCCTGCTACAGACTCAGATTCCTCATCTGAGCAAAAATGACACATTCAGTAAAATAAACATTTGCTTTCTATTGCAGATGGGCTCCACAGCCCATCCCCTGCACAGCCTCAGCGTTTCTGACACAAACAGGCATCATTCCCGATCCCATCTCACCTTTCCACAGGTGGGAGACAGTTTTGCGGTCAAAGATGAAAATGACCAAAAGCTTCTCCAAAGATTGATGTGCCCGACCGACACAGAAGACATTTGGGCTCACACAGGAGCTGCAGGGAGTGTGTGCAAAACTCACACTTTAACTTCACTCACAGCAAATGTGTTGTGGGTGGCATTTCCAGCAAGAACTAACAGCTTAAGCAATGCAAGTCAGGAAAATAATACCTTCAACCACCCAACAAGCTCTTTATTACAACACCTGAATTCTTCAATGGTGAGAAGATGCCAGAACAAAAGGTTTGGCTTCTTTGAAGTCCCTGACTGTGTCCCATCACTGCTTTCCTTCCACTGATGCTCATTTTTCCACTACACCAAGTGCTGCACATCTAACACAAACAACGTCAGAACTGCACAATGTCTTTAACGTTAGAAACTTGGCAACAGTTAGAGGTAAATGTTTCAGGAGTTACTGAAGGAGAACTTTAAGTGAGAGAGGTTTAAAAGAAAGAAAAAAAAGAGTTCAAAGCTGACATTTAAATACAAACTACAGAGTCTTTTCTATCAGTCTGCAAGATTAGAATTATTACATCCACTGCCAGAAGGATGAGCTACGATAGTTTGGAATCCTCCTTCTAAATGGTACTGATTTATTGGTTACAGCAACTTATAAACTTTCAGCTTATACCAACTTTGAACACTGATGACAGGAACCAGTCCTACAGTGATATTATAATCTAAGGTGGCCTGGTTTAGTCTGTGGGTACATAGAAAATGCTCTTTCAACAAACCATTCAAGAAAATGATGGTGACAACACAAAATCCAGACAGCACCTTGGTGCTGCATCCACCTCTCCTCATCAAGAGGATAGAAAGCCAAGGTCTGACAGGCCTGGATTTTACAGCAGCCAAAACTGCCCCTCTTCATCTCAAATTATAGCAGTAGTGGGTACCTGAATGCCAAACAGAAGATAACCTTTTTTATTTAAATTTTCTTTTAAATAATCTCAGTTACACAGTAAAGAACATTCAGTAAGGGAACTTGGATTAAAGGCTGAACCACAGCCCCCTAAATGCTGTTCCAATTGTGCATTTTCATCAACATCCAACACAAGTTAATTCCCAGCCTGACTGAAATAAGGATGGGACAGAGTAGAGAGAGTTTTTTGGCTTCTGGTTTTACAAAAATGCTGGCACATTACTCATGGAACCATTATTGGAAGTGAGAGTTAAATTCATTTTGAAAAATGAAAATCGAGTTGCTGGTTTTAATAAATTTTGAATGACTGTGGCCTTGTAAGTTGGGTAATTCACTAAAAAACTAATTAGGAATGCAATCAGGTTGCAAAGTTTGTCCAAGTACATTTAATCTATTTCATCAGAAAGGATATCTATCAAGAGGGCAGCTATTCTTAAGGGACAATATACCTATCAGTCATTTATAGGAATAAAAAAAGCAATGCAGTCAAACCCATTTTGTAAAGGTTAATATAGTCTGAAAAGCATTTATCCCCAATTTTCTCATTTTCAGGACATGCTGAAGCCCCAGAGAGTCCAAAAATAAATTTTTAAAAAGCTACATATTATTCCTGTGACACTTTCAGAGATCAAGCCTCTTCAAAAGCAGAAAAAGTAGGTTTTGGGAAGGATGGAGTTCCCAAAATTGAAATAAATGAATACTGCAGAAGGCCAGCAGTCTCAATGCCAAACAAAACTGCCATCAATGCAGAACACAGAAAGAAAACCTCAAAAACACTCCCTTATTGTTTTAAAAAAGCTGGATTTTAAAAGCCAACTTTAAGTAACAAAGATTACCCGGTATTCAAATTACGATGAAATCACATACTGGAAATACATATTATTTATTAATAACTCTGTGATAATACATCTCTACTTGTAGCCATATTCCCAACAAAAAGCTTCTCACAATCCCTAAGACCACATGGTTTTAAGAGGAGTCCTGAGGAATCAGTTTTATGTTCAGTTATGGAATTGTGTTTAGACTCAGGAATTGCCTGAAGGACAAATGGTTCCTTTAATTCCAAGCATTTTGAATATTGCCAAATGATGTCATTGCCTGCTCTTCTCACCCAACCTTTGCAACAGCAGCTCCAAAATTTGCTTCCACTTGTAACCCCACTACTGAGCACTTAAAAAAGCACCGCTGAACCCCCAAAGATGTGCAGGCAGGGTTCAAACTGATCAGTAATTCTTACTAATTAGTGTCTCCTGGATGAATGGAGGTCACTTAGCAGCTTCTTCTTGAAGCTCTGCTGCTGGAAAAGCAAATCCATCCCATCCATTCAAGCACTTCCTTAATAGGATCATTACATTTTTTCTCCTGTTCATGTGAAAATTAAGTATGCAGGTCTACTGTCATCCCAACAGCGAAAGCATCTTGAGAAAGCTAATTAAAGCTAAGAACAAACACTTTCACCCCCTCTCCAGCTTATTTTTCCCCCAAAGGAGGATCACAGTATGTTCTGCTATGGAAAACAGAAAGCAACACTTACTAATCTCTAAACTCTCCTGACACAGCCAGACTGGGCATGTGCTGCTTGGCAAGGGCAGGCTGCAGCATTTCTGGGCAGGCTCTAGTATGGATCACTGACTTTTCCCACAGATCCCAGTATTTACAGTGCCTGTACCACGTAAGCAGTTATGCAAAAGCTGCTCATGGAGAATTTAATTGCCAGCTACTGTCCATGAAAAAAAGGCAGCACAAGCTGTAATTGCTCACTGAAGGTTGAGTCACCTTCTTTAACATGGTCTGAGCTGCTGACAAGAGGCAACTGTGCTGGAAGAGGGGTGGGATCCCAGCTCTCCCTGCAGTCCTCATAGGGAAACACTGAATGAGGTTGTAATCTCCAAGTTTTCCCCACTCACTGGGAGGTCTCAGCCTCCCAGGCACAAGTAATTGATCAGAGGCAGGGAAATAAAAATACAGCTGATGAAGGTGCAGAAGATAAGGTGCTTTTGTTACTAACACAGCACAAACCCAGGACTGACTACCTAAAAGGCCACCAGCACCAACAGTTCCCCTTTACTGCACTTAATAATGCATTTAAGTTATCTAAAACTCATCTGCTGTTTTCTACCCAAGTTTCACACAAGTATTTTTCACATTCCCTATATACATGTAAATATGTAATTTTTGCCATTAGCAGAATGTTTTTATTTAAACCTGTGTAACTGAGTTTACCTACAACAATTAGGGCAGCTGGGTTGAGCTTTTTGTGGGTGTTTGGGGGGAGGGTGGGTGTGGTTTTCTCTTCAAATGCACCTATGATGAAGTAATCAACCTTATCTGTAATAACTAGATGAAAAAACCCACAACTTGTCTAAAAATTAGTTTAATTTGGAACAATACCTATGCAGCATTAAGCTGCCTATGTCCTTCTCTCAAGAGAGATATTCCCCTACACCCCCAACTCCAGGGAAAGGAGTAAAACAGATTTATGCAGGAGACATTACCAGTAGCACTGGGCATTATTCTCCAGCAGCTTCTCCACCATGTGCTCCACCCTGACGAACCAGCTGGGCACAGCTTTGTAGATCAGCGGAGTATCTGACCTGCATGAGGAAGGGAATAAAACAAACAAAAGCATTTTTAAGTGCTACATTTTTTATAACGTGCTCTTTAATATTTATTTTTGCACATGGCAGTCCCCTTTCCACAGACTGAGTGCACTGTTGCTGAAGTATTATCACAGTTAAAGGTTGGGGTCTGTTTGGTTTGTTAACTTACATAAACTGTTACACTTATGTGAGCTACTATTTTGAAATCAAGCCCTGAAAAAAAAACTTTTACAGCCTTCAAACCCAGTAATTCAAGGAATTTGTATAGCAAGAGCAATCATGAGAACGTTCAAACGATACTTGAATTTGAAATTTGTGCTCCTACATAGTACAACATTATGAAATTCAGTAACTATTAAAATGAGTCATATTTCAGTCTTCCACATGAGCTCATTCTGCATCTTTTTTTAGGTGTATATAAGCCTGAAAAGCCAGGAAACATGATGCTATGTTTTTACTATTTGCATTTAAAATAATAATCACAAATCATAAAGAAGTAGCAGCACCCAGAGTTAATTAGAAGAAAGTTCCATTCCAGGAGGAGACGGAAAGCAAGAGATCCAGGTAAGCATATAAAAGAAGTTTTAAATATATCTTAACATATTCCTTACTTCAGAAAGCAATAAAAGAAAATCCATATGGGAGGAGAGCAGTTTCACAACTTGGGATTGCTTAGAAATGGAAACACTATTGGCCAGAGCACACAGACTGAGCAATTCCCTAAATTACTTGGTAAAATCAGTAGCTCCAGGCATCTGACTGCAGTGTCCCAACCCAGTCTCTGATTTATCGGTTCCACAATAACTGCTTAATGTTTTGACTGACTGTTCAGGCATCACACATCCTTCTAAAGGATCCTGGGATCCAACAGTGGGCACAACTCACTATAGGAGAGTTCAGACATTTCTAATCCTCCACATCCATCCCATGATTCCAGCTTGAAGAGGGAGAAGAGCCCCAGGGGGTAGGATCTGTCTATGGGCACAGAGCAGCAGCAACAACATTGAGACAAGAAGCTCATTCTCCTCTAGCATCAACCCACCCCACAAAATATTTCTTAAAAATACTACTTTTGTTTAAGTCACTTTGGTCCAGAACTTGGCACAACACAAAAATTCACCAGCAAAGACCCTGAGAAACTACTGTTATCTCCCATGTGCAGTCATTACTACAAACAACCAAAGTTTAATTCATTTTATTTATATCCACAGCGAGAACACATTTGAAATCCACTAACTACTGCAGATTACGATGTAAATTAAAATTGCTACTGTGCCAGCACTTGCTAAAGGTGCACCTGCCTGACCCACAAAAGAAAGAAAACCCACAGCAAAGGTTGTTCTGACCTTAAAAGCTGAACTCACAGTGCACAAAGCCCAATAATAAAAAACACATTGCTTCTTTTAACACTATGTTTCAAAAGATATTTCATTTTAACTATAACCTGTATGCTTCAATGTGCTTAAGTGTTAAAGTACCTGTAACCTTAAAGGAAATGGTGACAGCTCAAAGTAATAATAATGTAGTTGTGTCCTAGCTATTAAATGCAAACCTACTGATGGTTTGCTACTCGAATTTAAGTCCTAACAACTAAAAAGGAAACAGTTCAGTTCACTCCTCACACAGCAGCAAGATCCCAGTAAAAAGGAAAGCATTCCCTAAGCTACAAGGTGTTTTGATTTCACTGAGTATCTCGTTTCAGATGTGCTAAAGAATGATAAATTGCCATCACAAGACCTTGAGTAAACTGGAGACAAGTAGAATAAAAATTTGCATTAAAAATTTCTCACATGGTCTTAACACACTGGAAAAGGAAGGCTGGGACAACAGTGGCACCCCAGCTCTGTGAGGAGAGAGCAGCTGGCAGGTGGGGCTGGCTGCAGACAGGCCCTGGGGCACGGAGTGGCTTCAGCCAGGAAGGATCCATGACAGAGGGCCAAGCAGGGGAACCACTTCCCAGGCTTTCAACCTAACACTGAGGTTACAACACCTGATAACCACTGCAAGCACCCACAGGGCTCTGTTCCACCTACATGAAGGCAGTAAGAAAGGGGAGAGGGCACAGTTTCCCTGAATATTTTTCTTCTGGCTGTACTGCCAAGCAGTGCCTCAGCAGGAGACTGCAGAGAACAAAACACTAAAATCTGCCCAAGCAGTGACACCTCACACATTTCTGCCTCTCATGACTGGTGAGAAGGTTGAGGAATCCAGGTTCAACTGGGTTTTACTGTAGAATCAAATGAGAAATACCAATTGCTGAGTTTTGTTTTCCATCAACACAAGGGGAAAACCACCCAGACAGACCTAAAATCAAAGTCTGATGCTTACAAAGTTCCTGCCTAGCCATTCCTCTCTGTCTCAACTGAACAAAGTTTTGCTCCCCTTACAGACAGATCCTTTAAGAAACACATGAGAAGAATCAAATCACGTTAATTGTGATCTTATTCCTCAAATGATCAATAACTGAGCCTGTGCTATAAAGATGCTTCTTGGCTTTGCCTTCGCTGGCTTGGAAAAGACAAAGCTCCACATCTGCCAGTGGAAGAGCTTCCCAAGACTGTTCCCAAAGGAATGGCAGGCAGGAGCTGTGAGGGACACTCCAGCTGTCACGTTCAACAGTTGCTGAATTGCTGCCCAGACCACACAGACTCTCAAGATCTCACATGTGCACAGAGCAGTTTTGACCAACGTCCTCCATTTTCAGCAGTTCCAATAAAGGCAAATTCTAACTGAAAACTATCTACTGAGTCCTTACCAAGCTGTTGTGTTTTTCGCTTTCATATTTTAAAGTTCAGTTGACAGAAAGTTACTACACAGAGAAGGACACTAATTTCATGATATGTAAAAAAAGAAGGCAAATTTCTCAACATACCAAGGGTTCAACAACTGCCAGGTTTCAGGGAAAAGCAGTAGTACATTAAGAAGAGTCTGATTTCAAAGTTTTCTTACATTAATCAAAATAACTTATAACTGTGTTCAAAGTTAAGAACTACTCTTCTACTTTTAGCATATTCCAATTACGGTTTGATTTGTGATGGCAGTGAAATGAGCTTTTCAAGTAGAATCCATTGTTCGGTTCTTCCCACCAGATAATTTGCTGCTAGGTGCTGCCTGCAACTTATCATCAATCAACAAAAATGTCAACAGAGTGGCAGGATTAAGGATCTTCTACAGAATCAGCACTTCTACATCCCTGCTTTGTCTCAGAAGGCCATGACTGGATATTTGAGCTGCTCCACAAGAAAAACACAAGCGTTGCTTGATTTTGGGGCTGCCATTTTTCAAAAGCTGTCCCAAATCATCAAGGACGTAACACTCGAAGAGCAATTCCCCTTCTTCCTCTAGGCAGCTGCTAGAAACAAACCAATCCTGCTGCTCAAGAGCAAGCAAAGGTTATTTTTGCTATAAATTAAAGATAAATGTACCCTGCTAGAACACTTCACCTGGCAGAGTCAGAGCCAGACAGAGGGATGAGCTTTTATCACAGTTATTTCAGTACAGGTGCTGTACACATCAGATATGACTTAAAATCTTCAAGCCATTTCAGATAATTAAATTAGATATTTTATTTTAAGTGTGTCTTTGCTCCTAATAAAAATTTAATACTCTACTAAAAGATTACTGAAGATTTTTTTTTTTTTTAATTTGACATTGTTCGGTGATTTTTTACAATAGCAATTGTGGAAATTTCAAACCAGGGAAGACACTAATAAAAACCAGCTTCATTTCTAGATTAAATCTGTCTAGTCTGTATTCCTCTTGAACAAAACTTGTTTGTTCACTGATACTGAAGGCTCATGGAGAATTCCACATGGAGAATTCCCACAGAGACATCCACCTAGAGATGTTTCCACATAATAAGCAACTTGTCTTATTTCAAATAAGTAATTTTACAAGGGTAAAAAGAACTATCATTTATCATTTAACTATCATTTATCATTTTAACATAAACATCTAAATACCTTCTGTGATATACTTATTTGGATACAATTCAAAGGGGATCAAAAAAATCCTTTCCCACCACTCAGCTGCTTAGAAAATAACCTTTTTTACAAGAGGTGGTTAGTTAGGAGCTCTACACCAAATATGAGCAACACGAACTACAAAAACACACACTTAAAATCATAAATAGAAAATAAATTTCAGCACTACACTTAAATTCATCCAATTTATGGCAAAAAAAAACCCCCACAACTGGAGCTCTCCTAAATCAATAATCTCGGTTTGTGTTACTTTTAGTTTTGTCAGGAAAATTAAGCAAGGGAACGAGGAAAAAATGGGAAAAATGGAAAAATGGGAGAAACCTGAAGAACTTCTCTGTTAGAAACCACGAGGCTAAGGCAGGTGCAGGTCTGTGCTTACCTCCAGCAGAAGGGGTAGCTGTGCTGGAAGGTCGTGCTGTGGATCAGCCGGCCCTTCTCCTTCAGCCATCGGATGATGTGCTTATCTGCATCCTAAAAACACAGCACATTTTCCTTGGAATACACTTTTCACTCAGTCAGTTACTACAGGATTTGTCTCAGATACTCAACTAAATTAAAAAAAAAAAAAAAAAAAACTATGCATAACCCAGCCTCTACACACATGCACAAAAAGCTTTTATCAAATTTATGTGTTTTCTGCAGGGGCACTGTAAAGCACTAAATTTGCAGAGTTATTTGCTCTCCAAACCCTGTTTATTTACAATGTCTTCAATGTGTCTCTGCTATCTGGATAAATTAAAATGTAGAAATTAAAGCATCAGTCCTTTCTTACCCTTAACTCTCCACATACACACAACTGTGTATAAATTCAAATTTTCTGAAGCACCAGTACAAGCCAGAAACCACATTATTTAATTTCTTAATGACTGAGTCTTCTAATTTTGTGGTAGGAAATCACATAGTGCTTTCTACCTAATATTTAAACTTCCTGACACCACATTCCTTTAAAGTGACTGAATTTCAGCATTTGAAGTATATTTCACAATACCTCACTAACCAACTGGGATTTACATGCTAAGCTGGAAGTGAAAGCTGTGTATTGATAATTTAAAACAACCTACTGAACATACAAGTGTCAATATGACATTAAGGAAAAAAATATGCAAATATCTACGAGTGAAAAATTCAGCATCTTAAGAAAATTTTCCAAGAGCCTTAATTCAGATTTCTACCAGTAAAAAGCTAAACATGGAGCCTCCAGTGTCCTCTTATTTGTCTTAATGCATGAAGCAGGAAGCCAAGATAGCTGATTGAATTCTCAACTTAATTGAAAAACACTTAAAAATCTTGTATTGCATTTGTTTACAGGAACATGCTTTGCTACCAAACTGTAGCAGCAGGGCTAAAACCAATTTGTTTTCTCAGGACATGGAATTTAAGAGGCACTCCCTACCAGGGATTTGTATCTGTAGCAATCTGGAGTTCCTGTGGGTTCCTTTTCCAGGGATTCTCTTGCATCTACTGGCAAGTAAATTCCCACTGCAACACAGCCCACAAGTGGGGAAAATGGCAGGATTTCTCCCTTCTAATGGGTCACGTTAAACTGGCTGGGAGAAACTTAATGATGGCATCTGGGAATTCAGAGTCATCCAGAGGTGAGGAAGGCCCTGCACATGTGCCTGGAGACTCTGGACATGACATTTCCATGAGGAAAAAGCAGAGAGTAAGATTCTGGAGTAGCTGCAAACAGGATACTCCTGTTACTCCAGGATACAAAACATTACTTGCATTTCAACTTGTTCATTTCTCAGCTGCTGGAACAAACAATTCCAACCTTGTTGCAAATGTTAAAACGCATTTGAATTTATCCAGATAACAGACACACACTGAAGACAAACTCAGAGAAAGAAAAGAAAGCTTCTACCATACATAAAATGTTATCTTGAATAAAGTAGTCATTTACTGTCTCCAGGCCCACTGACCTTCACATACTGCCCAGCAAAGTCAGCCACTTCTGCTGTGAAGCAGCCTGATGCATCAACAGGACACACAGGCACAGAGTCCTTCTGAATGATATTAAAATCCATGCAGACTCTGTAATCATCCTGCAAAAGAGACAAGCACCAAGCTGTAAGAATACAAAATACTGGGGAAAAATCCATCCCTCGAAACAGAAATTAAATATTAAACAGAAAATGTGATGACTGGACAACCACAGCAAAATACTCGGCCTTCACTAATCCCAAATACTTATGAGAAAGTCCTGTTTTATAGCACTGTAGTTTTATTCATGCAGAAAATGATGATTTCTCACCTAGTACAGGGGATATGTGCATGGTTTTCTATGCACATCAATGCACATATACACACACACATGTATTTTATGTGTGGCTTCAGGATACCACTGCATGGCAAAAGAACTGCCAGCCACTCCATCCTGCTCCTGTCCCAGCCAGAGCCTGGATCTGCCCAGCTCTCCAGCCAACACGGCATTTTTCAGAAAGCAGGTTGTTTTAATCAATCTAATTCTGGCATTTCACATAAGCAATCCCATTTTCTGAATGTCTTAACCATCCAAAGCCTTTAAACCTGTATTTCTCAATCTTTTTTGGCCCATAGGCAATGCTACTGACCAAGAACCACACATGGACAACATCATAGGTTTTTTTCCTGGCCAGCCTTTACTTAAATTTTTAATTTCCTGTAGCAGTAAGAAGAAAAAAAAAAAAAAAAGAAAAAAAAGAGAGTTGCTTCAGACTTTCCCGAACATGACTGAACAATAATGGCATCGGAGAAAAGATTAAAACAAAATTAGTAGGGGGATAGAAAAGTTCAGATTTTAACTTCAAGTCTGGAGTCACAGTAAATCTGCACCTTATCCAGGTACAGCAATTGCTTGCAGGATCCACAGCAGCTGTTTCACAGGAGCTGCCATCTAAAGCACCCTCTCAGCCCAACCAAGGACACCACACCAGAGCCAGTGTGTAAACACACATTCCACAGGCCAGTGCTCCACAGCTCCCTCCCTTCTCCTTCCCTGGATCTAACCAACACAGCTGAGCCAGCTCTGGAGTGCCAGGGCAGGGCTTCCAGGTCCTTCGTGTCCTCATGCTGTACCTTCAGCTCTCCCCACCATCCCTGTGGCTCCCAGTTCCCCCAAGCCACACCTGGTGTACTTTACAAGGATGAGACTCATCCACAGACAGGGAAGTTGGCTGCTTCATGGACTAAGGCTTTACACAGAGAAACAACAAATCCCTTCAGCTCCAGCACTCCCTTCCTCCAGAGCACAGCCCCTTCCCCCTGTCCAGCAGCTGCAGAAAGCCATCACACACTTATTCACCCTGCACTTGGTCACCCAGCTCCTTCAGTCAGGAGATGAGGGAGATGAGCCCCTTCTCTGCTGGCCTTTCCTCAGCTGTCACTGCTGAGGGACTGGGAGCAGGCTGTGGGGTTTAAAATATGGGCCAGACGACAGAGCTGATGTCAGCCCTGATTTGGCAGCGAGTTGTTAAAGGCTTTGAAGCAGCAGCCAGCACAGACTACAAAGCTTGGCACACTCCCAGCCCTGCTAAGACATCACAACAAACCTTCCCCTCGGCAGCACCTCGGTCAAGAGGTGCTTCAGCTCCACTTGCAGCACTGCTGCAGCCAAGGATGCACAAAGGGCTCTGCTGCTCTGCCTTTCTGCAGTCAGCTCCCTGCTTTTGAACAACTTGGACTCGAATGGAAGCTCTCCAGACTGACCTGCCATCTGATTTAATGAAGATTTCCTTCAGTAACCACAAGGCAAGAATATATTCAGGCACACACAAGGAATGCACACGTGCTAAGCTTGAATAAAAGCTAAGACAAACATCAATTTTTTCCAGGATAGGAGTTACAGTGGTCACTCTTGTACCTCAAAATCCCTCAAAAGATTACACACAGAAGTTGTAATACACAAAATTAATAAGTAGAAGCTATTAAACAGCTCATTTATAAGACATCAAAAGCTTTTTTACCTGAAATTTTAACAAAACAACAGAAACATGAAGTCAAAGGTTCACCTGCAGCACCTCTTAGCAAAAACCAACAACATTTTTGGAAAGTACTGAAAAAATAGTGCATCAGTAACAGATCTATGAAACTCGTGTGTCACAGTCTGAGCAGGCACTAGAAGTATTGCAAATTAAAACTTTGTATGCAAATTCAAGTGTTACTAAAGCTTTTTAAGTTGACTGCAGGTACAGCTACGTATGATGAAATGCGTGAGCAGCTGAATTTCAGTGTCATGTTAATCTGGAGGTACAATGAGTTTACAGCGTTTTTAATGCAGGTTTGTCTTGTTCTGTGAGCTTTAATTTTGATGTCTTTTGAACTGAAATAACAGAGTGCTCTGATATGGTGTGGCAGCTTGTATTTGGCAAATGCATCACACAAGACAATGAAACTACATATCCTGAAACTAAATGAAGGTGAATTTTTACTTTCCATTTTGTTGGAGAAGGATACATTTCTAAGCTATTAGCAATAGAGAACATGTATCAGTAAGAAGGATTTAAAAAAATTAATAAATAAACCCCTGATCTTCCATCTCTGTTTATCAAAGGGACTCACATTGATGGGAAGGAACAGAGACAAGACTCAAGGCTTGCTGTGAAGGACTGTGCTCTATTTCTTCTCCTCTGACCCTCCTGGTCCACTTAGCCCTTTTCTATCCACCTTCAACACAACAGGAAGGTGCAGAGGAGCCAATTAACCAGGAAGACAATCCTGTCTGTCACCATGAACTATCTCCCTTCTTTCATCTAAGCCTGTCTGAAGGCCAACATGCAATACCAACACTATTCCACACAGAGCCTACTGTATAATGATGAAATCCTGACCTTAAACCAGGACCTTTGTGAGCTTTTCTGAACAGAAATAATCTATGGGCTGTCAAAACTGAACTACATGCACCCCAAAAAGAAGGCAGCAGCATTAAATGCAACAAACACTGTGCACTTTCCTTCTGAAGGCAGCACAGCCCATTGACTCAGGCCCCTGTACCAGGCATTATCTACTCAAACCTCTCCTTAGCTGATGAGTGCAAAGTTTTGTTTGTGATGGCTGTGCACTTTTTCCTCACACAATGTTTTATTTATTTTTTTCTTGGTGAAGCATTTAACTGTTCTCTCAGGTTTTTTCCTTAAAAAAATGTTTTACAAGTAATTGCTGATTTCCCAGGAGAGAGAGAGAAAAAATATTTTTTCCTCTGTGTTTACAAAACTCAGTGGGCTTATTAAAAAAATCAAATAAAAGAGGGCAGATAATCCTTGCTCTAAGTGGCCAGTCAACATTTCCAGCAAGCTGTTTCCAACAGGTTTAACTGGACTGTGCAAATACACAAACCACTCTTAGAGCAGCCAAGGAAAATCTTCTTCCAGAGCTCCTTCTCTGCTGGCAGCCTCTTCCTTTCCTTCCCTCCATCTCCCACAGCAAGAGCTCCTGACTCTAAACCAGTTCTCACCCCTCTGGCACATCCAAGACTCAGCTCCAGGGGAGAGTCTGAGGAGCAGAAGTGTGACAGGATTTATACTCCTGAGGACACTTGACCAGCCACCACCATTTTCTTTATTAACTGCTAGCACAGCCTACTCTAATTTTCTTTATTCAGAGCTATATTAAGCTGGAACATCTTTTCATATCAACGTTCATCCTGACAAGGGAAACACCACCACAATGGATGTACCCTTCAGAAAAATGTAGGGAAAAAAGGATGGAAGAGGATGGGCTATCTCACATGAATACAAAGAGGCCTGTTGCTAATGCCAACTTTCTGGAAATTATGACAGAGCTCGTGGTCCAGGGATTGCTAATTGCTAGGCACTGCAAGTTTTTTGAGGGCATCTTTGGATAATGGCTGAAGACAGGACACTCTACAAAAAGGACAATGAGCCTAAACTAGTGCATTTAATTCAAGTGTCTAAAAACTGACATGATTAAATCCATGACAAATTATTCCTCTTAGCCTTAAAAAAAGAACAGACTGAGGGAAGGGACAATAAAGACAGAAAAAAAAGAATGGAGTGCAACAAAATCCTTTCACACCACGAGATAAAGTCTCAGGACAAAAGCAAGTGAAAGCATTTTCTCATTCTCTAAAAGCCCAGCGAGTAATGAAATTGAAACGCTGAAGAGCGGCAGTGTGCTGAGCAGAACTGCTGCTCCCAACCAAAATTATCACTTAGCACAGCCAGTTTTCACTGCCAGTGCCACAGATCAGCCCTGCTCGAAGCTCTAACTTCAGACTCTGAGAAGAGCTGAGATCAATGACACTCAGAAGATACAGTGGTGAGTTCAGCTCACACACCACAACACAAACCAAAGCGAGGGACACAAAAATCTCCAGTCTAGCACAGGCACTAAGTGGGAGAGCTCATTAGAATACAAAGCTACGTGATATTCTTACATTTTCAAGGAGCAAATGGGAAGATTGTTTAATATCAATCACCCCCAGAGAGTCCCCAGGAGCTGGAAAGCCAAACAACGTGTGCTGAACAAAATTAACATTATAAATGTGTAGTTCACACTTACAGCACCAAAGTAGGGAGCCTGATGGACAACTCCTGTGCCTTCCTCCTCCTTCACATAACCATCCACTACCACAGTAAAGGCACCTTTTTCTTTGCACTGGAACACAAAAATATGGGGGGTGGTTACATATAGATATATATTTACACACATGCAGCAAACCAGAATTTTCAAGAACCTGGCAGAGCCATGAGCCACACAAAAAAGGAAAGAACTGCATCGAAAATCAGTGACACAGTAAAATGTGACATCCCTAACATGACTTAATGACTTCCCATAGCCCAGACACCTGTGCACTTCATTTAAAGAGTGTCAAGTGTGATTAAATCTCACACCTCTCCAGAAGGCCTCCAAGTCAATTACTCTTCAAGCCACGGATCTTCACACAGTTAGTTCTGTACTTAACAGACTGCAAATCAATACACTCCTGAAAGTGAGGACACAACCAAGAAAGGTACAGAGGTTTCCCTGCATTTTTGTATGTCCCCTTTACCTCTTCCTTTAAATAAAAGTTTGCTTTTATAGTCACACATTTTCCTTATTTCCTCCAGAGAATAAGAGCATGGTAAATACCAACTAAAAACAGAGAGAAGAGAAAATCCAGAAAAAAAATTGCTAAGAAAAGCTATGACAATTTTCAGTGTGTTCAGTATACAGATAATGAAAAATGAAGGGTTATTTACTATTCCTTAAAACAAAAATAGTAAAAAAAAATTACTGCAGTCACAGCTGAACCAAATATGTTACAAAATATTAGGTTTGGCTTGTTCTGGAGGGAGATATTTTGAGATAAGACTCCATTCTGTATAAAAACCAAAAAATTGTAGATGCCCCATCTGCTCCTTACAAGTACAGCAAGACTCAAAAAATTTATTCATTCCAAACCTCAGATCCACAGTCCAATTTTCCAGATTCAGCTGTGTTTGACTTTCCTCTGGAAATATCAGCCCCTGCTCCCTACAGAGGTTTTCCCACCTTTGCTGACTCCTGCAGATATTTCAGAACAGAAGGTGCCACAAGTGACCAAATCCCTTACAGGAGTTCACAGCTGCCTGGCCAGCAGTGCTGTACTTCTCCTCTTTGAAAAATTTAATCTGTTTTTATCTGATTTTTTTTTTAAAGAATAGAAAATTTCTCTACGCCCTCTCCTATTGCTACACATTCTTTTATCATCTGGGATGCCAGACCTAACGCAGGGCTTGAAAGCTGCACAGGACATCCAGATAAATCTGATCTATCAGTAGGTTTTTAACAGAGGCTTTTAACTCTTCAGTGGAAAACATGACATGTCTGATTGTTATCCAAAGTCAGAGTCATTCCCTTGTGAAGACAAAGCTTGTAGACTTAGGAGGCAGACAAGAGACACTCAGCAGATGAGAAAATGAGAGAATACTGCCTATTTATTAATGGGTATTGAAGTTTCTCAGCAATCTGAAATCAAGCTTCTATTTATCACCCAATTTTTACTCTGAGAATATTTAAAACTTGAAGGAAAAAAAATTAGAGAAGAAGTCAACACTGTTTGTCAAACTTTCACTAGGATTTTAAGGTACTTTAATACCTTAACAAACTGGAGTTTGTTATTAGAACTTAAGATCTTTCTATAATATAAAAAAGGAATGCTCAGAATGGGTTTTATTATTGTCTTTATACCCTGTATCAAACACCAAACTTGTTCATCTTACCTGAATAAAATATTCAAAGAGTGGTTTGTATTTCTTGCCTTTAAGAGTAATGCCAGGAAACCTGAGGAGAAAGATTTACAAGAACATAAATTAACAACCTGAAAATTGCTTTTTTTCCCTATTTGCTTCTTCACCTCCCTGACAGAATTTGATTTCAGAAGATGAAAAGTAATTCCTTAAGTTTGTTTCCCACCTCTGTAGCTAATTCGGACTTGGAGAAAAAACAATGTCTCTTAATGCATCTCTGCTACCAGTCAACAACGTGTACCTGATGGACTTTCAGTCAATCAACGTAAATTAATAGAGGAATTAAGCATTAATGACAAGCTCTTTATGGTAAAGCTGGGCAGGAATCTTCTGGATAAAACACAGTATTCATAACAACAAAGCCCTAAACCTCAACATGTCCAAGAGAACTAAACAATGATCCAAAACACTTGAAGTTCGATGTACGAAGATTGTGACACAGGGTATTGCAGCCTTTAAAGCTCAGATGCCTCATTCCTTATTCCAAAACTGGGCATCCAGACTCTCCACAGGCATCTCAGGGAATGATCCAACACAGACAGGACTGGCTGAGGAACCAGCTGAGTCAGACAAGAAATGTAAGGCAGAGATGGAGCCTGCAGGTCTGGCTCCCTTCAGGCTTCTGACAGCAGCTGACAAAGACAGTGATTAGGTTGCGATTTGCAGCTCAGAACTCTCCTGAAAGTGCTTAAATCATCCAATTTCAGGGGAAAAAATCCAGCTAAAACATAACTTAATCTAATAGATGGGCTGGCTCTCCAACTGTGTCACAGCTGTGGTCTCTCCCTACACTCCCCTTGATCTACAACTTCCAAACAATGGTCAAACCATAAAATGTTTGACTCCTTCAAAGGTGGGGGACTCTTCAAAGCTGTTTCACTGCACAGAAAGGACCTCGAGCAGCATTTACTGCCAAGTTCAAGAGCACAACTCCTCAGCCCAGCACACACAATATCCTCTAGGAAAAGGGGAGACTTCTATTTTAAGCCACAGCTTTGCAGATGGTTTATGTGTTTTTATATTACAAACAGCCTTAGGAATGTTTGAGGTGCTTAATCAGGATCAGATGAGAGGAAAGCATCCCAGTGCTCAGCCACACAGATGTGGGAATGTGAAGCACCAGAATTGGCTTAAAAATATATTTTTTTATTTAACACAAGTCAAGAGAAAGGTAAAGGCTGTGGATCACATTCCTGATTTTCATATTTTGGGATGTGAAATACTTTGTTTGTCTAAGTCCTGAACTTCAGGCTGAAAATGTATACAACGGTGCCTTCTTGTGACCTAAGTTATAGTGGCAAGACTCATTTAAAATCACTGCAGCAATCCTTCACTCTCAGGAGATCAGGAATCTCTGGTTTGGATTCTTTAGAATCCAAAAAGAGACAACAAGGGAAAAGAGTGTAAAGAAATTAAATGTTTAATATGCCAAAGGACTGAAATGTAACACAAGGGGAGGAAAATTCTCAACAATCACATCCTATCTACCACTGCTAAAAAAAGCAAGAAGCCACTCAATGGCCAATATTGGGGTAATACACCCAGACCAATTCATAAATGCAAAGCAGCCAAGTTCAGGGGACTTCAGACACTGAACATTTTCAATCAGACCATTCCCTGCCCTCAGACTGATTTCTAATATAGATTAAGTTACATGAATTTCTCCCTCAAGGGCCAGACTGCTTGAGAATTTAGAAGTGAGCTAAAGGAATAAAAAAGTTAAGAGCAGAAGTGGGAAAGTTCATTTCCACGAACTTACATACTCACAGATCTAAATCTTTCAAAGATCCATTCAACTACCAGCTACCTTTTAATTGTGTCACATTTCACATTTGAGAAAATTAATTATTACATAACAGAGAAACTGGAACATGACCAAAAACAGAATCAGCTTGGAAAGAGACTGTAGCACTAATACAGAAAGAATTGAAATATACTGCTCTGCAAAGAGATTTGCTAGCAGCCTTATGGATAGGCAGAGATTTAAAAAAAAAAGGAAATTATTAAAAATAATTAAAGATTAGGGGGCTGAGAGGGGGTGTTAGAAATACCATTAGTCAGGGACACAAATACAACATCTGAAATGTGTATGATTGCCTAAAAGAGCAGGCTCCTCACATTTCTGATGAAGACACCACATCAAAAAAAGGCCAAAATGCTCTGTGCATTCCTGGAAATAGAGTGACTGCAGTCACACTGAAGTTAGATTTGTAGTAATGCACTAAAAGAAGAATTTGGAAAACAACAGATCAACAAATGTAATATATGGGCTAACCTGCTTCTTTTTTAAGCCTAAAGCAAATGTATTAAAAAATACTTAAGAAAATAAAGTGGTTTGATAGAAGGCTTAGGTTTTAGACACTCTGAACAGGTTGCAAAAGACCAAAAAGGAAGAGAGCATCTGTATTTCCTGAGAGAACTGAAGCACTGATGGACCTAAAAACCACTGAGACAGGTCAAACAATCTGATTCAACTTTAAGTGACTGAGAGGTTTTAGTAAGTGAAGTGCTGAAGAACATACAATGTGAATTTGTCAAGAATGAGCCACACAAAGCCACATTTTTTGGGGCAGACTAACCAGCTTGGATAGCAAGCAAGCAGGTCAAATTTAGGTCTTGATGTTAGTGAGAGTTTTGACACTTTATCATTCCAACACCCACAAATACCCGACCTGGTGGATACACCACCATTTCAAGAGAAAAAGTTGTTGTTAATTCAGTCTCAGACCAAAAGAAAATTCCCAGTGGTATCCTGGCAGGACCATCCTAACACCGACACTGTTCAGTGGTTTCACTGATGACTCAGAGGGAAGGAAAAAACTACAGAGATCGCAAGTTCAGCCAACCCTGAAGAATGAGAGCACTGAACATCATCTTTAGAAACTGAACACCAGCTTAAATTGGTACAGACCAAGTGACAGATTAAGAGCATTCTCGTAGAGGGGGGGAAGGAGGGAAATCAATGCAGAAATGTAAAATTATTCAACTGCCACAGTTTGAGCCATCAGAATAGGAAACATCTTAAACAAATATTCCTGCTCTGTGTTTCCCTAATTTAATGACTACATGCAATTGCTTAGCTGAAACATCCTCCACTTTTTCAATTTAAAGCTTTCAGCTACTTGATAAAAAGACAAAAATAGAAATTACTGATGCCAGTGAAGAAAGGGTGTTACTCTCAAAAACATTTCTAGTCTTTCTTTTTTTTATTGTGGTTGTGTTATATGGGTTTTTATTGGGTTTTTTGGTTTGTTTGTTTGAACAAAATGAGCAAACAAATATTTGTTGTATTTGACCCCTTTAACAGGCTGCTGGTTTACACAAGAGGTTTAAGAGAAGTCAAGACACATATTTGGTATAAAAGAGCTACAGAATTTAACACCTGCACCCCCTGCCCAGTCTGACTTCTTAATTAATTCCTGTTTTTCCACCTAACAAAGATGGAAAAGCAACCTGCAGAAAGCAATGACTGCCACTAACTACAGAAGTAATATTTATTTGCTAAAAACAATGAGATTGTTTTGCCCATTTCCCTTTAAATATTTACAGAACGTGTAGAAGAAGGCATTTGGACCAGCTCCAGCATTTTCTCAAACTCTTACATGAATGTAAACACACAGGAAAGAGGTGGACTATGGAAGCTTTTTTCCTCACCACAATACAAGGACCCAATGAAACTTTTTTCTACTTGTAGCTTCACATACAAGACCAATTTGTTCCAGCAAATTTCAATTCCTTTTATAGATTTTTGCCATATAAACACACATGCAGGGAAACCCATCTTCTTGAAAGCATTCAACTTCTGATCTAGAAAAACGCTGAAAGTTAGCAAGTGTAGTAATTTATGTACTTGCCTGTCAAGTATCTGATATTCACTGTCAGATTTGTACAGTGCCACCAGCCTGGACTCCATCAAAACGTAAATCCTCCCTGTGGCCTTATCTAGAATATGAAACAAAACAAGAGTTTCACAAATCTCAGTTTAATCCCCTCATTTGCACCATTATGAAATCTTTCAATGTGTGCAAGATGGTATCACTGTAGCTGTAAAACTGCCCAGAATAATCCTTTACTACTTTCCAGCTACTTCTTCCCCACACAGCCACTTAAGGAACACTTTCCAAAGGCTAAGTTTAAACAGAAACCACAGAATGAAACCCACTCCACTGATTTTCAGTGTGTTTTGTTGTTGCAGAGGCAGAAGTACCTTATCTTGTCTGTTATTGCTGAGCCAAATAAAAAAGCAATTGAAAAGTTTCAGTAAATGCAACTGAAACAGAGGGAAACAACCGGAAGATGGACAATTACTACATAAAATGAATATTATTAAGTGGTAAGGTAATGATTGTACTTTATGCAGCCTTCCTGAGATTTGCTATTTCACTTACACACTAGGCTTTCTTTATAAAAGAAGTATATACCAACAAAGGAAGTTAATACCAAAAAAAAAGTGAAATGTTGTGAAGAAAACTCATCTTCTACCCCAAACCACCCTGATTTCCTAACTTCAATGACAAATTTTATTCAGGCTGCTACCCTGCCAACTCAGTCAGAGTCACTGTCCCACGGCAGCAAGCCAAAGACATCCAAACCCCATTCAGCTGCTCAGGCAAGTGAGGTGTTATTGCTGAAAGTACCCAGTATTCATTTTTAAGATACCCAAACTTCTGTTAAAACTTTTGAAAACTGAAACATACTTAGCTCTCTTGAAAGAAAGAAAACCCAAACACGTGGAGTTCACTGCAGAACTTTATGTTTAACATCACCTTAAGCATACGACAGATTCATGTGGTTATGTTGGAACTGGAAATTCCTACTTACTATTCTGTTTAATTTTTTTAAAGGGGGGGGGTGCTTGTAGATGAAGGTATAATTAAAGACTACAAACACCCCATCCCTTTTTTTTTATTCTTTATTCCATCTATTAATATTTTTAAGGCACAGTCTTCAGAAACCATGTAAAATAACAAGAGCACAGCAGTTGGAAATCATCAGCCACATCCAAAGGGGATCTCATCCTTCAAACTACCACTGGTACAACCCCAGGAAAGTTCTGTAAATTTAACATAAACCAGTCTGCAATACAAAACATAAGGACATAGTCACATGCACTGAAGGAAGAGGTGCTCATTGTGTGTCCCCTGCAGTTAACACTTGCCTCTCAGTTTTACATATTGCAATTCTGGGTTAACACACAGGGCCAGATTGCTGGGCAAGGTCCAGGGAGTCGTGGTCCAGGCAACAAGAGACACACTGGGATCTTCTTCCAGTGGGAAGCTCACGGTCACTGAAGGATCCTGAACATCCTGAAAAACAAGATAAAGCCCAAGGGTAAAAAGAGAAGGGGATAAAAAGCCTTTACTGCCTGTAGGAGTGAGAAAATGGGAATCTAAGATGCAGTAACTCTCACTGCCTCACACCCAAACCTGTCTTGCAGCTGGCCTAGTTCATCTCGGTAATCTGTAATGTAAAAGGTGAAGTGGCAGCACTCAAGTCAAGAGTAGAGCACCAGTCACAGAGTTCCTCATTACACTAGTGCAGTCTGTCAGTCCAACAAGGCCACAGGGTTAAAATCTCCCACTAGCAGGAAGATTTGGGGGATTTGCTGCCCACACACCAAAGAAAGACAAGTGCAGTTCCTTTAGGTACCTCTTATAACCCCATTTTTAAAGTTTAGAACCAATCTCAAGGGTCAGGAAATCAGCAGTTTCTCAGATACTACTAAACAAAGCCTTTTCCACATTCTCTTCTGCAGCCAGGGATTAGGAAGAACAGCCATCACATAAAATGATTCATCTCTAATTAAGAAGCTGTTGTTAACAACGGCAGGGGGGGTGTAAGCGTTTGGGGTACTTAAAAACAAGAGTATATCAACGTTTAAGAGTAAAAGAAACGTCAGGGAAGGAGACCTTTGTCAGCTACTCTGTAAAACTTCACCTTCAAATGAGTCCAAAAAATCCCCTGAAAACAAGTTTTTCTTTCAGCCACGTACAACCCTATTCAGTCACTTCACATTTCACATATGATGAAAAGCTGCTTGTAAAAGCAAGTCTAATCCTGCAAACGTGAAGTTTTCACTATGAAATTCTAAATGCCAACTCAGAGGGTGCCGTGCACGCCGACCCTAAGCACAGAAATAGGTCCTGTGGCCTTGGCACATCTCGTGCAAGGCGCTCTGGTTTCCATCCAGCATCATGGAACAGTTAATGGCATCATGGGACAGGCAGCTATTTATGTCTGAGCTGAGGGCTGCTCCAGAGGGAGTTTTCTGTGAACATCTGGTGCAGTCAACAGTAAAACATAAATATTACATAACCCATGGCCTGCACTCAATACCAGGCAGAGATCAGGCTCTCAGTTCTCTCTGTACCGAGTGCAAGGCAGCACTGCAGGCTGCTCACTTTGCTTTCTGAAGCACTCAGCTCACCAGGTAGATAAAAACAACTGGCAAAGCATAAAAAACACCATCCAGGCTGACAGGTAATGGTATGGGGTAGTGTTTTAGCTGTTAAAATTTCACCTGCAGACGCCACTTCTTCAGTTTAATGCAATACCAGCTGCTGGCATTGTTAACTCAAGTGTGCATTACACACCCAGCTCTGGTTCTGAACATGCTTCTTGTGTCCTGTTGCTCCTGATCTGTGTCCCAGCTCTCAGAGGATCAATAAATAGCAGCTTTCCACTGTGAGAAACGCAACAGCTGTCTCACACCCAGAAGTGACTGTGCTCACCAAGAATAAATCCTGTCAGCTCACAGACCCACACCTTCCAAACACCACTTCTAGCAGATAAGAAAGATAATTTTTGCATGGAGTGGCAGAGCAGCCATGCACACCTCTGGTTCTAGAGTAAGAAACAGCATCTGAATATTTCATCAAGTCTCAGGAAGAGAAATAAAAGAGCTTTGGCTCCATGGAAAAAGAGAACACACACACACAGACCCTCCAAAATAGTCGTTGTTCTAAAGAAAGCCCAATAATCTGAGCCTGTGTGAAATGTCAGTTAATAAGGACAAGAAAAGCAATTATTTCAGTTGTCTGACAGTCACAAATATCAAGATATCTTTGCAAAGATCTCTCTTTCACAAATCACAAACTGGTTTTTTTTCAGCATAAATACCCCTCAGCAATACAGAAAGCTCTGGTATCTGTGGGCTGCATTGTACTACAAGTCTATTTAAACATTTGTTTTAAAAATACTGGTTTTGGCCAGAAAACTGGCCTTTTTTAGGCAAGATGTAGAGACCAGATGTACAATCTGTGCTAGCGCTCTGCTCTCACAATGCAAGTGAAAGATTTGCAATATAATGATATGGAGGCCTGGGTCAGGATTGGAAAGGAGACAAAACCTCTACCCACAAACTAACGTGGAATTTGGAAAACTGGGACACAAGTTCTGCCTTCACATACATGAACATGAGTTTGTTGCAAGTGAGAAGCTGCACTTGCCTTATCTTGTCATTCACTTTTAAAGGAACATTTTCTAAACCACAGTAAACCCTGCATTATGTAAGGTAAAACATTTTCTGGTGTTTCCCCATCTAAATTAATGGTTCTTAGAAGAGCCATTATCCTACTGCTACAGTGTCTTTGACATTCCTTATGAATCCCCTCAGGGAAGATTCAAACCCTGCCAAAGACCCTCTTGTGCACAGACAGGGACAACTGCAGCTCTCCTCTAAAAATTCAGCATAAAGATCCACCACTGCAGTATCACCTTGAGAGCCCAGAGAGGGAGGAATTTACCCCAATAAAACAAAGTGTGTACTTCAAAGAGCTGTAAGCAGTAACCAAGGAAGAAGTCTAAGATCAAGTGATCCAAACAAATACAGCAAAATATGATAAAAATTAACCCATTTACCTAGATTTTTACTACCAATTTGGAATGTAATGACATGCTTAGGTACCACCAAGCAAAAAGTACTAAAGCTTTTCAAATCCAAACAGAAGAGAATAGAGAAATCTGATTGCAACTTACCTTGTAGTTCTGATGAGACTCAAAGTTGGACAGTGGGGTGTTGCATGCAGTTGAAAAAGGCATGACCTTAACCCCTCTATACACCAGTCCTTTGTCATAGAGCTGCTTGAAAACCCACCTGGAAGTACACAAGGAACAAGGAATAACTTGGTGTTTCACATTTAGTAAATAAACTGCAAAATGGGGTTTCTGCTCTAGCTGGAGTTTCTTTCAGAATTACACCTTTTTTTTAAGAATCCATCATCAACTAAAGACAATATTTGCAAGTCAAAAGGCAAAGAGATAACTGATTGCAACTGCATTTCTGGCAGATTCTTAGCTTTAGCTGGTTCTAGCAGCTTGGTATTCCACGCACTGGCTGCATAGCACATAGATTAATCAGCAATATGGATTTGTGTTCCATCTACATACCTTCTCAGATTTCCTGAACACAAAGATCACTTGAAATCTGAACAATTAACAAGGCTGGTATCAGTCAGAATTTAGAGAGGAGACAAGTAGTGACACGGCTGCTCACTTCTCACATGATCTTAAGTTTCTGCTGCAGCAACCAGTGCTACAGAAGAGACACAGATACAGGTCAGAGCCACCTGCAGCCCACCCTGAGTAAATCCTGATAATCTAAGAACATTCTTCACAGGAGGGCACAGTTAACCACGAAAAATGATGAACTCAGTTTTATGGTGCTGCAATTTAATGTTCTCCTTTGAACTCAGATCCTCTCCAAGATCAGTCTCACACCAAGCTTTAACTCTGCTTAGGAAATCATCAGTACAGCCTGTAGCATAGCTGGATATTTATGTTTTCTTGAAAGAATCAAGACAGCACTTAATATTACAAATATTACACTTAATATTACATTGACAAATGGAGTCAATGCTCAAGATGAATGGAAGCTGGAAGAGAAACACTTCACACAGCAACTCCAAGTGTCCATGTGATGGACAAACTCTGAATTCTCCAGGGTTTCCTCAAGGATCATCAACATTTATCAGCTTCTCATGTCTCACTGACTTGCACACTCAGTGGCACAGCCTGCAGGCTGTAAGGCAGGAGAGGGCAAGCCTTAAATAATCCTGCCAACTTCAACTCAGAAATCAGAGCTGCTGCACAGCCTCATCATTTTGAATTTCACATAGAAACTGTTAAACTCTGCTGACTTTAAAAGCTCCTTTATCCAAACTATGTTTCCAAACCATCCTGATCCCTTTTCTGGGTCCCTTTGCAGATAAATAGCTCATTGCTAAGCAACCATCCCCATCCTGGCAAGCAGCACTTTTTTCTGCAGGCTGTCATTTTGTGCTTGAGAATCTGGACCTGTATTTCAGTCAGTGTCTTGTCTTCTATGCTTGAAATTATCACCTTCAACAAAAACCACAAGTAGACTATTGCACTGATTTTATCTGTAGCCCAAAATAAGAATATCAAAAGACATGCCCTGTCTTGGTGACATGGAAGTCCTATGGTGCCTTAATCAGAATAATTTTCACACTGCAGATTAGGCAGCTGGAGAGAACATAGAATGACACATGGAAAAGATGTGCAGTCCATCAGATTCATCCACGGGCCTCCAGTAAAAGTCAAAAACTCTCCTATGAGTGGTCACTAACATCAGAAAAATTACATAATCCGAAGTCTGACATGGAAAGATCCTCAGAGACCCTCAGCAGCATCAAGTTCTGCCACAGAGGAGCCAAACCCAGAAATCTCTCAGAGCTGTGCACTCCTACAAAGGTGCCTTACCTTACACACAACTCCAAAGAAACCTTGTTCAACCAAGAAATGTCACCCACAAGCAAGATGTGAATGCCTGACCCCCAGCCCAAATCTGAAACAAAGCAGTGAGTGACTATTTTACAATGGAGATTTTAATTTTATCAACTTAAACTTGTATAAATCTAGATCAGTCTTTTATAAAAACGATCCCTGAATATAGTTTCACCAGCTTTCAGCATATAAATTTGAGCTGGCTAACTGCACAAGTTTTTGTGGGAGTTAAAATAACTTTAAATGTATGCTTACCCCCTCGGAACATAATGAATGCAGCCTGTGACAAGTGACAGCATTCCTACTGAAGGTGTTCTATTTGCCTTTCAAAACCAGTAACTAAAATACCTATAGAAAAAGGCTCCACTTTACTTTCTATAGAACACTGCCTACTAACAGCACACAAAAACTACTCAGAGAAACACTGAATATTTAATTCAGCTGTAAATATAACTGTAAACTCAGGGAGCTGCTCAGGAAAGGTGAGCACTACACGGAGCTGCCAAGCTCCCAATCCAGGCCGGCATCTCCCTCCTGTGGCAATCCCATCCCATTGCACAGCCCGGGCTCCAGCTGTGCACTGCAGAGCAGGGATGGATTCCACATCACACCCCTCTCCTGAGCTCCTCACAAGCCACAACGGGCACTCACTTGGAGGTTATCACAACCTGTCCCCTCACACAGCCATTCACGCGGAATAAATAGAATTATAATTGAGTCAAGACTGCTGTTTGATGCCACAGCCCTCATTACCACTACAAAAGCTCTTTTGTTATCTCAAAAAACACCTAAATGGCTTCCTTAACAAAAAGGCTTCTGTGAGCTGCTGGTGTGTGACCACCAGACCTGCAGAGATGATTCCCAAAGAGCTCCCTGCAGCAGTGCCCACCTGCAACACAGCACCTGCCAAAGATGAGCCTGGTTCTAACACTAAGAGTCACTTACAGGTGGCACTTAAAGGCATGAAAATATTTTAGACAATAACCTCACAATACATGGTTTAACCCTCATGTTTGAAAAATGCTGGCACTTTGCAAGAAGGGGGCCCCAGGTTTGCAAGCCAAAATTGAAACTGCAGTGCTATCTGAAAAAAAAATAATAACCTAAGGAAACTACAGAGGTCCCTTCTAGTGACAAAGAACATTTACTCACAGAACTGAGAAATCAAACCCTGTTCCTCTAATTCTGCTACATTTCTCCTCAAACATAAATACATTTAGTTGCATCCTCTTGGCTCTGGGAGCAGCACTCAGACCTTTACTGAAGAAAAATGTGGTTTGGGAAAAGGTGAAATTCAAGATACGTATTTCAGCTTCTTGTTAAGAGAAAATCTGGTCCCTAAAGGTGCAAGGAATGTTTAACTTTCAAAGTGATACCAGCTTGTTGTTCCTGAAGTGTCATGAGGGGTTAACACAGCTGGTTCAAGCCCAGTCAATTACAAAGCCCTGCTCTCTCCAGAACTCCCAAGAAACCAGAACCTTGCTGCAGTATTTGTTCATCCAAGTCACACACACAGCACACAAGCACCACATGGATATAATCAGACTCCTGCAGAGGGAGGCTTTGCTTCCAAAAGATACTGAATCAGTCAGTGCAGCTCTCCAAACACCCCTGGCATCCCACACGAAATCCAACATCTCTCGCTATCCTCAGCAGATGCAAAAGCAAGCTGCACTTCCCAAACACATACTTCCAGTTCACATCAAAGAGAAGGATTTGATCTTGGAGCTTCCAAGTTCTTAATGCCACTCCTTTGGGGGATCAAGGGGCTCTGCTTGCAATGATCAGTATCTAATCCAACCTTTCCAGAAAACTAACTCCTAACACCGAGATTTATTTTCAAACATGTATGAAGTGCTTTCTCCCCTTTTTTTCTCTTTAAAGAAAAAACACCAGGAACTGTAAACAGTCCTGTGGGCATTAGGACAGCAGGATCTAGAGGTCTAGGATTTCAACATATCCATGGTACTTTAGGTAAATAGATAAAATTATTGCTGTGTGACCTCACATCCGTTCGTATCAAGATAAAATGACAATTTTATAGCCTCTGTAGGCCCATCAAACAAATCCAGGCACAAACACCATGCTATGTAAGAAGCCCTGTCATTTAAAAGTTCGGCAAACACTGCGTCCTAACAGCATCACGGGAAGCAGAGCTTCTGAGGAAAAGGTTTTCCTGGGACTCATAAACAACACTTGAAAGACAAGATAAAATCAAAAAGAAAGCAACAATCAAAAACAGATGCTTAGGGACAAAAAAAAAAAAAACAGAAAAAAAAAGTACTCAAAAAAACACTGGACATGAATCAAAAAAGCATAAACTTAAGTAGAACATGAATTCCAATAACAAACACAGCCTGTCTTTAGAACAGTATCTTGGAAAGACACCTCCTTAAGAAAGTGCAGAAAAGTATTTATTTGTTCCAGGGCCTGGGAATTGTTAAGTACAGAAGTTGTCAAAATGTATGTTCAACTACCACTGAGAGCTTTAAAATCCTGGCATACAGAGATCATCCAGCTCCAGGTCTACCCTCCAAGCTGTAATCTTTGGAACAGTGTGTTTGTTGAGAGATTCTGGATCGAGCCAGAAATGCAAAATACCTGTATAACAGGAAATGGGAATATCTAAAATGGATGCTAGACTTTTCCCGAAGGTCATTCATGGGAGTACAGTGTATTCCTCCTTCAAAATACAGGTAAGGAGATACAACAACAAGGACTGGAATGGTGAGAAGGTAACAACAAGGGGACTAGAGAACTTAACGCACAAAAGAAATACAACCATGAGGAAAAAAATACAGGTTGCTCATAGAAAAACGGATAAATCAGATTTCTTATGACCAGTATCTCTCTAGAGAATCATTAGTCATGGAATACACAGAATGCAACAGTGATTTCCAGTAGAACCAGAGACCTGTTGTTCTGAGAACATTCTGGTTCAGTGCTGAGTGCTGGTCCCGTCTCAGGGCAGGTTGGGTGTGAGCCCAGCACTCCCTGGCACCTCCTCCCAGAGCTCTGCCACCAAGGGGAGCTCAGGGCTGTCCCTAACGCGGAATCAGGCTCAGCCCGCAGTTGCTCTTTTGGGCACTAGATGGTGACAGGAATCCGCTCAAGCAATCCTTCAGAGGAGCAGGAGGAGAGGCCAAGGCCTGGGCACCACCCCGGGAACAGCAGAGCTGTCCCCTCACCCCGGCACCCCACAGGCTGCTTCCCCGGAGCCCAGGGAGAACTCACACCCAGCCCCACACCTGTGCGACAAGCCAGCAGTGAAGACAATCATTTATAGTTATTCCAACTCCCAAAGGTTTCTTTCAGACCACCTCAGTAAGAAGTTTAAGCTCCCATCAAGCTCCTCTCCCTTTCATGGATGTGTCTCATGACCATGACCGTGCAACAAAAAGGCAAGAATGTATTGCGTGTTTGTGCCCTGCCAGCTCAAGATCACTGTTCCAGTGAAGGGCACTTCTTAACTGAGATCCAAGCAGGACAAACTCTACAGAATTAGAGCTTAAAAACTCTATTTAAGTTATTTAATATGTGCAGAGTTGACTGTATCCTAATATCGAAAGCAGTGCAGTATCACCTCTTACTGACACCAACTTTAAATCCTCCCCTGAAAAATTCTGCCACAATACCACAATTCTACCAATGAATGTTTTGTTGTAAGTCAAAATTTAGCAGGCTGAAAATTCAGTTTAGTCAGTTATCATATGACATAGCACCTAAGTGCCAACAAAGCAGTCATTGCCACCAGAACAATTATAAAAGATGAAAAAGAAATGCTCTCTAGCATTCTGAGCTTATTAACATTGTTTTGTAGAGATACTAGACAACAGATGTATTTGGTGTCTGAGTCCTAAATTATTGCCAACCTAAATAATTTGGATCAAATCAGCCACCACTGAAAACAACATTTATCACAAGTACTAGATTATCTCACTGAACTCAAGAGAAACATGGAACGAAACACCACATGTCACAAAGAAATTCCAGTTGAGACCACTCCAGAGCTGCAACCCTCAGGAAGAGCTACAGACCAGAAAAAAAAAATAACCTAAACAGACTGGTTTAGCTGATTATAAGACTAAAGACAAACTCCTTACCATATTTTAACCACAAAACCTACAGTTGCCATGCCCACTACCATTTTCATAATCAGGTTTTTTACTGGGCCTAAAATCAGCATTTTTCTCCCACAGACAGAACAACAACAAGGTAAAACCACTGGACAGGCCAGTGCAGAAATTAATCTGCAGTTTCTCTTTCATACATAGCTGGAGACTAAATTTTAAACCTTTTTTAAAAGAATTTCAAAAGGAGCCCATAAGAAATAAAATCAATTGTGAGATAAGCGTAGAACCTACAGCTCAAATTAACACTCCTAATGGACATGAAAAGTAACTTCAGTAACACCTTTTGGGTCTGATGATTGCCTGGGTAACCATCAATTTATTTGCTTTTATTTTTAGGAAATTGTGCATTACCCTGTCAAAAGCACCACACTAACTGCAGTGACAGGGCTCTCTTTAAGCATTATCTCCCTCAGCCCTGAGACAGCCCTAGGAGACTTTCCCAAAAAAACCCAATTTTTAAAAACAGAAAATGTATTTCATTACATGATTTAACAGAAACTTAACAGTATCAGGAAGCAAAAAAAGTACAATTAAGCGGCTGTCTGCCTACGTACTTCCTGAAATCTCACTTAGTTTTCAGATCCAGAGTTTATACTTTAGAGTCTGTATCAAAGCAAGCATTAGGAGGTGATCTCAGTGACACAGGTGAAAGACCAGAAACTGCCTTTTAAAGAGCTGGTGGGAGAAACAAACCACCAAAAAAAAGGTTTGGGCTGCTGAGCGAGACCCTGCAGCCAGCTCAAGTCAGGTTTGGTTTTTAAGTTGCCAGTTAAACAGGATTTGAGGTGCCACTAAGTATTTTTGTAATTTACAAAATGAAGGTTTCTTGTGAGTTTTGGCTTTATAATTATGCAGGGTTTCTTCAGCTGAGTTAGTTAAACATCTGCTGCCTTCCCACCATCTTTCCAATGCTCACTGAAATCTCACTGGCACTTCAGCCCTCTGCAGTGGCTTCAGGGACATCTAAAATGTCTGTCAATCCATTATCATAACTTTATGAAACTAACTATACAATTAAAGCTGATTAGTAAAACTAATATTAACAAACATTCAATAATACTTTAATATGCACATAATTTGCTTTTCAATGGCCTTCTGTCAGCATATACTCTGCTGAACCTCTCCCTGCAATTCACCTTGTCATTCTATCACCCAAAAGACGCAAAGCTGCCATTTCTTCACTGTGTTAAACCAATCTGATTATCCTCTTAACCTGGAAGGTTGTATTGTCTTTTGAAATCCCAAAAGGCACCCTGAATACATTGCCAAAACACCCAAACTTTACTTAGCTCTGCACCAGGAGTCCAAGACAGTTGTCAAACTGTGCTGCCAAGAAAAAGATAACAGCAGATTCACAGCCTCTAAATTCAGGCTTGAAGAAGAGGTTTGGAGCTAAACTGAGCTTGGACAGTTTGCCCATTTACAGCTCACAGTGTGAAGAACATCAAGAATGCAGAGATATAAAGTAATTTCCTACACCAACCAAGGAACATATTAATAGATCTTCAGAACTGCTTCTAAGTTGACATGGAGCAGTGAGATTTCAAGGCTCACTAAAGGCAGTGTTGGTGTACTTTATTTTGCAAAGCACTGCTACCCTGAAGAAGAAAAAAATGGGACAATTCATTCCAACACTGGGACATCAAGAGATTTCCCATCACTTTAATTACTCTGCCTGATGTTTTACCTGCATTTGGCATTTTCAGAACAGTGCTAGTGATACATGGACCAACACAGGTTTGCAATGACTGAAGCCTTTTTCACATTTCAAATCCATAAAGCAATACATGTTCACTTACCACACAGACTCCATGAACTCAGGGTAAAGAGTTTTATAGTCATTTTCAAAGTCAATCCAGCGTCCTAATCTGGTAACAGTGAACTGTTAAGACACAAATACAGAGATTGAAAGGCATCTTAACAATGTATCATCACGATACATTACTAATATTTATTCTGTAAAATAAAAATCAGCTGGGTTTTTAAGTGCAGTGTTTGTCCCATATCAATGAAATACATCCATAAAATATTTTAGCCTGGTAATAGTTCCAAACAGTGTATTTAACCAGGCAAAAATAAGGATGGAATGAAACCATGAGCATGGTTATTTAGAACCAAGGTCACACAACAGGCAAATGTGTTCAACGCAGCAGAAATGGTAGATCACTTGGATCATTCATTAAATAGAAATGGTGAATCATTCAAGGTTCAGCCAAGGTTCAAATGCCTGAAAATTGCTTTTCATTACAGTGGTCTCACTTCTATTTTTAAGACTGCTTGTTGCAGAGACAGTGAAAACCCAGAAGATGTAGTCTATCAGCTTTCAGTTACACGAAAACATGATGTAACTTGAAGACAAAGAAATGCTGAAAGAAATTGATACGTGACAATTTATCAAACAAATTTATTCCAGGGCCAACTGCCTTCTCTGACTGCCCAAAGCCAGGAGAGGGCTGCCAAAGCCCCAGGAGTGACAGGTGCTCGTCCCTCTCTCAGGACAGATCATAGTCACATCCATGGCCCAGCAGGCAGACACTAATGAGGAATGAGGCAGCTATGGGATTCAGTGGGACAAGTGGGATTTCACAGCCATCCAAACCCCCAGCTCTGCACACAGCCAAGCCAGGGACACCTGTCCTGACACTGTGAGACACAGCCCTCACTGAATGTCAAACCAGCAAAGTGAACACAAAGCATGTTCATTCTCTCACCTCTACATTTTCATACAAGACCTGAGCTCCTGACATGTATCAGTTTTCATCCTGACCTTTAAGCCACTCTGACATTCCACTAGTAAGATCCATAGCCTAAGACTGATTAGCACAAGGATCCACAAGGTTGGAGAATTATGTTTGGTCTCTGCATTGTAAGATCTCACACAGCCAAGGAACCTTTTATATTTTTTCATAAGGCTCAAATATTTGCTAATGGCTCCAGGCAGAAAATAAACACTCTATCTAACAGGAATGTTGGTAATTCCTCTCCTAGCCCTATTCCAAAATACTTGAATTTATTACGAGTCAAAAGATATTTAAACAGATTTCATCATTTTTATTTACCAACTAAAATACACACAACTGTGCACAAGTTTACGAACAAAACAAAATACAAAATCCATTCACCACCTAAAAGATCAAGTGCTTGGATTAACCAGCACTGCAAAAACACCAGTTACTGAAGCACAGCAAGTTAAAAGGTATGGAAAATGAAACACCAGTGTTCTAGGTTTGGCTGGGATAGAGTTAATTTTCTTCTTCCTAGCTGGTACAGGGCTATGTTCTGGATTTAGCATGGGAATCATGTTTTTAACCCACTGCTGGCTTAGGTGCTACTGCGCAGTGCTTATCCTAAGCAAGGAGTTCTCGGTTTCCCAGGCTGTGCCAGCAGGGAGCTGCACAAGGAGCTGGGTGGAAGAACAGCCAGGACAGCTGACCCCACCTGGCCAAAGGGACATTCCATGGCACAGAACATCGTGCCCAGCAGAGAAACTGAGGGGACTTGGCCAGGACCTGGCAATCACTGTGCAGAGACAGGCTGGGAATCACTCAGCAACCAGACTGGGCATCATTTGGTTTTCCTGGCTTTTATTCCTCCCTCTCTCTCCTTTTTTACTACTACTATTATTATCATTAGCATCATTATAATATTTTATTTTGTTTCAATTAAACTGTTCTTATCTCCACTCATTGGTACTTGGCTGTCAGCTGGGGTTAAACCACCACAATAAATCAGAATGAATCTTGCTATTTTTATTTCTAAAAGCAACAAAGAATTATTGATGATGGGTTTGAAATACAACATTTCAGAGTGTAGATGAATGAGTGTGCATTTGAGAAAAAACAAACTGTCTGCTTTTCATTCAGCCACTCACTGAGGTTTAGGCCACAGCTACTCTACCCAAGGCAGCTCTGGTTTCTTCAGACACTGGCCTTAACTCCAAAATGCTCCCAAGGGCAAGAGGCAAGTGATACTCAAATAACTCAAAGTGATACTCAAAAAACTCAAATTGCTATTTCCATGAAAAGAAATACAGCGGGACTAGAGAACATGCAGAGGAGTGTGATGAAGTAGAACAGCTTTTGCACAAGGAAAAATTAAAATAATTAGGACTGTTCTGTCTAGGGGAAAAAAAGATGGTTAAGATAAAGCTTTATTGGAAATCATTTTATAGAACTACCATTCTTCAAACTTGCACACACCAACACTCTCCCTCTGTTCCTGGGATGCAAAGCTGACACCAATACTCTCTGGGAAGACTGAAGGTTTACCCACACCTCCTGTGACAAAACCAGATGTGAAAATTTCTGTTCTTCCAAAAATACAAGCTACTGCCCTGCACTCTGGCAACAAAAACACTGTGGGGAAGAAGGAGCAGAAAAGCAGTGAGGTTAACTTTCTCTAATGGCTCCATTTGAAAACAAAAGACAGATCTTTCAATTTTCTATACAAGAGAAAACAGAAAGAAAGAGACAATGCTCAACGTATCTATTATTTGTTCAGTGTATCTTATTAGACACTTTGAGCTCCAGGTAACCTGCAAGTAACCTCCTCTTGACAGCACAGCAGTCTCTGCTCTGAGCCACAATGGTGCTCTTTTTGTTCCCCTTTCAGGATCACAGGGGAGAAACACAGCAGCTTAAAGACATGAGATTTATGCACATAATCAGACAAAAGGATGAAGTTCACCCTACCTGAAACACTTCTGCACAAATACATTTAGAAATGCTCAGCAGAACATGGACTGAGCCTTCACTTACCTCCCACTCCTTGGCATATCTCATCACAATCCCTCTGCACTCTTTGTTGTAAGCTTCAATCCCCATCTTTGCCACATCCTCTGGCCCTTTAATGCCTAAAGTCTTGTCAATCTCATATTCCTGGGAGCATGGAAAACAACCAAACAAAACATCCTGTTATCAAAAGCTTTCAGGATTTCCCTGCAGAGTTTATTTATGTCCTATGCATTCTAATGAGGCTCAGGGGCCTTCTTTAACCTTTTGAGATTTCATGAGAGCTGCACCTGAACTAGGCAGGGATTTCAAAGGCTCACCCTGGCGTGACTGTTTCTTTAGTATCTTTAGAAAAATAAACAAAACACCAGTTTCTGCAATATGTACCAAACAAATACAGGTTCATAGCAATGAACAGAGTGCAGGTGACCAATAGGAAGCTCCTGAACTAACCACACATAAAAGCCAGAGAAACACACTGGACAAGGAACTTCCATTTCTCTTTTAGCAACAATGCCTGGTATAAAAGCAACTGAAACATGAGTGATAAGCAGGGAACAACAGAAGTATCTGTAGGTAAATTCACGACACATACCACAGGTAAGCCGTGGCAATCCCAGCCAAACCTTCTGTCAACATGAAAACCACTCTGATGAGCAAATCTGGTTACTATGTCTTTGATGGTTCCTGCAAGAATATGGCCATAGTGGGGGAGCCCAGTGGCAAACGGGGGGCCATCGTAGAAGTTAAACCTGCAACACAAAACATTCCTCATTAAAGCAAAAACTGAGCAGCAGGGCTTCAGACACGGTGACTCTACCTGTATGCTTATACTACTTCTGCTTTACTAGGAAAATATCCATTCCTTCCTCTTCCATGATCAGTCAGCACAGGTGCCACGCTGGCAGTGGGACTAAAGGGAACATTCCAACTTGTTCAGTTCCTACCACTGCCAGTTCTACTAGGATTCCTATGGAACATCCCAGCACGGTGCTCCACAGCTGGCACAATGGGAAGAGTTCTTTGCTTACCTCCCCATTTCTCTTACAAACACACCAGGCAGGAAATTACGGGTTTATTGCTACTGTTTGAACACTGCTGATTCTTCACCAAGTGAAATATAAAGGGACAGCAGCATGAGCCAGGCCTGCTGTTGGCAAAGGCAGCAGCTGCTGTTTACAGAACCAAGGAAAAACAAAGAGTAAGTACAGCCAAGCCAACCCTGCACTGCCACACACAGTTGCTGCAGCTTTTAACAGATTCTTACCTAGGTCTGTTCTTTGATTGCTTTAGGCATTCCTTGAAACAATTAAGGTTTTTCCAGAGCGTCAGTATCTTCTCTTCCTCATTTGGAAAATTTATGTTTTCTGGAACTTGTTGAACCATTCTTTCCCAACAAGGATCGAGAAGAGAAAAATACATATTAAACACAAGTGAGAAAAAGATAACTCCACAAATACAACTTATATCTTACAAATCCATATCACCAATCCAAAGCTTGGTTTTTCAAAGAGCCTGATTCATTGCAGGCATGGAAGCAAGCACTCTATTCTAAAAAAAAAGCCTAATTTTGATTGACTGGCACCAAAGTTTTAGAACAGGAAAAGGATTCCCCATTCATTCAACTATGATTGTTCTCTTTCTTATTATGTTTTTATTTCTGTTTCCTAGAGAAAACAGTCAAAGGGCAAATTAATTTTTGGTTACAGGTTTGGGTTTTTTTCTTTAGGAAAAGTTTCCAATTTCAAACTGACCCATCAGCACCAGTTTGTACCAGAGAGTTTCACTTTAAACTACTGAAGAAGGGGCTCCTTCTCACTGTATGTTTATTCACACCGTTTAGATGTTTAAAAGAGCATTTTCCATCAGGCTATGCCAGCGTTCTCACATGCCCCTAAAAGCAGCCAGACTGCAGAAAGCACAGTTGAAAAACATTGCAAAGATGAATATGTGTTTTAGAAGTACATTAAAACTAAGCCACAAGAGGCTACTTCCTTGCTGTACAAGCAGCACAGGGAAGAGGAATTCTCAACATAATTAGGAACACCCAACAGAGTTGCCTGGTTCCAGACCTGCTGCAAGACAGAAAGGGGTCAGATTTCAATAAAATGCCACGGCAAGAACTAAGCAAAGCTCTGGAGAATAAGGATGGTTAAGACAGGAGCTCCCCAACAGGAGAAAACTGGTTATGAAGGTTGTAATAGATGATGCTACAGAATAAAAGGGTTCTCCCATCTCTCACTTCAGTGCTGCTGAGCACTTACACCAGAAGTAGCTAGTACAGCCTTGAGCTTCACTCAGCATTAGAGAACTACAAGTAATGGCACAAGGCCTGAGCCTTGTGATTTACTCAGGTTTGTAAATGCTAACTATAAATCAGCAACAAAGGCAAATGCATGAACACAATTCTTCCAGTTACAGCTGAAGTTCCAAAACATTTGCCTAAATGGAACCCAGACCACCATAGAAACTTCCAGCTCAAGGCTTGAACCCACATGAAAAAATGTGCTACAGGCCAATTCCACCACTCATACTTTTTGGATTCATGACAAATCATTCTCTCCACTAATAAGCCCAAATTATCATTTACCATTATCATATTATTATAATTGAGAATCCCACAACCTACTGCACAGGCAACACACCATTTGGAGGGGACATCAGGCGCTGACAAGGAACACATGGACATGGCATGGATGTACTCCTTAGAAAGGTAATAACCAGCCTTAGCACAGTGAGTTACTCCATACATAACTTGTAGGAGAGTTTTCACCAGTCTGCCTCGAAGCACTGATTAGGCTGTGCCATTTCTCAGTGATTTGATCACAGAGACAATGGAAATGATAAAAGAATTCAGCCTCAAAGCTTTTATCTCCCACAAGCCAGCTGACCTGAGGAGTAAGGATCTGCATGTTCTACTCAGCTCAAGCTCAGCCCTCCCAAATCTGTGATAACTGCAAAGGGGTTGGAGACTGGCCCAGCTGTCAGGGCTGTGTAATGAACAACTCAGATGCAGGCTGGGGGTTTGGGGTGTGCCTGTGACCGGGCTGTGGAGGCTGCTCACGGATCACAGACTCCCTGCGTAAATCACAGAGTCACTGTGGGCCCATTCTCCCAACTGCAGCACTGCATGGGCAAAGCAGTGTCCAGTAACCACAGGGCACAAATCCATGCATGCTCTCAGCAAGATTAGAAGTTTATTGCATCAGAAGCGGGGGGAAAAAACACTGTTGAGAATTCATGTGCAACCATCACTACCAGTTATTTTTTTTTTTCCAGACAAGTCAGAATTTTAAACAGACCGACTTAAAAGACAAAAGCACATTGACAATCTCACCATGGCTCAACCTCAGCGGAGCAAAAAAGCCAAGATCCAACAATCAATTTATAGACAGAGGTATGAATATCTCTGCAGCACAAATAAAGCTCATTATAAGCAACCTAGGTATTTTAAATCAGAAAATAATCAAGTACAACTCATTACTTTGAACACTGACTGAGCAAAAACATCACAAACCATGTTACAGAAATTATTATACAAACACATCTAATAAAACCACACTTTCAGACAACACATTTATAGAGATCAGTAAACACAAGCAGGGTTCTCTATTCACTTTCTGCTGACAAAAAGTGATAAAGTTTAAGACAACGCACCATTAAGCAAGTTTTTATTAAGTACACTCACTTTTCTAGAGGATAACAATATTCACTAGGAAAGATGTCAGAGTTTGGAGATTGTACAACAGCAGTCTGACACTTATGCTGGGCTTCTTATCTAGAAAAAAAAATAAACATGCATTAAAACCATAAAAGCAAGTTCAAGTGTGCTTTTGTAAATATTAAGATTTGTTCTTTAAAAACTAAAAATTCAATTAAAACACCACTATGAATGAAGTGAACCCATTTTGAGATACACGGTTGTACTTTACATACATCAGATATGTGATTAAAACAAAGTGGGTTTCAAGATATTAATCATTTTGTTGACTGAGAAACTGTAAGTATAAAGACACAGATTGAACTAAAAGTGTACAAAAGGTCTTCTGATTTCCAGGGGTTTATGATGAGTCTCTTACTCTTGTTCCAGTCACCTTCTCCCACAAATTATTCTGTTTAAGAGACCAAAGCTCCCTTCAAAGACAAGGAGCCTCCTTTCTCCATCTACAGCTGCCTTCTCCAAACTTAAACAATGCACACCTGGCACCCCATTTCTGCCTTTTTAGGTGCTGTTCTGGGGTAACATCATTCTAAACTGTTCACCTGATCATCAAAATTCTGCATTTCTAGAAGGGATGGAAACAACCAAGTCTTAAAACAAAAGGAAGGATGGATGGGAACAGAATGCTAAACTACAGAACAAACGTTGCTTCTGAAAATCTTGTGCTAATGTCTTATACAGGGAATAAAATTTCAACATCAGTCCAGCTGTCCTCCTGCAAGGAGGGTTTCCTTTAATACTGAAAAGCCAATTAAAACATTGCTAAAGCAACAAGCATACTGCTCAATTAATACTATATTTAGTCACAGATGTTTCATGCTATGCAGGAACCCAGTTTTACACTGCATCTTGTGATGGCTTAAGAAATCTTTGTCGTCATCACACTACCTTGATTAAAAATGTAACATATCATTGTGAAGAAAAAGAAATCTAGGTTATCTTGAAATAACTTTGAACTATGTATTTTTAAGAAAAACTCAGAGACCAGTGACAGCTGAGTTACAGAACACTGCTTTTATGTGACAACTAAATTCTATTACCTGACAGCTGCTTTCTAAGCATATCACGGCCAAACCGAATACAAATGCTTTCTGCACTTTCCAAAAGGCTCCCGTGGTGTGGGAGCCAACGTTTGCTGGAGATATCAAAGTCATCGCAGCTGCAGCAATAAAAAGGGTGCATTCATCAAACACCCTCCATTAAAAGGATGCTGAAGGGAATGCTTAAGACATATTACAAGTTGTAAGGGACCTTAAGTTCTTCGTACAGATAACTAATGAAATCAAGACTTGCTAAGTATTAAGCCCTGCAATAAGGCATCTGGTTAACCTTTAATAAGTATCTGCTATAAGTAACCCCAAAATTACCGAAAAAGCAAAGAACCTGTACAGCACCCAAGGAGTAAAACACACATGAACGTGACGTTGTGCACACAAAACACGAGCTCTGAAAACTCGCTAATAATGCTAAACCCCACAGGGGAGCTGCCAGCCCGGCCAGACCCCGCTACCGCCGTGACAGCACAGGCACCTGTCGGCCCACGAGCCGCCGCTTTCATGGGACCCCCTAAACGTGCCGCCCGGCACCGGCTCCCGCGCCGAGCGCCCTGACACGCTGCTGGAGCCGCCCGCCGCCCCCCTGAGCCCGGCCCGGCCGGCAGGGCCGTGAGGAGGCGCGGGGCCGTGAGGGGGCCGTGAGGGGGCCGAGGGTCCGGCCCGGGCGGTGCCCCCCCCGCTCACCTCGGTCCCGCCATGATGCAATCGCGCCCGGCGCAGCATGGCCGGAAACACCGGCGGCGCCACAGCCAATCAGCGCGCGCCTCTTTCCGGCAGCACAAGGGAGCTTTGTAAGACGGCCGCTCATTGGGCGCGACCTGACCTGGGGCGTCGCGTCACGGCGGCGCGAGGCAGATCGGGAAACTCTTCCCACGTGCCCGCCCCGCGGCTCCTGATTGGGCGGGGCGGGGCGGGGGCGGGGCCTGCGGCAGGGGCCGTGAGGGGCCGGGGCGGGGCCTGGATTTCCTCCCGCGGCCGCAGGGAAAGCTCCTGGGGGCACAGGGGGGAAACGAGCTCGATCTCTGGGTCGAGGACAGGCTTCAGCCGCGGGCCCCGAGCCCAAACACGGGCAGGAGCTGTGCTGGGTGTCCTAGATAACCCCATCCGGCTCTAACCCAGCGAGACCAGGACACTGGGCTTCTCCCAGTAACTGGATACCAAGGGCCTCTACCAAATTCTTCTCGGGAGCTTGGCCTTACCTCCATTAAAAAGGGATACTCTTAAACATCTCAAGATACCAGTTCTTAAAGCTGTAACTACAACAGAAGTCCCTCCTCTGCTGCTGTGCTCCAACTAAAAAAAAAAAAAAATTAAACCAACCTGTAGATGGGTTCCCACACGTCAAAGGAAACTTGAGGGTTTGAAAAAAATATTATCGCTGGCTGGCAACAACTGAGAAATTACAAAACATTTCATGATACATTAAATAACATCTCCTCCACTTTTCCAGTGCTGAAAACAGCTGTGAAAAGGCTCTCGACAGAGAAAAATAGAAGTGAGACAGGGAGGCGAGTGAGGGAGATGGATGCTCTTCCCAGCCTGCACACCTGAACCCCAACCAGAACAGATCGTGGGGAATGAGGGTCAGGTCAATAATGGCACAAACCGTCCAGCTGCCTCCAGGTAATGATTTCAAACTGCTCTAAAAACTTGTTTACTAATACAGATGTAGGTATCAAAGTTTTCAATAAAAGCTTTAGGTTTTGATTTGCAGGGCTGGGTACAGGATGAAGTCACTGGTCTGTGCAGGGCAGTGTCAGTGTGTGGATTAGAGATAATCCAAATGTGAAGGGAGGCGCATTAACTGGAATTCTGGCCTGCTCAAAGTAGCACAAGACTCCTTTCTACACAAAATTTCCTACATCCTTTTAGAACAGCTAAAAAAAATGCTGACTCAATCTGCACCAAACTCAGAGAAACAGAAGAGAATATGGGAACTGAGGCCAAACTAAGCTGGACTGACCAGCAGGACAGGAGAGACTGGATGCATGTGGTTGCCAGGGCAGAGTCTCTTGTACAAACACAGAGTTCTGGGATGTTCTGTATCCAGGAGGGAAGTTTGGAGTGGCAGAAGTTTATTCAAGCCATACTGCTGCCTAATACATCTATGAAAAACCCTGTGACAACTCAGGACGTGGATCCTACCACATGATGTGGCATTTCTTTATAAACATCCTCATGAACTCTGAAAGAGCTGCAACCTCCCCCTGCTCTCACATTCCCTCAGATCTCAGAGGCTGCAGGTTTTGGACAACTTTAGACAGCTGCTGCTTGTTCCAGTGCCATCTCCTTCCATTTTGGCCTTTAGTTTGTAAAACACACTGGTGATAAGGCCAGTTGATTTTATATGGAATACCATATAATTCCTGAATGGAACTTGAAACAAACACTGCTTAGAAATACATACTCTAAAGCAGTGAAATAGACAAATGTTGGCGATTTGTTGTTGGCAATGTTGACTCTGTAGTTAGCCCAAATCCAGATTTTTACCGTGTCTCCCCCTGTATATTTTGTATTTCTTTGTCCTTCACTGTTAAATTGTAACAAAATGTTACCTGCATGGGAATTGCTGCCCTTGCTCAGGCACAGCCTTTACTTGGGAGCATTTGGGCAACACTGAGCTTGTTTTTCATTAACAAATTGGCCATGTGGAAGGGGTGAACAGGGAAGTCACTGTCAGATAAGTTACATACAGGGCGAAAAAAAAACCCCCAAAACAAATTGGAAAATCAGGGGAAATGTGTAGTAGAGGGATCAAGGCCCAGCACAAGTAACTGGGGCATTCTCCAAACTACAAGAATGAATGTCTCTGCTCTAATTTTTCACTCTATACTGATGAAAAAGCACCGATTCAGCTGGAGAGGTTAAAGGGAAGAAAAAAAAAAATCACCGTGAAGCCTCAGGAGGGGATTCCCCTGGCGTGAGGCGGCTGGGGGAAGGCGTGGGCACCATTTTGTGGGACCCGCGGGAAGGTCACCGCTCCCAGGCGCTGGCGCCGGCCGCAGCCTGGAGCTCCAGGGGAACGGCGGCCGCGGGCACTCGCACTGAGCGCCGCGGCTTCTCCAGCGCCCGGTGCCGGCTCCGGGCCGCCCCTTCTCCCTCCCCGCTGCCCCCGCGGCCATTTCGCCGCCCCCCCCCCCAGCGCCCCTCACGGGCGGCCTAAGCGATTTGCGTAGCGGTTTGCGTAGCGCCGCTGCAAGGGACGGGCCCCGTACGCGGTTTGCGTGGCGCCGCTGCAAGGGGCGGGCGGGCAACGGTGGTTGCGCGGGGAGCTGAGCGTAAATGGCCTTCCTGAATAGGGGATGAACAAAATGCGCCCGCAGCTCTGAGCCAAGCCAAAGCGCGCCCAAGGGGGGAAAGATCCCGGGATAACTCGGGATAACACGGGAAATACGAGAGCGCGGCTGCGGTGACGCGGACCGCCCGCGCTCCCCCGGCGCGGAGGGCGAAGTTTGGCCGGGACAGGCCGGCCGAGGAGCGGCTGCGTTCCCCCGGCACCCCCCCACGGCGCGGCGGCAGTTGGACTGCGCCGGAGGTGATAAGTACGGGTTGCACGGGAGCGCGCCGGCAGTGGGCGCGGGGCGGCGGGCGGTGCGCGCGCTCCCTGTGCGGTCCTTGAGCCTCGGCCCCCTCCCCTCGCTCGCTCCGCTCCCGGGCCCTGCTCCGGCCCGCCGTGCCCGGCGCAGCGCTGACAGCCCGGCAGCGCCCGGCCGGGGAGTAGGCGAGACCATCTCCGAGGCGGCGGCTTGGAACCCGTCAAGCTGCCCCGCAGCCCGCAGCCGTTCAGCCAGGCTATGCGCTGCCAACGGGCTCCGCTCAAGAAAAAAACAGAGCGGATCGTGAAAAGGTAGAGGCGCCCGCAGAGGCCCCCGTAGGGCTCTTGGGAAGCGGCCGCTCAGCCCGGAGAGAAGCGGAGGACGCGCCGGAGAGGCGACGGCGCAGGAGCAGCGCGGCGGGGGCGTCCCGGCGGCTCGGAGCATGTGAGAGGTCGGGGGGCCGCGATGCTGCGACGCGCGGAGTTCATCGTGTGCCCGCCCTGGGAGCCCGCCCGCGGCGAGGGGGTGCCGGGGGGCGCCTCCCCGACGCCGCTGAAGGGCGGCGAGCCCCGGCGGGGCGGCAGCCGGTCCCGTTGGCCGCCCGGGCGGCGCGGGAGGGTCCCCGGCGGGGCGCGGAAGCTGCTGGGTAGCCGCACGCACAGCCACTTCCAGCACTACCAGCACCAGCAGCTGCAGCAGCAGCACTGCCGCGCCTTCCGCCGCTGCCACCGCCCGGCGCGGCCGCGGGTGCTGCTCTCCCTGCGGCCCGTCAATGTGCTGGGCCGGCGGGCGCCGGGCATGCGGGCGCCCCGCAACACCAACCAGTTCCTGATGCGGGAGAAGTACCAGCTCATGCACCTGCGCTCGGACTCGGTGGGCACTGAGAGCGGCGGGTCGGACTGCGAGATGGACCCGCTGGACATGGACTCGTACCTGGGGGTGCTGGAGAACGCCCGCGGGGCGCTGATGGAGTGTGCGGGGGAGCCCGGACCCGCCGCCCGCTCCCCGCCTGCCCGGGCACGGGCCGGGGGCGGCGCGGCCGCGGGTTCCCCGCAGGAGGAGAGCCAGCAGTACTTCCCCTCGGAGGACGATGTGATCGAGAGCGAGCTCTTCATGGAGAGAGACTTCGACGAGTTCTGCAGCAGGATCGCCTGAGCCCCGGGCCGGGCAGGCGGGAGAACCCCGCTGGCTTGGAACCTTTCCGCCTCGGAGGGTGGGAGAGGTTTATTTATTTCTCAGCCATTCCTTTGCGTTTTTGTCAGGGGGGTTGGCTAATTTTACAAATGTGTGTGTGTAAACAGGGGGGAACCCCCGGCGCCCCCCTTGTAAATAAAGTGAACTTTTCTGAAGGCGAGATCAAAGCGGATGGCGCTTTTTGGGTTTTGGGGGGGGGGGGGAGAGGGGGGACAGCCAGAGCCGCCGTCGGGGGCACTGGAGAGACAGGGAGGGAGGGAGGGGACGGGGAGTGACCGGGAAGGGGGGCGGTGACGGCCAAAGGCACGGCGGAAAAGTTTCACGCCTCTCTGGCACTCGCCCCGATTCTGGTTTACAACGGCAAAGTCGTTTAATTACCGCTGCGAGCGGAGGGCAGCCAAGGAAGCGGCCCTTGGCACACGGACACGGCGTCCTGCGGCAGGAACAGGGGTTTGGGGGTGGGAGAAGCCGGAGAGCGACAACTCGAAACCCCCAGCTCCGAAGGGTGGGAGCCTTGCCCTCCCCCGCCCCGGCTCGGCTCGGTGCGGGCACAGCGGGGAAGGGAAACACCAAAGCCATTGATCGGCCCTGCAGCTCTTTATTGACCCTCCCTCGCTGGGGAATGCCGGGGGCACTTTGGCCGGGGCTCCTGCCCCCACCCCCGCGCCGCTCCCCCGGGAACAGCTTCCATGGCTGCCCCGTGCTCCTGACAGCAGGTTTATTCCTATTTTACCAACTACAGCAGAGGGAGAAATGTCTAGAAAGAGATTTAAAGGGCCACCAGCTGAACCAACTTCGCCAGAGCCAGTTAGGTTAAGTACCCTGCAGGGAGCAGATCTGATTAACATTAAACTCACCAATTCCCTGAACAGGGAAGGAGGAGGCATCAATTCCAGCCACAAATGGTTAAAAATTACAACAGGTAACACATTCCTGGAACTTGTTGCCAGGGCAGAAGAGAGGGACATTGTTTTAACAGGTCTGAAACAGGAGATGCAGGGCCATCTTTGGATCGTTTCTCATGGTGCCTCCTGCTCCCTCAGTCCCTGTCACGTACCTTGTGCTTTCCCCCCCGTACAGACACGGTGAAATCAGACTGTGTGCCACAAGGACAAATGGAAGGTGTGATGCTGATCTGCAAGTAAAGGTGTCCCTGCCCGTGGCAGGGGGTTGGAACTGGATGATCTTTAAGGACCCTTCCAACCCAAACCATTCTGGGATTCTGTGGGATGTTTCTTGCAATTACAGACACAGAGACAGGAGTTAACTGTTATCCTTACAAAGGAACAGTATTTTAAGACAAATACTTGAAATTTGGAGTACCTCCGTTGCAATCCTATGAAAGGAAACGTCCAAAGACACCATTTTCTTCACCTTTCTTGAGAAACAATGCTGCTGAACACATTAAGACCAACATCATGTTTATTTTCTTTGGAAATAGCCAAGTGGTCTATACATACAACTTCAGTTTGTTTGATGTAGGTTTGTATTAGAGCCATGCTTACCCTGGGAATTTTACTCCATGGGAAGTTGTTCCAGGAGAGAGGTACAGGGAGAAACAAACCTCTCGCACGGGTAAATGAAACCTAAGTTTGCACCGGTTTGGTCATCAGCAAGTTTGTATTTTATTAATGAATCTGGATCTGTACTAACATGTTAAATTAATGGTTTGAATGCATGTTTTCTTTTTTTTCCCTGACTTGTGATTGGAACAGGTATGACAAAAACTCACTTAGGAACACTTACTTGGAACTTGGCCTTCATGCTGCTGGTGAATTTGCATCATAATATGGATGTGCCTGGACACAAGCAAAGTAAAGCAGGAATGTAAATTAATAAAAGAGCACAGGGCCATAATTACAGGTCACACAGTGCCTGGCAGAATTACAGAGAGACTTTCCATTGGGGAAGGGAACGCTGTGTTCTCTCCACCAGACAGAGACTTGCCATGAATGATCCATTTGTGTTGAAGCCCTGGATGTACATCCAGGCACCAGCCTTGCTCCCCTCCCAGAGGGAATTCTCTTACAGACCTTTCCTTGGTGTGTTACTTGTGTTACTTCGATCTGGCTTAATTGTAAACTTTTTTTATTGTTTCCTTCCTTTATCACTTGAATTAGGTATCTCCTGAGTGTTTGGGAAGTACCTGCCTTGTAATGGCTGCAGCCACAAATAACACCTTACTATTGAGATTGAAAGCACTTAACAAAGCTGAAATTCAAAATATAACCAAGTTCCTCAACGTCAAAGCTGGGAAAAGAAACCAAAAGCTGTTGCCCCAGAAGAACCCAGTGGCCAACAAACTTGCTCAACTCCACAAACTTTACAATGACAGGTTTTATACATTCCTAGGATTTTTCTTTTATAGACACACTTCTCATACAGGTGAGCTTTTCAAATTTAAGCAAATGTGAGGAGCAGAACCTTATATACCAAGTCTTTACATGGGTGAATTTTTTGTTAGGGGTACAGTTGGAAGTCACTTATAAATAAATACAAAATTCTGGGAAGTCCAGGGCAAACAGGAGGAAAAATTAAGGCCTAGGATGACACAACACAAAGGGCTCTGTTGTAACCTGTGTAAGGTATTTTTATGGCCAGTCTGGGCAGAGGATGATTTAGGATTTGGTAAACTCACCTGGAGAAGAAAGGTTTGGTAATGTCCTGAAAGAGGCAGAAGCATTTATTATTCATGATTGCCATTTCAGCACACTGCTGAGCAGTGGATTAGCAGTTTGTGTGGCTGTTTGAAGTCTCCAGCACGGCAGAAATGCTGCTGTTTGTTGAGGAACAGTGATGCTGCATGGTTCCTGGAAGGTCTTCAGCCACATTCCTAGAAGAAAATTAACCATGAGTGGAAGAAAATTGTCAGCCTGTCACCCCTCATTTCCAACTGTGCATTTGTCACACATCTGAGGAAGTTCAATTCAACAGGGGGTGATAAAATATTTTAACTGTCTGCTGTATTAGGAGTGACCATTTTGCTGTCATATGTTCCAATTATATTGAAATGTCTCTGGTTAATTTTTCTTAGCTCTTGTCTTCTTTTCTAGGCAAAAACTGATGGCTAATAAAATTCACATTAGGCCTAATTTATTTTTGCCTGGTGAGGATACCCTTTTTCACCATGCAGAAAATAAACTTCAGTCAAACTGGGTGCAGCTCACCACCACTCCTGGCCATAGTGCTGCTACATCATATCCACAACAGGCCAGCTTTAGCTGTGAAACAAGAAAAATAAAATATCATGCAAAGATAAAATATCATGCATCCATCTCATGTCCAACAAACTTTTGCATTTCATATTATCTTTAATGTTAATGATCTTTCTATCCTGCAATTTTATAGTGAAAAAGATCAAATGTTTTATGCAATTCAGAACAAGGCAATTAGTTCAGAATAAAATGCTGATTTATGTGCCTCTCCTCCCTGTGTTTCTTCAGGAAAAGAAACCCAAAGCCTAACAGCAACAGATGGAAACTGAAATAAATAAACACACTGTCTAGCAGGATTATTCCCAGCCAGTTAAAGGTCTTTTCCAGATGATGAATAGTTTATTTAATGGCAACAATTTAATCAAAAGTTGACTCAAAATAATTAAAATTCCAAGCTCCAGAATAGTTCTTTTAAATATAAACCAGCAACTTCTGCCAAGAAAGAAAAAGGAGCTTCCTTCTGGTGTGCCCGAGCACTCCAGTCAGGGTAAGGAGACTCAGGCAGGGAAGTGCTACAGAAGCTCTGTCCTACCAGTATCCCTCGAGAGCCTGGTCCAGCTGGAAACTGAGTCAATGATCTTTGCTTCAATAAGCATAGAAAGCCCCAAAATGTGATGGTAATGTGCTAATTTTGCCGTTTCCAAGTGAGGGGTAAAAAATGTACCCGTCATCGATCCTTACAAGTGAGTCAGGGCAGCAGTGCCGCTGCTGCTGCTACTGCTGCCACAAAAAGGGCAAAGTAGGGAGTTTCCTCTTGGTTACTACCACAGACACTTGTCCAGGCCAGCATTTCCCAATTATCTTGCTCCACCCCTTTTCCCTCCACAAATGAACCCTGTCATGCAGTTCCTGTCCTTATCAGCCCCAAAGCAGGAATCGTGCAGGCAAAGTGTGCTGCTTCTAATCCCAGGGCTGCTCCCGTGCCCTGAGTGCCCCTTGTGCCATTTCCAGAGAGGTGTGCCCGCCTCCCACCTTGGGAAACATCGCAGAGAACATTCTTGGCCTCCTGTGTTTACACAACTTGTTGCCACAAGATCCTCAGTGCAGCTTTGAATGGAGCAGGGCTGTTACTTGAGCCCATTTACCAGATCAGTGAAAGATTCTGCTGTTCCCCTGCCAGGCACAGTGAAATCATCCTTGTCACCCTCGGCCTCTCCACAGTGCCCACCCTTGATCATGGAATCTGTCAGTGGAACAGGAAGATGGATGGTCACACCCCAGCTATGTGGCACCTACTTGAAGTCTCACTGTGTTTACTGTGGTTCAAATGTCCAGCAATCTTTCTGCACAGCAAAACCAACAAAACCATGCTCAAAATCAGCTGTGTCCTCAGCATATTTCTATTCCCTGTAACACTTTGTGCTCTCAAAGCAAGGAGACTTTGATATCCTTTGGGAATGAGCTCCCCAAGTTCACCCTGCATTTCACCACGTGCACGTGCTGACTCCATCAGGGTTGTGCAATGCCTCCAAAGTTCTTGTATGAGAGGAGCTGCTGAAAAGCTGGTCTTTATCTCATCTCACTAATGGTTTTATAACCTCTCTTGCATTCCAGGTTGTCTCCTCTCTGAACTGAAGGCTTCTGGCATAATCATCTCTTTCTCACACTGATCAGGCCCTGGGATCCACACAGAATTATTGCATCTCCTCTTGCAGATTTTCCAATCAGTTTCCCTCCATGAGTCACTGATGTTATCTAAAAATTCATTATCTACAAACGCAGCCTTTGTGTTTTGTCTTGTAAAATTACAGGTGACTTGTACCTGAAAATATCTTGCTCCTAGAAAGGTCATCTTTTATAAAGGAGATCACTTCCCTGCAACCAAAAGTTATTTGGTTTGTAAATTAGTTTTACCATAGATCAATTGCAATGAACAAATGTTTCCCTTTTTTTAATGCAAGAGCTGCTAACAAGATGTCTCTCAAGAAAATGCAGCTAAATGCAATTTTAAATAGAGAGAATTTTGGTTCAGTATTGGGAAGGAAGGAATATTTCAAGTGTTGTGTGCTTGCCAGGTGAAAAACTTCTTGTGGTTAACTGAATCTAGGTGTCCAGTTGGATTTACCATCTTCCTTGTAAAAACATAAAAACTGAATCCAGCAGTTTGTAAACAAACAAAAAGTACTTGCTTCCAAATGGGAAAAAAAGCAGGAAGGAAAATAAGATCACATCTCTCAGGTACTCCTTATCAATACACAATATGGAGAGCAAACCTGTTTATAATGATGTGAGAAGCCAGAGGGGGAATGGGGAAGGGAGGGCAACACTTCCCTGTCACACTGCAGTCCTACAGTCACATCACCCCAACCTCAGCTGCTGGAAGAAATGCAGTGCTGACCAGAGTTCCAGCTAAAATTCACCCCTGGAAACAGCAACTGCTGAAGCCTGTTCTCCAGCAGGCTCATGCCTGGCTGTTGACTGAATTATTTTCAATGTTTTTATCACAATTCTGCGTCACGAGTTCATCCCTCTCTGATGACTGTCTGAAAACTGACAGAGAAGAGAACCTTTAACTGAGAGGTGGATCTGGGACTTTCTTTTGTGGCTTCTTTGATGCACAGGTTGAGCTCATATTGCATTCTTTAATGCAGCATCAGTCTGTGCATTTTCCCTGCTCAGAACAGAAATGACTGGTATCTCCTACCTGTGAGATCTCTACACCTGGCTCTACAGTTACAAGGGACAGATGAGAGGACACATGGAGCAGCATGATCCCTAACAGACAAAGGTAGAAAAAAAAATCAATAATACGTATTTCAAAACATCAGAATAAGTGTTATTATCCTGTAGCTTGTGTTGAAGTACTTCCAGTGTTCAGCTTTACGAGCACACACAAGAAGGTGCCATCCCTGCTGAAACCTGCTTTTCCCATGGATTATTTCATTATTTAGTCCTCATCCATCCACACCAGCACTCAGTACCAGAGCAGCTGCATGTGCACAGGGACACCACGTACAGGAGTAAGAAACATTCTGAGTGGGTCTCACAAATACCAAGGAAATGTTGGATTAAAAGAGATTCTTTTGTTTACAGCAGTTTTCCTGCATCCCTATTTCATTGACCCATGTTATGAGAAAAGGCAAATCATATTTCCAGGCTTGCTTCAATCCATTTTACAGACAAGAAAAGCCCAGTTGCACATTTCAGACCATCATGAAATTCTCTCCGTGCACAAGAGAAGACATTTTTTCCCCTCCTGTAACCAATTACTACAAAATTCAGCAAGTATCAGGTATCTACCTAAGGATATCTACATGAGAGGAGCAGGGTAAAGCTATGAGCCTTGCAGAACATCAGACAGCCTCACACAGAGGTTTGATGTTTCCCATTTTTGTTCAGAGAGGAGAAATGAGTCAGGCACACTTGACTCTGGTTTGCCTTTGGATCTCAAACATGTACTATTTAATTATCATTAAAATCATACAAGCATGAAAGAAGCAATAAGCATGCATGGATTATTTCTTCACTAACACTTACATGAGGAAAGGTGGTCCTAAAGGGCTTGGAAAAGTAAAGCCATAGATTTACTCTACTTTTGCCACTCAGACAATGCAAGTATTGCTGTGTTCTGATCACTTTGTAGGCCAGGAGTCAGTGTGTCAATCAAAATTCTATTAATTAAAAGAAAAATGGAGTTGGACACTCACAAAATCAGAATATTTCCTTTTAGTACTGATTTTATTGATTATTTTGGGGTACACTTGAAGAGGAAGCTTAGAAGTAAAATTCCCCCCCTTTTCAGGGCTCTTTTGAGGGAAAACTGCCTAAATGTGTGCCATTGTAGGGCTACAAATCCAGCCTTAAAAAGCTGAAGCAAGCCTTCTCACTAGTGATCAGAAGGGATTCCTCGTATCTCTGTTTTCTGGAAATCATTTCTTGTGTTCACATTACTGCATTTGCTGCTCCAGCCTTCTCCTTTCCCTTCTGTTCCTAAAGATCCCATTTCTCCCCTTTCCTCTATATCTCCCATTGTCTTGTTCCCCTTACAGTTCCCACACACTAAAACCTCCTCTCAGTGAGACTGTAAGAGAGGGTGATCATCAAAACAAGAAACAGCTTCCCCTTCCTACTGTTTGGATGTGAAGATCAAAAAATAATCACAAGCCAGCCAGGTTTAAGCACACCAGAAATACATTCTTGGTGAGAGCAGGGGTCCTTCCAGCTCCTGTGTGACTCCAGGAGGAAAGCACACATCTGCTTCCTACCATTTGTCCTCTCGTGTCCCCCCAACATGCACATTGTTATGCTAAATGTTCCCATTAGTTTACGGATCTGTCTCATCCCTGCTTAGGCCAACTGATGCAATCTGTCCCTACCCCTCTTCCTGGAGCAAGGAGCAGAGTCTGTGTGTGCAGTACTTTCTCTGAACTAGTTTAAATTTAAGCCCCCGCTGTGTTCTGCTGTTTTTGTGATTTAACACACCTGATATTTCATACAGGAAACACTAGAAACATTTAACAATTATCAAAAATACGGAACTATTCTAAAGCTGCTTAACTATCACCTATATTCCCTCAGTTCCTCAGCACAGAAGAGCTTTAGCACACTGTTGCAGCATAACCTCGTGCAAGGCAGGTCTGCACTGGTGCTACAGCAGCCTTACACCAACACTTTGGACCTCGTTCAGCTCTGCCAGACCGAGGCAAAGGCAGCAGGAATTGTGTCTGCACTTGTCAGGACAGAGCCTGTCCCTGTGTTCCCACAGCTCTCCAGCCTCTGCATTCAGTCCTCCCAAATTCTCTGGGGCTGGGCTGGTTTTGACCAGGAGATGAGACTTTGTCCTTGCGCCTGTCAGCCACGCCCAGTGAACTCGCCAGGGCTGTGGAAACAAACACCAGTGCAGAGCTCTACTTTCTCGAAGGATAAACAACTAACTTCTGCCAGATATTTTTTTCTCTTTTTAGAAAGAAATCCATAGTTACATTACATTCACAACTCCTCAGGTTCTACTTTGACATATTTTATATTGCTCCCACGTTCAGGAAATATAAAAACTTACAAAATTAAGAGCTTAATTGTACAGTAGTATAGCAGGAAAGGAAAAAAGTTAGACAGCTACATTTAACTACTTTCAGTGGCTCAGCAAACCTGAGCTGAGCCAACACTATGCTCCTCTGAAAAACTTGTTTAAACCAAAATCCTTGCACAATCAAGTTTCTTCATTGATAATAGATGAGTGTATTCTTATCAGTTGATGGTGGCCTATCTAGTAATGTTAGAATTACAAAAGAGATCTATGCAAATCAGTTTCTGGAGTAATCTCTAGTTCCATTTCTCTCTAAACTACTGCTCTGCTTTGCCTTCATAAATAAAGTGGCCAAACCCAAGACAAGCTAAATGCTTCACACATCAAAACAGAACCCCTGCACAATGTACCTGAAATGCACAGCAGTTTGCACGACCTGGGAAACAGAAGGGGAGCGTGGAGCAGAAGCTGTTGCCGGCACTTCGCCCGTTTAAGGTCTGCCCGCTGCTGCAGGCGGAGCAGTGAAGCTGTAGGACACTGGTGGCCGCAGCACTTGCCGGGTGCTGGATTTGTCCATCTGCAAACAGAGCAAATACTTGTCCCCTCACAGCAGGGGCCGCATGTGTTATAACTCAGTTTCAGGTCAGAATCAACTCTTACTTATGGAAACAACCCCTCTGTAACACAAACAAAAGACTAACACAACCTCTAATTTTAGAAGGTGGCTTGCATGGGATCTGCACGTGCTCCTGAGAGGTGGCCTGCTTTTTACGTGCTGGATCAGTGCTTCCTGACCCGCTGGATGTTGTTCTGAAGAGTTTTACGAGACGCGAAAGTGAGATGGCACAGGCGGCGGGGAGGCACTAGGACGCAGCAGAGCTGAGGAGTGGGAAGGGGGGCGATTTGCTCCCCCAAGAGCCTGCAGCTCCGTGCCCTCCATGCTGACCCACATCCTCCAGCCTCTGCTGGGAAGAAGGAAAAAGGGGAAAAAATACCCACAGTGCTTTAACTTATGTTAAAATATGGCTTTAGAAATCTATTTAAGCATGAGCAAGAAACAGTTAAGTTCACATATTAAAAAAAAATTGGCTTCCGATCAGAAGGAGGAGGAGTTTGGCTTTCAGTGATTTTGAATGAGAAGTAAATCCAGGCTATAGTGAAGCTTCCTGCCCGAGCCTGGCCGCCTCAGGGGTCCCCCCAGCAGCCCCAGGCTGGCTCCCAGCGCCCCTCTTTAGCAGCCAGCACCCTTTATTTCCATGGCCGGGGGGAACACAGCGGGCCAGCAGTGCCTCCCAGCCGTCCTCCCACTGCCGCAGGCAGAGGCACATTTTCAAGTCATTACGGGTTTGATCACTAATTTGACTTGTGTAAATTGCGAAGGGATTGTCTGTGCTGTAAAACGGGGCCGGGGAGCCTGCACAGTGTCCCCGAGTGTGCCAAAGCCATGGTCCCAGGATGGCATTTTGTGAGATACATAAAGACCACACGTTTTGAAGAGTCCTTTCAGTGCAACAGGTCCCAGAGGGCCTCTGCATTGCAGATTCATAGAATCACTGAGGTTGGGAAAGACCTCTGAGGTCAAGTCCAGCCATTTAACCCCTGCAGACATGACCCCAGTGAAGGTCATTTACAGATGTGGGGTCAGAAGCCTTGACACAGGGCAGAGCAGCACCAGGGGTTAGAAAAGGCTGCTCGTGCTGCTCCAGTGGAATTAGAATCCTACCAGTAGGGATTCCTGTCAGGAATCCCTGTCTCACATTCAGAATGCAACCAGAGCTCAGTGCTATCCACCATTTAACCCCCTGACTCGCTGCCTCTGCCCTCACACCAGTATGACCAGATCTGTTAATGTTTGGAGGGTGTTTTTTCTAGAAATAACTCGTGTTACTGCTGAGCAGTGTTACCCTTTGAACACCGGCCTTCACCCTCTCCTCCCTAAGTAACTCTGTGTTTTTCACTTTCATGAATCTTCAGTCTCTTTTCCCTTTTTGATTTTTCAGTCTCTGCACTGGGTTGTTCTTTTGGTTTTGGTTTATTTTTCTTTTGTTTTTTTTTCTTCTGTGATTTTGTGAGGACATGAAAGCCAATGCCTGAGAGGATTACAGTGGAAATGGCTTAACAACCTGAACCTGAATTTTTGTCTCTGATTTACTGCTGAAAAAGGCAAGGCAGGACATACACTCAGTAGGGCCAGAAGGAGGATGCTCATCAGCTGAGACACAACCCAGGAAAGTTACATTTACTGAGACCTGAGCTGTTTAACTTTCCTGAGGTATTGAGAAGTGCTCTCCAGCACTAACTTTCTATTGCCTGTTTATTTCTGAATCAGACTCACATTGTGGCCATTATTTTGACTTCCCCATTATTCAATAATCTATAGTTCCTCTCCTTGCATTAGCCTGGATTCTACTTTGAAAAAGTACTTTTGGATATCAGAAAAAAAATGGCCTGGATAAAAGGGTTAAAATTTAGGCAGAGCAAATGTTTGAATGCTTCAGGAAGCATTTCCTTTCTGGTGAAAGAAAAAAAAAATCACACAAAGAAATGAGTTTTCTGCTTGCTTCTCTGGCTTAAGGTTTATTTTCTACTTCTCCCAGTTTTCCAGGATTCCAATAGCCCTAGAATGTTCAGCAGTACAGCTCTGTCCAGCTGTCTTAGGTGCAGATAAAGTCCATTTCAGCCTTCCAGTACCTGCAAAGAGCCCACAAGAAAGATGGAAAGAAACTTTTTACAGCGGTGTGGAGAGGCAGGACAAAGGGGAATGGTTTCAGACTGACAGAAAGTAGGTTTAGGTTAGATATTGGGAAGAAATACTTTCTGTGAGGGTGGTGAGGCTCTGGCACACATTGCCCAGAGAAGCTGTGGCTGCCCCATCCCTGGAAGTGTTGAAGGCCAGGCTGGATGGGGCTTGGAACAACCTGGGAGAGTGGAAGGTGTCCCTGCCCATGGGAATAAGTTGGGTTTTAAGGTCCCTTCCAACCCAGGCTATTCTAGGATTTTCCAATTCTGTGCTGGCTGTGAAGAGGTCCTTCATGCCAGGAAGTCCTGGCCTCAGCCACGCTCCCACAGCAACAACCCCCAGAATGGTTTTGTTCAAGAACACTACAGAGAGAAGCAGCCCTTCCTTAGCTGAACAGTGTTTGCACAGCAACTGGTATTTTTATAGGCACCAGAGTTGCTGCACATCTGTCACCTCTGCGGTGTCCCTGACGCAGGTGCTGGGTGTTCCCGGAGGGAATGGCTGCACGTGGGGCACTCCTGCTCCGGGATGGGCAGCACAGCCAGCTCCTTCCAGAGGCACCAGCCTGCTGCTCCTTCCTCACACAGCTCCTCTGTTTGCCCTCCTGGAAATTCTGGGCCGCAGGACAAAAGGGCTGTGTTTAGAAAGCAGCAGAAGAAAGATTTTGTCATTAATGCTACAAATGATTAGGTAACAAGTGGCATCAAATTCAGTGTCTTGTAAGAAATCAGAATCCCATATTTCCAGATGTTCTGGACTGGACAGCAAAGTGTGGAGCATTGCCTCTCCTCTAGGCCACATTCAGAGACTGACAGTCACTTGTTTCCATCTCTGCACCCTGTTTTCAAACATTGTGTCTACAGTAAAAGTCACAAAAATCTCACTTGAGTGTCTCTCTCTTTACTAAGGAGGAGACGTGTGTGTCTGAACATGGGCCCAGGAATCCAGAATTAATGAATATTTTTAGTCACATTTTAAGGAAATGCACATAAATAAGAGGCCTGCCTAACTGATATTTATTCAGAGCTGCTGCCTTAATAGGAAACCAAGTTAATGAAAAACATCAGCAACTATATAATAACTAACAGGGGAAGGGGAACAGATAAATACAAAATGCACACAACCATTATTGCAAACTTTCACTGTGACAAGGAGAAGCACTACTTTTCCAGAGTTGGCAGCCTAGAACACTGTGATGTGGATTAATTTACCCATCACTAAAAATCTAATTAATTTACTACTCAGCTGTTATTAGTTTGATCAAAATGTTAAAAAAACCCTGTTAACAGATCAATTCAGGAGGGCCCTGTAGCTCCCTGGTAGAGGAACAAAGGCCGTAATTCCAATTTGGTTGGAACCTTGAGTTATGTGAGATAATTTGTATTAGCAGTGTTGCCTCAGATGGTATTTGTGACCCTTAAACATCTCCCTTAACCTCCCCAGGCCCCAGCTGGAAAGCATGGAGGAGGTTATTTCTGAGGAAGTAACACTTTTCCAAGCTGGGATCTCTGAATGATTATTTGTGAACGGCTTTTGTTTCACGGATAGGTTTTGATTAAAGCTACTCCCACAGTATAATACTTTTTAGTCCATTCCAATGCACCTATGAAACAAGCTTGGAAAATGCACTCAGAGAGAATTACAATACAGTAATTTCTAATGGAGCTAAAAAAGATTCTCAGGTGACACAAGAAAGGGGAAATACGGAAAACTCAACTTCTCTGCTGGAGGACTATTTCTCAGATATTTTCCCTTCCTGACCATGCGACAGACCTTGTTACTGCAGACCAGGAACCTGCTTCCTAGAACAGCCACTGTAAATATGACATCACATTAATTAACCTTTCTTTTATTCCTCTGCCTGAGTGACATTACAGTGGAAAGTCTAAGATAATGTGCTCATTAACTTTTCCATTCTTTGAAGCAGTAAACTGACAAATTCAAGCAGAAATATTTGAAGTAAGCTCCATTTGTCTCTTTTTTTTCTTGGGTTATCTGCTCAGCATGAGAGACAACTTGTTTCCCATGCATGAAGCAACAATTCCATACCAAATACTAACCTGAAATGTTCTCTTCTGTACCTACTTCACCCTAAAGTGGCTCATTCAATCATGGGAGGCTTTTAAGCAGAGAGTGGAGCTGCAGCCATGACTAAGTGACAATAATGAGACCAGACAGCTTAAAACCTTGATATTGTTTCTGCCTTATACCCAAGCTGACACCCCACTGAGATCCTTCCACATTTGCCTCCCTTTATGATACTGCAAAAGGCACAGCTCATCAAAAACAACAACATTAATGAGATTTCTATTGGGATTGCAATACATTTTTCTATTGGGACCATTTGGACACTACTATTTGCCTAATTATTCCTCTCCTAATTAATTCTGCTGGCAGTTGCAGATCTTCAGTTACATAAATACTCTCCTGTGTTTGTTCAATTAAGTGGAAAGATTCCTGTAACCTAATATGTTAACATTAGGATAAAAACAGCTGCATAACCTCCACCCAATACAGAAAATCCTGGAGCTCTCTAAAGGAAAAGCCTATCAAAGCTCCTCAGACCCCTTATTTCTTCCCCTGTAATTTCTTGTAATTTTCAAAAGTATATTAAAAGTATTTTTTTCCATCCTTCGGAGCTGGTAAAAGGTATTGGATTACCAGTGAGTAAAAAACAGTATTTCTTTGGAGAGCTACATGGCAAAGAGCTTTACTACACCAAACGATACCACTTAAATCTTTAAAGGTTTAAGGAATAAGAGTTCGGCACTCTGCTGCATTATCCAGCATCCACCCACAGAGCTGGAGATCACAACAAAAGTTCTGGTGTATTTTGTCTTCCTGGCTTCCATTCCAGTGGGGACAGAGAGAACTCATTTACTCGACTCTTTGGAGGAGCCTGTAGCACTGCCAGTGTCAGCCTTGTCTCAGCAAATCTGGTCAAAATCCACTAATAAGAGACCCACAGAAAAATGGATTTCTCCCAGCAGGAAAAGAATTTAATTGTGCAAAAGGACAAACTCTCTACAAGTGCCCACACGGCCCATGTCAGGGCTCCCTGGCTGTTGCAGCTCCTGTGCTGACAGGCCACTTTCCATCCCAAGGCCTCCTACCCAGACCACCCCTCCCACCTAACTTCAAGGTGCTTCAGACTTGCACCTTTCTAAACAGTAACTGTGGAGGGATATCTTCAGTAATTCCACGTCAGTGGTTTCCGTGCTTTCCGATGTGTGCACAACAGCCTGTTTGCTTTGGTTTATGACTAGTGATTTACATTAAAAATTGCCTTTCAGGGCATGAATGACATGCCAGCAGGTAAACACTTAGCACTACAGGCAGAATTAGCTTCTGTGAAACGACAGTCTCAAATTTAGGGACGTATTTAGGATGGCCAGAGTTACAGAGAGCGTCTCAGGAGGCCAGGTGGTGGCTGTAATTCAGTTACAGCATGGATTTGGTATCTAAATGTTCTTATCAAGAAAGTCTGCTATTTCAGCAAGGTAAAAGTAGAACAAGTGTTTTAACTCCATTGGATTTTGACACTTCTCATGATTACTGCACTTTTAAAACAAACACCTCATGGCACATGTACAGGCTGCTCACAATGTCTCCATTGGCACTCCCTTATCGCAGACTTATTTAAGTTTCCAGTTGGAAGCCATCAGCTTGGAAAGAGCTGGTTTAGGTATTTTAATGAGGTGCTGACTTAGAATCCAATTTTAATACTCAGAAGGAATAACAGCTGATAAGTACCAGCCTGCAAGGCTACGTGACACACATTACTTTTTCAGACTATAAACGGGATTATTGAGTGTTACAAAACAGAATTAGACTCTTCATTCTCTGGGACTGTAAAATTATTTCAGTGTGGATTAGCTCTAGGTTTTTCAAACATAATCAACATTATCAATTCTCTTCAATGCAAGAACTTCCAGCTGTGTCAGTTAAGACTGCAATTAAGAAAAAATCATGCCAATTAACCAAAGAGCCTCACAAGATAAATGAGACACTAACTTTTTTCCAAAGGACGCATCCCAGTTAATACAAAACTCCTGTTTAATTGTTCAGCAATGAAGTGTCCCCTATGACTTAGCATTCCTGCTTATTTGGAGTTGTACAAAAGAGAACTACTCCACAGTAGGTTTGGCATGGATTCGACATTAGTAAATAATATACTGAATATCGAACAGGGATGCAGCAGATTATACTCACAACCAAAAAAAGAAAGCCTTGGGTTTCTTGGAACAGCACTGACCAAGGTGAACTTGCCACCTGCCTCTCGGCCAGGCCCTGTCACCTCCACCTCAGAGGCAGCAGACAGCACTATCTCACTCAAAGACTCACACAACTTAGCTCAGATCACCAGCTTAAATCACAAAGCTGCTCTGGCTCACTTTGCCCGGAGCAGGACACTCACGTCATCCCTCTGGATGCCTCGCAAAAGGCAGCGGTTACCAACGGGAGAGGATTAGAAGCTGCAAGTCGGGGGAAACAAACATCCAATTACAGCTTTATGTATCAAATGAACATTTCCATAGCAACCACTGACTCGATCAGCCTGATTTTCAGGGTTGAATTTGTATTTATTAAAGAAAAGAAGCACTGACTCAGGGCCCTGTTTATAAAATAAGCTCTCACCAAAACTTAAATGGGGAGAGGCCTGGTATGAAATAGTTACAGCACTTGTGATAAATGAACAAAATTACAAAACTGACACTATCTTCTAAGAGGCCAAGGCTGGCACCCTTGCTCTTCATACAGGACAATTTTCACTTTCTGATCTGATAATAATTTAAAAAAAAAAAAAGAGGAATAAGATAGAAACCAGGGACTTCAGATTGCAGAGGATGGGTGAGATAATCCTACTAATTATTTTCTAGAATTAAGCACTATGAAATGCTATTGAGACAAACAGGTCACTTTTTTCCTTTAAGAGTGGAGATTAGGAAGAAGTTAAAAAAAAAAAAAAAAGTAAAAAGAGAAACAAAGAAGGGCAGCTGAGCACGTAAGTCCACTGACAGCCTGCATGAGACTGACACCTCAGTTTTATTTGTATTCTTAAAATCTACTCCTGCTGCCAAGGCTACCGAGTTGATCTGCCCTATTTACAGCATGAGAAGCCAGAGCCCAACACAACCGCAGCACTGCCAGGCCTGGAGGTGAAGGCACTGCTTTGTTAGGGGCATTCCCATGCCCGAATCCTCAGTAAAGGAAGAAAATCACCAATGGCAACTAACGCTGAATAAACACAAAGCACATTTCAATGGCCAGCTGAAGTGCCCAGAGGACACAGACATTAACCACCCTCACACTCATCCTCAGGAGAGTTTTGTGTCCACATTTGAGTTCTTCCCTTGAATGTTGTTTGGTTTGTTAAAAATCAGAAGCTTAAAATAAGAGTGCCCAGTGTAGTTATTAAGCTCAAAAATAGCTCTCTAACAATTGTTAATTTATTTCCCATTGTTGTGTCCCAAGACTTTTATCTTACGTCAGAACAAAAGAATTCCAGCCTCCTGCCCATGTTAGACAGAGACAGATTTTGATATTACATAAGGACAACCATTATACGTTGGGAGGTTATTTATGAAGAACAGGAAGTTCAGGGGAGAGGGAAAGAAGTCTAACTGCTTTCCAAGAATAAGAAGAAAAACTTTTTAAAACCAGTATACTTTGCCATTTTATCTTTGCTTCTCTCCCAAGACAAAACACCATGCAGTGTGACTTTATCACAATTGGTTTTGTATCAAGAAAATTAAAATGCCATTATTCTCCAAAATTATAAAGCTGCAAAATCTAAAATTAAAAAAACCCAAACAAAACTTGAGTATTTATCAATTCAACTGCAGGATACACAGAATGCTACCTGCCAGCATCAGCTGGCTTGTTCTGCCAGGATGCAAAGGCTTCCAAACCAGCATAGCATGCTTGAAAGATTCCTGTAGTAGATTCACCACAGCGGAGAAGTTTAGCAGGACCTGAGCAAATACAGAGATCATAATTTCAGAAATCACGTAGAGGAAAGAGTTCTTCAAAGCTCTCTGCTGTGGTTTCAATTCATTATCTACCACAAGAAAAAAATAAAACAGACCTTTAAAACAGCCTATCAAACCAACACTGGAGTTTTCAGGAACGAGTCATTTTACCTACTTTATGGGACTGGGCTTAAGCAGATCCCACCCTTGGAGGGAGCCTGGGAGCACAAATACAGAAAGGGCAATTCCACCCTGTCAGGAAGAGGAGCTGCTCTTTCCACTCTCTGTGGTCATACAGTTTGTCTTTTCCAGACTGGAAGGTTGGAAATTTGTTGTTAAATTACAGTTCTAACTAATTTAGGAGCTTTAGCTATTGCTTCAATACAAGCTATTTTTATTACATCTCCTTTGCAATATGAAAACTATTGTCTTTAAGTTTAAAGCACTACTCCAATATATAAGAAACTTTTTTTTAAAAGTGCTTTATCCCCAAAAGTGCTCAAATAAGGTTATGTAAACAGACATGCATTTGTTAGCATACAGAAACTAAGAAGCCTTCTGTCTCAGTTACTGTCTAATTCTTTTTTGGTGTAAAATGCTGACACATTTGGTAGGTGCCAACAGGTTGAGTAATCCAACAGGCAGCTCTCTTTTCACTACCTACCATTACCTTCACAGCATGAAGACTGGTTTTAGTCAAAATAAATGAGGCTATTCCATATGACAACACATTTTCCCCCACTAACTCCAACACCTGTAACCTGAAAACAGGAAAAAAAGTTAATTGCCAAGTTAACCCCAAAACTTTTTATGCGTTTAGAATTTAAAACAGTGACTGCACAACATAATCTTGTTTCTTGTGCTTTGCTCTCCCTCCTCTTCTTGTCAGTACAAAACACATACCATGCATACTTAGAATCTGGTATGTTCCCAGTTAAATCGTAGAACATGGCAGCATCCAAGCATCCACAATTACCTGCGCTGAGACATAAATGGATCATCATTTATCAGTCACTTTGCTTATGCAAAGTAGGTATTGCAAGTCACACAAATGATAAGAGGAGTGTGTGCATCAGGTATCTAGGAGATAAAAATCTTTGTGGATCTAAGGCAGAAAACATGCTTTTAACCTGAAAAAATATCAACCCCCCAGCTGTCTTCTAGAAACTACAGCATGTCAAATTCAGCTTCGCTTTTGCTTAGATCATCTCTCTTGGAAAGGCTGTAGATGTTGGGGGTTTTTTTTCTTCCAATTTAAGCTTTTTCTAAAGCTGGGCTAGGAAAAAAACTGAGACTGCACATGTACATCTTTGACTGGAATTTCCTAGAGGAAACAACTTCATCTGAGAAGCTTGTGAAGATACTCAAATCAATGGCTTCCCTACTTCCTATGCCTTTTCCTCCCACCGTGACTGCACTTCATTTACTTGTATTAACAGCACAGATGAGAGCCAAGATAAGAAAAGGAATTTTAAAAGCTGTGATGTTTTATATCCCATTACTCAAAGTGCCACATACAAACCCAAGCTGACAGCCCTCTACTAGATGCAGGGGAACTAAAATAAGATCTTGCACACTGGATGTCAGGTAGGAGTGAACATATTTGTGAAAACTACTGTAGAACAGGTACTGCACCACGAGTGCCAAAAACTCCTTCCCGGGGAGATTCCAGCAGGGAGAATATTGCAGACACTTGAATTAGGTTTTCAGGTACTGTGCAGTCTGTGGGCATCTGACCCAAGGGCACAGCCCCCACACACATAATACTTTGGAACATCTAAGCATGGGAATGAGTGCTCTCATTTGCTAAAGAACTCAGTGTTCAGCAGCTTGCAGTGGGGGGTGTTCTTAGGGTGCACTCAGAAATAAACCAAATTTAGGCCCTTTATGGGTTTGGAGCTTAGTGTTTCTTGGGGTTTGTTTTGTTCTTTGAGGGATGGATTTTTTAAGATGCATAGAGAACTTCTAGTGGCAAGCACTTTACATTATTAGACCACACTAATTGTCTTACCACTGAACACAATGAAAAATTAATTAATTTTATCTGGAATTATTGGTGATTCAAGATGTGACAACATAAATACTATAGCCTTACAAAAACGATGTGTATGGACATTCAGGTGAAAAAAATCCCCACAAATGTTCTATTCATAAAAATGAAAGATAAATTCAACATTTGCACACTTGTTTTTACAAAATCAAAGGGGCAAAGGACTAACTTTCAACTGATATTCCACATTCTTAAGCAGAAAAAGTTACCAAAGGACAAATGTAACACTGACCATTAAACCAAGTAAAGGTTCCACCTTTCTTGAGATAAGCACTGGAAACACCACAAGTAATCAATCTCTCAGTAAGGTTATTCCTTGAAAAGGGGACTCCTCGTTCACCAAGGGTGCCATGTTCTGCTGTGTGCCCACAGGTCAGTGTCCTCACCCACCTGCCTGCCTGGGTAAGGCAGCATTTGAAACAGATGCAAACTAGACTGTAGGACATGAAATACCATAAAGCTAAATTCAGGGACTTGTCAGACACAGCAGGTCAAGTTACTGAGCAGCACAAAGGGTTCTGTGTTTAAGAACGTGTCTTGAAAGAGACACCATGTGTGTCTTCCCTGGACCTCAGCTGCTGGTACTGCACATTTGGCTCTGTTACCAAAGCAAGCAAACACTGCCTGCTACGACACTGCCAAACAAACTTGAGAATTGGGCTGGAGATGGAAGGAGGGGTGAACAATTAACAATTTGCCTAGCAAATGAGAATTGAATTTAAACAAAAGCCTGCCTTTCCTCTGTTTCGAAACATAGTAATAGAGAGGAGATTCAGAGATCCCTTTCTTCCATCACTGTATTATCCAGTGCCTCCAGCTGTCTTAGATATGTGGAAGGTGGGGCCAGAGTTCAGGTCCTCAGCTTTTCTGACTTGCATTAACTCTTCAACCTCTGCCCATTCCTTAGGGTGCCAGGCTGCCTGGCAGAATCCCCACTCACTCCAAGCACAGCATCCTCGCTGACACCAGCGTTAGCCGCTTCTGATTGTGCAGCTGCAGCTTGGTACAAGTTGATGCGGCTCTCCAGCTCTGCAGCCTCCCTCTACTCCAGCTTTGTTAATCAAAATGCGTGTTGGCAAATTGCAGTAAATGCCAATGAAATTTCTTCAGTGTCTCCTAGGTCCTCTTGAAAACTGTGTACACGGAAATTCAGACGTTTCGCTCAGCTGCGCTGCACAGCTGACACTGCAGCATAGTTTTTCAGAAAGGCAAAGGAAAACAAAATACAGAACCTTCTCCTGGCACATGCAGCTCACAACTAAATGATTAAACAGAAAATGTTTGGTTTAACCAAGTTCTACTGCACAAACCAGAGCAAAGCTTCAGGACATCACCTTACGCGGGGGGGGAGGGAAGAGCACACTAAAAATAAAAGCAGAGGAAGTGCCACAGAAGCTTCCACCGCACCAAGCATCTCTGTGATTGGCCGGGGCAGCTGTTGCTTCACAAACTCTGCCTGCTCCTACCCCACAGAGTAAGCCCTGCTCCCTGTTACAACAGGCTGAGGCACAGCATGGCAAGCTCTCCCCAATTACTATCCCCAATGGCCATCCCCACTCAAGCTAAGAACAGTAAGTAACAAGTTTGCCTGAGATCCTAAACCTCCCTCAAATGGAGCTGTGCACAGGCAGAAAATTGTAGTCCACAAACGTTTCATGCTAAGCCTAGCAAACTTGTGTCATGTTACTGCTGGTTTCCAAAGCAACAGAACATGGTTCAAATCCCTGCTAGGGTATTGTCCGATAAAAATCCCTTTCAAGTGCGTCATCGTTGTAAGAAGGAAAGCAGGGAAACAAAGGTGAGGCAATTTCAAAAGGTACTAAACTGAAGGCAGAAAGTAAATTAAACCCCCTCCTCAAAGAAAACAAGTTTTGAGTTTACAACTAAAATACCTTTACAGGGGGTTAGTTTAGATTTTTAAATAAGAAAAAAAAGTTTTCCCTTTGTATGGGACCTGTGTATTAAAATCAGCACAGACAAAACTGTACCTGAGTGCCTAAAAGTCTCACCTGTCTCAGGAGTAACTCTTTTAATTGGAAATCAAAGGTGGGCCCTAGCCTGGGGAAAAGTGCTGCAAAAATACCTGCTGCTTTAAGATACGAAATGGAAAAGCTAACATCCTACTTCTTCAGCTCCTACTCTAATGCAAAGCAATGTTGAATTTGGAACAAACCCCAGAAACTTAATAAAATTAACAACTTTGATGTCCTCACAACTGATATGCTGGAGCAAGTCCTGAAGGGCCCATGGGATTCAGTAATACACTTTGATCATAAAAAGCGGTATTAAAGCGAATGCTCCCAAATAACGGGCCAAGCTGCTGAGAAAATTCCCTACATATAATTAAAAAGACTTAATAAGGATGTCGCATTAATTCAGGTCCACCAATAAAACAACTCTAACAGCTTTAGGTATCATCTTCAAAACCAGCATTAATGTGAAAGTGTTCAGCAGAAAGTCGGACTTAAATAGTCAGCACTTAAACTCAATTCATTTGTGGTGAATAGGACATTTCTTCTGCAATTACAAAAAGCAACTAGCCAAGAAGCCACAAGTCCTTCACCACAGGAGTCACTTACATGTGGAAATTAGAAGATACGCATTTTTGGGGAATTGCAACAATACACAAAATGGATATAATAAATAACTGCATGTACAAACGTGTTACCAATCAAATGAATTCTGTAGGTCTGGTTTGAATAGTATTCTCGCTCCTCAGTCACATTACAAGAGTTTTATTCCTACACAAAAGCACAGTAAAATGACTGTAGGAGCCAGACTAGGGCCAGATTTGACTGCTCCAAGACTTAGAAGCTTCCTGGGAAGCCCAGACACTCGTTCAGTTAGTGAACCCACTCCAAACTCTGTGTTTCTATTTGGGTACTGTTGTACTCAGTCCAGCTGGACTAAAGCTAACTAGAGATGCCTTCTGAAGATAGCAAAGCCATAGCCTCAGGCTCACTGGACCTGTAGGGAGGATGTCCTCACTCCCGAGCTGAACAATCTATTTTTGGGTTATACAAAATGGATGTCAACATATCTGCTGTAATGAAACGCTGGTTAAAAACAGCACCTGTCTTCAGCAAAGAGATGGCCAGTGATGGCTTCCACAGATGTTCCTAAAATGCTGTGCTGCCCTAGTCAGTTTTCCACAGGTTCTTCATGCATCAAGCTCTCTGTGGAAGGGCAGTGTGCACATGGCAGAGTGACATTAGGGGAGGAAGGATAAGAAAACAGTATTACATAACACTGAGCTGGCTTTTGAGTCTGGAAGCAACTTGTGGTCTCTCATTTGGCATCCGTCTTTTGTCACCGTCTTTCACACCCTCCCGCTTACATTCCAAGGTCTGCAAGCCTTGTCTGGAAGCACACAGTGCCAGCGTGGCACACAGTGCCAGCGTGACACACAGCACAGTGCAAGTGGAACGCTGCACACAGTGGCAGGGTGGCACACGCCACCAGTGTGACACTCAGTGCAGCACCAGTGTGACACATAAAACACTGACGGTGTGACAGAGCTGGGACACAGGCCAGGGTGGGGGGGTCTCTGTGTGTAGCTGACACGTGCCAGCTGATGTGTAGAAAAACACAGCTGTCGGTCTAAACAAGTCAGTTCTTTATCCTGTGTGCACGCAGGCCTTGGGCCTGCACAGCTGGCTGAAAGGCCAGCATTGCTTTACCCCCAAAATGGTGTGGGCAGGGTGCAGACGTGCAGGACTGACTGCCTGGAATGCAGATCTTGGGCACAGAAAGTCAAAGCTCGAAAAGCACAGCCTTGTCGAAAAATGCCATGGAAGGGCAGAACGAGGGGGGCGATATTAAAGACCGTCCTTGCTATTGCCGGCCCGGCCCTCCCTCATCCAGCCCGGGCTGCCCAACACAAACCGCCATGCGGGGGAGCTGGGGCCGCCCTGAGGGAAATGCGCCATGGAACGGGACTTGGGGTTGTGACACCTCACGGAAAACCCGCCATGGAGCCGGACTGGGGCTGCCACCCCTCAGGAAACCCGCCATGGAGCAGGGCTGGGGCTGCCACCCCTCAGGGAAACCCGCCATGGAGCCGGGCTGGCGCTGCCACCTCTCAGGGAAACCCGCCATGGAGCCGGGCTGGGGCTGCCACCCCTCAGGGAAACCCGCCATGGAGCCGGGCTGGCGCTGCCACCTCTCAGGGAAACCCGCCATGGAGCCGGGCTGGGGCTGCCACCCCTCAGGGAAACCCGCTGTGGCAGCCACCTCTAGAGGCTTTGATGTACCTGTTTCTTGCTTTAATGCCCATCAAAGATCAATTTAAGATCTTCGCAAACGAGCATGACGTACAAGGGTATTTAAAAATCGAGTCTGATGTAGTTATCAAAGATAAAGTCTGTTACCTCTAAACTTATATTTTCATGGTTGCTAAACAATATGTGAAAACAACAGAAAACTTTTCTTATATATGACTTCAAACTTCCGTAATGCAAAATTCATTCTGAAGACAGGGAAAAAGAAAGTAATGAAAATAGGATGCAGGCAATCTTCACAAGGTACAGAGAAAAAACCAAAAGTTAGAGAACCTTAGAAAAAATAGTTTTTCTTCTTCATCTTCTCAGTATTTGCTATTTGAACTTTTGTTGTCTTCCTTGTTCCTCTCAAAACTGGGCCCATTACAGCTTTATTGTCTCAGTGGTGTATTTCCCCAATTGCTGACTTGCCATTTAGGCTCTGGTTTATTGGAAACACACAGCAAGGGATGCTCCGTGGAAGAGGGTTGCACAAGCCTCTGGATTGCTGACCATTCACCTCTGCCAATGCTCACAGTAATCTCCTAACAGACCTGAGCTTCCTGTCTTTTTATGAGGCGAGAGATTTGGCTAAAGTCTAGGAAACAGGGCAGGGGAGACTAAAACCTTCCCTTGAGACACTTTCTGGAAGGCCTGCAAGGACCCTACCATTCTGCTGAACAGAGGTGGTCATGATGCATGGTGTTGGCTGTCTTGCCCTAGGTGACCCCTCTACTCCAAAAGGACTTTTGTCCGCTTTATCAGTTGTCTGTCCCTCCAGTTCCAGGGCCTCAAACCTGCTCTGTAAGGTACTAAACCTGTATGTCAACTGCAACTTTTCAGATTAAGGCAGTTAGCGTGGCTCTTACTGTTTTTTTTAGTCAGGATAACAACATATTTGGAGAAGAAGAAAAAGGAGAGAAGGGGTAGATACCACACAAGGATGCAGCACAGCCTCATCAGCTTTTTCATTATCTGGGGTCTTGAGGCATACTCCCAGCGCCTGCACTGCTCTGTCTTCTTTTCATGTGTTCTCGTGACAGGGACCATCCCATGGTCAGGCCCGGGATAATTTTGGTGCCAAAGTCCTGTTGCCTGCAAACATCGGACTCTTTTTTACCTAGCTGGAGCTGATTTCACCATATTTCCTGAGTTGACTTTATTCGGTTTTCCTTATCATGGCAGTCTACCAGATGTCTTTATGGCCCCTAAATTCTGCATCCTTTGTGTCCACTATCAGTGGGCATCCTTCTTCCCGAGCTTTGTTAACCTCCCTCTGGGTCTCAGATCAGTGAAATATACCGAGCCCTGAACCTTACCAAGGCGATTCTAGCAACAAGTAACTTTGCTTTTCTAACACCTGGACATCACTTCGAGCTTGCAGGCTGCTACGTGTGTCATAGCTTAAATGTCCCTTCTTGTTGATCGGACCTGAAAGTGTGTAAAGCTCAAGCAGTAAAGGACATCGTTTCTTCAGGAAATGTGACCTCTCGCAGAGTTTGCAACAGGTCCGCGCCCGCGCCTGCCTGAGTGCCAGAACGTTGCCGGCGCCATTCCGGGGCTCAGGGCGCGCCCTTGCGGGCGAGCGCCGCCATGACCGCGCTGGCGCTGCGCGGCGGAGGGTGGAGGGCGGGAAGGCGAGGGCGGGGCGTGAGGGGCGGGGCGGTTCCCGCCCAGAGCCGAGCTCGCGCTGTTCCCTCAGCGCGTTCCCGCCGCGCTGTTGGGAGCTGTGCAGACGTTCCTCGGGCTCTGGGAGAAGCGTGTGGCCGCTGCTGGGTCCCAGCCCGCAGATCTCGCTACTGGGCGAGGCTGCGCCGCCGGGGCTGCCGTGGGCTGGCATCTGTGGCCGGCCTGAGGGAAACCCGCCGTGGCCCCGCCAGGGCCGCTCGGCAGAGCCGGGCTGGCAATGCCGACACGTGAGGGAAACCCGCCGTGGCCCCGCCAGGGCCGCTCCTGCCCCGGGGCCGCCAGCAGCAGCTGGGACGGGTGGGACCTGCTGACAGACCGGCACTGCTTCCCCGTCTTCAATAGATTGAGACAGTGGCAGCACAAGATAGTAAAATACTGCAAACACCTGACATATAAAATATCAGAGGGGAACCATAGAATTGGAAGGAAAAGGAAGGTGTGCCGAAAGATAAAGGGGATGAAAGGGAAGACTGAAAAGGTATTGAATCTTAATCTTTGCAGTAATCTTTGCAGTAATCTCAAATACACCACAGGAAACAACATGATGGTGAAAAAAGCTGGTCAGTGTTCTGACACAAAAAAGAGCCACCTTCATAATTTTGCAATTATGTTAAACTCTTCAAAAGCAGTTTGGTGATTTGTGCCAGGCAAGGTTTGCCAGAGCTTAGCCCAGACCCCACGAAAGAAAGGCCGGCCCTTCCCACTGGCTGAGGGGACAAAAGTCTGGCTCCCAGCAGCTCCACAGAGGCTCTGGCATAGGAGCCTCTTCCACCAGGCGGGTGTGTGGGCTGAGACCCAGCAGCGGCCACGTCCTGCGCCCTGCCCAGAGCCGTGGGGCTGCCTGGGGAGGCCCCGAGGCTGCCGCTGATGGGGCTGCTTGGTTCTTCCCAGCACTGCTGCGTCTGTGGGGAGACTGGGGCCGCCATCATGTGTTGTGAGGAAGATGGGAGTGTGACAGCTGCACTGTTCTGGGCACGGGAAGGATGCAAATCACCCGGGTGCCCCTGGCATCAGGGGCCTCCTGCTTTTTCTCAGACATGGCACCCGTCAGCGGTGAGTCCCTGTGCAGGAACGCCGCGGTCTCCTCCAGGTGCTCGTCCTCTCTCTCTGTGGGAGAAAGAAGAGGGTGGGGATTTTGCAGAACAGGCCCAGAGCCACGAGGGCACAACTCCCTGGTCAGCCCTGCGTGAGCCCTGCTCCTGTCCGCCTTCTCCTCCCGTCGTCGCATTGAGGAACGGAACACTGCTGTCTCCTCTGGGTGTTCCTTCGCTGCCTCTGGGAAGGGAGAGGCAGATGAGCCTGCAGCACAGGCCCAGAGCCCCGAGGTGTGGGGCCCCTCTGGTGCCCTGGGCAGCCCCGGCCCTGTCCTGCCTTCTCCTCCTGTTGTCAGGTGGCACTGACACACGGCCTGAGCGCAGCGTTCCCTTTTGTGGCCAAGGGAAGTCTCTGCTCCTGCCCCTGGCGCAGGGAGCACTGCCAGCAGATCAGGGAAGGTGATGCCCCGGGAGAGGGGCCTGAGCAGTGGAGGAAAGCCAACATCGCTCCAGTCTTCCAAAAGGGCAGCAGGAAGGAGCCATGAAACTGCAGGCCCATCGGCCTCACCTCCCTCCACAGAAAGGAGACAGAACAGCTCCTCCTGGATGTCATCTCTAAGCCTGTGGAATAAAAGGAAGGGAAAACCATGCCTGACCAATCTCACAGCCACCTCTGAAGCACTAACTGGCTGGGTTTGTGGGGGAGAGCAGTGGCTCTTGTCGGCCGTGACTTCAGCAGGGCTTTGCCCCTGCCTCCCCTAACATGCTCCGAGGCAGCTCAGGAAGAGTGGGGTAGAGAAGTGGGCAGTGGAACTCCAAACTCAGAGGGTTGTGCCCTCAGGGGGCCGTGCTGGGGCCAGCCTTGTTTGCCTTATTGCCCAGTGAGCTGGCAGAAGGGCCGGAGCGCGCCCTCAGCACATTTGCTGCTGATACAGAACTGGGAGCAGGGGCTGATGCACCACAAGGCTGTGCTGCCCTTCAGTGAGACCTGGACAGGCTCGAGAGTTGAGCAGAGAGGCTCCCAATGAAGTTGCTCAGGGGAAAGCCTCTAGGAGAGCTTGAAGCTTTGTAACTACCAGGACCTCGAGAAGTTTTTTAGTATATCGGTGTGTATAACGTCAGGTTGTGAAGTCCTGTCAGGGAAACCACTAAATCTCTGTATGTTCCAGGACCAGCTACTTAACTGCATGTAAAGAAAGTGTTTAAGAGCAACAGTGAATTTAGAGACTTCTTTTAACAGTGAGTTCAGAAACTTCCCCTAATATTATGTTAGATTTTCACTTTTTTCTGGAACGCCAAAGGAAGCATAAGGATGCCAAAAGAAAAGTGAAAGTGAACCAATAAACCTTCTTTTACTGATGAGAAGCGTGTCATATTTCTTCCTTGAAGGAGTTGCCAAACAATGTTACTTTGGAAATCCTTTCCAAGATCTAATAGGAAAAAATATTGCCAAACCCTGTTAGGCAGTGTTTGTGAGCTGGGACTGATGACCTCGGCTTCCAGGGAGGCACGGGAAGGCCCCAGGCCTGACTGGCTGGTCAGGCTGGGGCCACTGAGCTCTGGCTCATCCCTGGCGGCTGTAAGGGGAACCACGACCCTGCAACCCTCAGGGTCTGGGGAGCTGCTGTACGATGACCCTGAGATCGCCTCACTCTCCGTGCTGGGGCTGCTGCTCTCTGACATGGAAGACTGCAGTGACTGCTCCAATGGGCGCTTCTGCGTTTGCTGCTCTCTGGAGACGAGACGGGAGGCAGACCTGATGGCACTGGACTGCCAGAGGCCACAGGCTGATGACCTCGGCTTCCAGGGAGGCACAGGAAGGCTCCAGTCCTGACTGGCTGGTCAGGCCGGGGCCACTGAGCTCTGGCTCATCCCTGGAGGCTCTAAGGGGAAGCAGGAATGTCAAGGGCCTGCCAGGTCAGGGCCAGGCCGCGCCAGGCCAGAGCAGTGCCCCACGCCCTCCACGAGTGGATGGGCTCTGCCAAGCCCGGCCTGGGCACCGACCCCAGCCCAGGGGCACCCGGGTGCTTTTGCATCCTTCCCGTGCCCAGACCAGCGCAGCTGTCACACTCCCATCTGTCGCAGTCTTCCTCACAGCACATGATGGTGGCCCCAGTCTCCCCACAGACGCAGCAGTGCTGGAAAGAGCCAAGCAGCCCCATCAGCGGCAGCCTCGGGGCCTCCCCAGGCAGCCCCACGGCTCCGGGCAGGGCGCAGGACGTGGCCGCTGCAGGGTCTCAGCCCACACACCCGCCTGGTGGAAGAGGCTCCTGTGCCAGAGCCTCTGTGGAGCTGCTGGGAGCCAGACTTTTGTCCCCTCAGCTGGTGGGAAGGGCCGGCCTTTCTTTCGTGGGGTCTGGGCTAAGCTCTGGCAAACCTTGCCTGGCACAAGTCTCCCTGCTCTTGTCAGGCTCTCACCTTCTGTGCTGCCCGGCTGACTGCAAGGTGGATATCGCGAGAGCGAAAGCCCATGAGTCCTACACGAGGGTTTTCTTGTCAATAAAGGGACATGGAGAAATACTGCGGAAAAGGCGAGGAGCTGATGAGGAGAGAGTGGCAGGGGCTGCCCATTGCAATGCTGGAGGGAGCCCCCAGTGCAACTCACCAGGCAGAAGACGTGGGCACAGAGCCCACGCTTCTCCATTTTGTCGCCGCAGATGTCCGCGTCAGCCTCTGTGCGGCGACACAGCACGCATGCTGCAGGGGACAGCGCCAATGGCACCGGGCACGAGCACCTCTGCGGGGCTCTTAGCCCCCAGCATCGGCCCCAAGGGCTGCTCTGGCCCTGCCTGCCTGGCTGATGGGCAGGCCTGGAGGCCCTGGGGAGCAGGGGACAGTGCGGGCACGGGTGTCCCAACAGCTGCCCCCTGGCCCAGCTGGGCCCCACTTGGGGAGGAAGGAGGCTCCCAGCCCCAGCATGGCTGGGCAGCTCCTGCCTCCCCCTGCCTCCGCTCCGGGCCCCACGCTGGCTGCCCCGACAGCCCCTGTGCCAGGCTGCGGGAGGGCTGCTTTGCCCTCACCTGGCTCCCTGGCATCAGGGGCCTCCTGCTTTCTCTCGGACATGGCACCCGTCAGCGGTGAGTCCCTGTGCAGGAACGCCGCGGTCTCCTCCAGGTGCCTTTGGTCAGGGCGGAACCAGGGCAGGGGCTCCTGCGGCAAGTGCAGGGTCAAATGCCATGGCCCGGGGCAGCCATCGAGGGTGGCACTGATGGCAGAAAGGGGCTGTTCAGGCAGTGCCACTCCAGGGCTCCTGCCCCTGGCAATTGGCTGCCCAGAGAGCTTGTGGAGTCTCTTGCACTGGAGAGATTCAAAACCTGCTCCCAGTGAAGCGACGTTTTCCCCAGGACCTGTCTGGAGAAATCCCAGAGGAACCTGATTTGATGCCCTTGCTGATCACTGTTGGGAACAGGAAATAAAACTGGAGACCATCACAGGTGCCTCCCAACCTCAATTATCCTGTCATCCTATGAACTAACAACTTTGACATTTCATATTAAATGGAAAATTTAGTATTAAGCTCCTGAGAAATGTCACCTTTTACACTGAATCTGATGGAAACCCAGAGAATTCAGTGGGAGTTTTCTGTGTGCATCTGACTGGGAGAGCTTGAAACAGTCCTCGGCTCAGAAGTCAAATGCAGGAGGATGCTTTTTCCACATTAGAGGCACTTTGCCAGTTTGGTCCGTGCTTTCCTATGAACAAATAGATTGAAAAAAACAACTAGAAGAGAAGCACAAACAGTTCTTTTGGCCTTTTCTCATTCATGTCTTTGCAAACATGCTCCTGGAAAATCCAGACCAATGACTCCTAGAACAATCAGCAGGGCCCCTGGAAAGCAGGGCAGGGGGTGACGAGCAGGGACACCCTGCACCTGCCTGATGCTGGGGCAGCGGGAGTTCATCAGTTTTCCTGTCTCCATGGGAGAGGCACCTTGGGAGGACAAGGATGCCTTCACTGAACTAGGAGAGAGGCCCAGCTGGTGCAATGCCTGCGAGTGCCTTTATCCAGGAGGCAGGGAGGGCAGAGGAAGAGGGGTAAGTTGGAAAGCGGCACCCCAGGGCTCTGCAGTGAACCCGTGTCTCGGCAAGGGCTCGAAGCAGAAGGAGCCAGAAGAACTCAGCCGGACAATCCTGAGCTCTGGACACTTTGTCCTCAGCGCCATGAACCTCCTTGCTTCCCCCCACGCCCTGGGAACTGCTCCTGTGCTGCTCCTGCAAGTTACGTATAGACACAGAGCTACCTGCTCTTTCTCAACCTTGTGCAGCACTGGACACGAGGACACAGTAAAATGTTGTCTTCGTTACAGGATCTAATTATCAAAAGTCCGGCAAAGAAGCAACTCACATTCAAGCCATAGACACAGAAAACCCCAAACCCTGGTACAAACCCTGAATTGACACAAGACAAGGGTTCCTATTCAGAAACACAGGCTAACAGTTTTGGCCAATGTTTTTTCCTATTAGATCTTGGAAAAGTAACAAAATTTCAAAAGTAACATTGTTTGGCAACTTCTTCAGGGAAGAAACAGGAAACGCTTCTAATCAGTAAAATACGGTTTATTGGTTCAGTTTTACTTTTCTTTTGGAATCCTTATACTTCCTTCGGCGTTCCAGAAAATTGTGAAAATTCAACATATTATTATTACAAGTTTCTGAATCCACTGTTAGGAGAAGTCTCTTAATTCACCGTTTCTCTTAAACACTTTCTTTACATGCAGTTAAGTAGCTGGTCCTGGAACATACAGAGATTTAGTGGTTTGCCTGAGTAACATCACAACCTGATGTTATACACACCAGTATAATTGAACCACTTTTGTTCCCTGGTAATTACAAAGTTTCAGGCACTTCTCAGGTCTTGAATTAATTTCTCATGCAGATTCATCGCCGTATTCCCTCCTCATGCTCAGCTTTCAGCCACAGTTACCAGGGAACAGACGTTACATACTCACCTCAAGCAATAATCTACGTCTGTCTTCCCAACCCTCTTTTTCTTCACTGAGCTCTATTGATCTACAAAATAACTTTGGGCCCTCTGCACAAAACAAAGAACCAGTTAATGGGGTTAAACACTTCTGATTATGCTGCTGCTTGGAACACTGATGAGCAACACAGCAATAAAGGCAGAAGCTCTATTCTCCACACCCTTCCTATTCTCTTCCCCCCCGCCACCACCACACGTGGGCTCCAACAGAAATGTTCTGTATTACAGCCTTGTGTACCTCAAAAAATGAAAGGCAGCAGCAGTTTTCCTGACCATGCTGAAATCTAAATTGCAGTGAAATAGCTGCTGTTCCAGTAAAAGCTCAACACCAGTGATGCCTTAGGTTTTAACTTTTATATTTTTTACAACTCTGTACTGCTTAGTGTGCAACTTTGAAGCTTCTTGTAGCCTGTTACTTTCTGCTCTCTCATGCTAGTTAGACACAACAAAGCCTCTCCGGACTGCTCTTCAAGGACACCTTGACCATCCTGAGCCCAAGGGGTGTAAACCAAGGAGTCTCTGAAGGGGGGGTAGCTAAGGGGAATTACATCATTTAACTGGGGTTTTAATTGGAGAATTGACCCTGATATGCAAATGAACCAAACTTATAAAAGTGTGGAAAACTCGTGACCTGTTGTCCATCTTGGGGTCCATCTTGGCAATAGCCTCTGGCTCCCCAGGGTGTACCTTGAAGGCCCTTCAAATAAATCCCTACTTTTGTTCCTTTACTCTGTCTAGTCTCTGTGTCTAGGAGGCCTGATAAGGCATCACCAGGATCCCACATCTCCCCACAAAACTGGTGTCTGCTGAGGACTGAGATCTCCATTTTAACACATGCTGTAAATCAGATACGCTGGAAGCATGCAGGGCAGTAACTGTATGAACACATCAGTACATTTCAACAGAGTTATTATCTAATAAGTCTCAAGAAACGAACATCCTTTAAGCCTGTCCTAATACTATATTGTATCAAATAGAACAAGCAATTGTTTTGGTGGCCTGTGGAATTTTTTAGGGCTGAGTATGTTTTCTTTTGTTGTTGTTTTCTTTGTTTTTAAATGCAAAATTCACTGGATTCAGAAGAGAAAAACCAAGATTCATGAGGACAAAGAACCACACAGGCATACGTGGCTGATAAGAACACTCAACATACTTAATGATAACAGCAGAAAGACAGGAAAAAGTTAAAGATGATATACATACCTGAAAGGGTCCAAAATGTCTAGGTAACCTGTCAAGTGGCTATTTCTTTGGTAAGAAATAAGACTTCTAAAAATCCAGATACCTATTAGGCAATTATGTGAAAGAAAAGAAAGCCAGACAGCTGCTCAGCCTTTGTTTTGCCAGGACTTCCTCACAGGATTCTACCACAACCTAGATCCCAAGTAAGGATGGCAAATGTTGACTACAAAACATTCATAACCGGGCAGCATTTTTTCCTCACTGAATTCCAGTAAGAGTTTAAAAGGAAAAAAATACAAAAGGGTGAATAAGTTCTGTTGTACCTCTTAGGCGTTCATCATCTTTGGAGAAGAAGAAAACTCTAGCGCTTTCCGTGCGTGGTGAAGAAAGCAACCTAGACATGTACAAAGGGATTTTAGCATCCTAAAAGGCGCTGCCAAATTCCATGAACACAAGTTAAAGCTGTAGTGCTTCAGAGAAATGGTAAACCTGGAAGAGCTTTATTCCACAGTAACCAAATACAGCCGTCCATAATAAACCCTCCACTTTTTAAAAGAAAACTGACTGTGCCTTTGGCTTTTGGCCAAACTCAGTTTGGGTTTGGTCAAACCAAAATGACCCAGTTAATTTCTTGTGCTCAACTTCTCTCTTTTCATATTCAACTTCACATCAAATGGGCACTGGGAGTTTTGACTCTGTGCAGCACAAATGGTTTTCCAAGATGACTTTCACTGCTCAGAGGTGTGCAGTGTCCGTTTCCCATCTCCTGAGTGCTGCTATTAATATGCCCACAGCATCCAACTACTACAACCAAGTAGACAACAAATACAAATGGAACTTGCATTTCTCGGTCCTTTTCAATTTCTGATGTCTCGGGCTCATCATCACTCTCAGAACTGCTGTCTTGGAAACGTGGATCCTCTTGCCATGTGACTTTTACCGGTTTTATTGTTCCAAGTATGTAAGGCTCTGCAATAACAGCAGCAAAAAAGAAAAAAAGCCAAAACCAGGTTATTCCTCTACTTGACAGGAAAAATTCCTCCTTTCAAGTGAAATACTTACATTGGAGAAGGCGGATTTAAGAAGGACAGAATCTTCTCCCCTCAGATTTTCTTAGCTAAATCTCTGCTCCAGTATTTTCCACTTTGTACTAGGGATCTCTTACATATTCTTAAACCCTTATCGCTGCTGAATTCAGAAGACAGTAAATACCTTCTGAATTCAGCAGAAGTGTGGGGGGCTTGTTGCTTTGTGTTGTTGCATTGGGTTTTTTAATCTTTTGGATAACTTCACACAGTTTCTTTTCTTTCGTACATGACTGTACCTTGATTTAATATTGTTTCATCTTCATTTCATAAGGCCTCATTTTATCTGAGGTTAGGACACGCCAATGATCACGTGTCATTCAGTTTCCATTTTCTAAAGGTCCAAGAACACAATTCAGTAACTAACAAAATGTTCTTGAATCTTGGGGTCAACTCCAGGATTTTGCTCTTCACTCTACATTAACACACATTTTCTTTAAAATGTTGTTGGGTTCTGTGAAACTTGCTATGACTGGTGTGTCACCTTTTTCCCTGTTTGAGAAATTTAGGGGATTGTCACGATCTGCTAATACAAGCGGGAGTCGTGATGGTTCGTTTACCATCTCAGAGTGCGAAAGACACAAAGGGGATTTCAGTTTTAATCAAACAGTGCACTTTTATTGAGTGCCAACAACACAATTATGTGATAGATGAGAGAGAGAAAGAGATATAAAGAAACAAAGTAGAGAAGAGGAGAGAGAGACGGGGAGAATAGATACCAACGGATGAGACGAAGTCCTCATGGTCCTCTGCCAATAGACTCGCCGGCGTCCGTGGGGAGATCTCATCAGGGTTAATCCAGAAAGTCCCTTTATCGTCTTTTTCGAAAGCAGAGGCAACTGGCCGGGAGGTGAGGAAATGGACAACCACTGTTGTGAGGCCGGGAGCAGGTGTACAGGACGGGTCATTCCTTCTTGCTTCAGTGCAGTCCTTCCCGCCTAGGCAGCAAGAACGGCGCCAGTGCAACCTGCTCCTCAGGAATGCATACCAGTCCTCTGCGGGCACACCTGCAGGCAACACTTGGCAAACATCTCACCTCAGCCAGGCCAGGACTCCTGTGCAAAAGTCCTCTTTTCTTTCGGGGGTTTTTAGGGTTTTTCGGTCTCTGTCCTAGTCGATGATCGTGAGGCAGATGAGGGATTTTCGGACCGTCTCTTACACCACCCCTTGACTCACGATCGTCGTCAAGAGCGCTCAGCACGATTCTGTAGTGTTGTTGTGAAGTCTTCAGGGCTCGTCAATGTTGGTAGCATATCCTGGAAAACAGAGACAGGAAAAAGAGAAAAGAAGAAAAAGGAAAGAAAAAAGGAATAAGCAATTTCAATTAAAATACACATCTAATCTCTTCTAAAATTTCGATTAAATCTTGGTAAAGCAACAATTGCTTTACTGAAGTAAGGTTAACTGGGGCTAAATAAGAGAAATTACATCCTGTGATTTTAGTAAAATTACAAACACAAAAATTTAAATTATTTTTTATATCTATTACTAAATTTTCTATAAATACACTATCACAAGCAGTTCTTAAGCATACACATCCATTGCCTATGTACACAAGCACTGTTTCACGATTCTTGTTAGGATGAATTTGAGAATGACAGATATTTTGTTCTGTGTCTAAACAAATGTCTTGAGCTCTAATTGCATTACTTTCGCAGATGAACCCTTGTTGTTCTCGGACAATACAAGTTTCCAAATTAACAGTTTGCCATTTCTCACCAATTTGACGGGCCCATTCTCTATGCTCGAAAGGATAGAGAATAGCTCCATCATGATTCAGCCCTAATGCAATGATAGGGAATATCAAATGCACTGAAGCATTACGTATAGTTAGTACAAAGGCTGTGGCTGTGTTTGTGATAGGGTTATAGGTAAAATTCACTAAGTTCCACCAGGATTGGAATTCTCTTTCAAAATCAGTGGCACTGTCCCAGATTATTTTCCAAATGTCAGTAGGAAAAGTGCCTTCTTCGCCTTCTCTTATAATTGAGGCAGCAACTGACTGCATCCACAATTGAGCCTGGATGCAGCTGAGAGCCAAAGAGATATTGTTATGTGTAGCATTGAGTGCGTCAATTATCAATTTGTAGTCATTCACATTTACCTTTTCCCAATTTGGTAATATGTTTGATAACAACCACTGGTGGGTTCCTAAGGCTAATAATGACGACTGCAGTCATTTGTTGGTTGTTACATACACCTGTTGTAATTTGGTCAAATCTCTAGTTGTGGCAGCCAATTTATTCATTAGTACTTCTGAATCAATGCTATTCAAAATTCCCAATCCTGTTCCCACACCACCGGTTATGTCTCTTTGCGTTGGTTTCTTAAAAGGGTTCTGCTTTCGTAACCAGGTTGTCCACCCTTTGAAAGAAGCTTGCAGGAAAGGTGAACAAGCTGGCTGAATTTCTGAGACATTGTTTTGCATCAGTAATTTGACTTGTTTGAGAGACTATGCCGGATTAAACAATATTTGTTGTTGGCCTGTTTTCCTGATTATGTATGGTCCAATTTCAAAAATTCTCGGGCTTAGCATAACCGGTGGTTGAGTGGTAGGTGCTACAACATCAATTTCGAGTTCCCCCCCAGTATTTTGTATTGCTTTTACCACACATGACTTTATGTGAAAACTGTACAGCTGTTAAATTTATACCAGCAGTCAGTTTGTTTTTACAAAGCTTCATGATTTCAGCGTTGTTGGTACTGGGGTTTAAGGTGTAGTTACCGACATTCTTCTAACGACAACACAGTACGAAGGAGGTTTGTTTGTCACAAGTCCACTTTATTGTAGGGCAGAGTTTGGCCGTAATGTTGGGGTGCAAATCGCTTTTCGCATCTGGTTCTAGAAAATTTCTGGCGATTGCAATGCGGGAAGCTTTCTCGTAAAGAGATCCTTCTACTTTTCTGCATCCCACCTTAATTTTTTCACCAGTTGTTCCATTTAGGATTCTAGCTCAATCTTTCCAGTCCTATCCCCATTTACTTGGATGGTATACCTCAGAGTCGTGCAGTACTACAGTCGCTAGGTTTGGGCAACGATCTCTGGGATAGGATCCTAGAACACTAGTGTACCTGATGGTAGCTTCAGACCACGGCCACTCAGCTAGTTTTTGGCCATGGTGCTGTGGTAGGATGCAAAAAAGTATCACTAGTTTTATCATGGTTTATGTGGTCTTCATGTCCCTTGGAGTTCTTCTGTGAAAAGTAAACACAACAGAGTCTGCCACCAAGAGGCAGAAAATTAAAATGATGGAATTATCTAGCACTAATTTTATCATGGTTTATGTGGTCTTCATGTCCCTCGGAGTTCTTCTGTGAAAAGTAAACGCAACAGAGTCTGCCACTAAGAGGTAGAAAATTAAGATGATGGAATTATCTAGTGTGTATGTATCCGATGCTCTCTCCCTAGGGCATCAGAGGCTACCCATGTATATTTATTCAGAGGGGTTTTTAGCACTAGTGGTACTTCCCCTGCAGTAGGGAGGTCCACTAAAACAGGTTGTCCAGGTTAGTGTGCTGGATTCTTAGAATCATTAGGTCCCTGTAGTGAGGGGATTATGCTTGGAACTGTTGGACAAAAGGCTGTGATTTTGGGACAACCGTTTACCCCCCATCTATCATTTACACCTTTCACAGCTTCCCATAGCCGAACATCCCAGTTTCCCTCCTGTGGTTTCAAAAGTCGTTTCAAGAGACCATTGGTCCTTTCTACAATCCTGTCAGCTTGAGGATAATAAGGGGTGTGAAAAGTCCATTTAATCTCTTTGCCTTTAGCCCAATCCTGTACAACTTTGGCAGTGAAGTGAGACCCATTATTAGATTGAATTTCCTGTGGTTTTGGGAAAGTTCCAAACCATCCCTGCAATGCTTTAAGAGTATTATCTCCTGGAGCACTTTTAAAGGCATCGGCCTAGACTAACCCAGATATAATCTCTACTCCTACCAGCACAAAGTGTTTACCTCCTGACTTTTTAAAGGGGCCAATGTAATCTACCTGCCACGCATCCCATAAGCCTTTACCCCTTCTTAAATGCAGGGGCTCATCTTCTAAAGGGTGTTGCCAATAGCAATGTCAAGAGCTAATACGCTTTTCTCAGAGACCTGCAAATCTCAAGGTCCCTGTATTGACCTTCTTCACCTTCACTTACGGCAGAGAACAGATGGACTAGAAGAAAAGATGACACTACATGCTGCTTTTTGAGGTCCAAGATGAGGCCCGACGTCGCTGGCGGGAGCAGTTGCTCCTGGGGGATGTCCCCGACAATGTCTCCCTACGCCTGGGCCTCTCAGCACTTGCCGCTGTGCTGCGGCTCCTGTCACGGCGACTCCTCGACCGGACAGGTGGATTTGAAGCCCGACCTTGCTGGCGGGAGCGGCTGCGTCTGGGGGACGCCCGCGATGGTGTCCGCCTGCGCCTGGGCCTCTCAGCACTTGCTGCTGTGCTGCGGCTCCTGTCACGGCGACTCCTCAACCGGACAGGTGGATTTGAGGCCCGACGTCGCTGGCGGGAGCGGCTGCGTCTGGAGCATGTCTCTGATGGTGTCTCCCTGTGCCTGGGCGTCTCAGCCCTTGGTTCTGTCCTCTGGCTCCTGTCACGGCGACTCCTCGACTGGACAGGTCGATTTGAGGCCCAACTTCGCCGGCGAGAGCGATTTCGCCTGCGGTCAGACCCAGGGCTTCTGGAATGGCTGCGGTGTGATGACCCTGATGTCACCTCACTGTCCGTGCTGGGGCCGCTGCTCTCCAGCGAGGAAGATTGCAGCGACTGCCTCAAAAAAACAACTAGAAGAGAAGCACAAACAGTTCTTTTGGCCTTTTCTCATTCATGTCTTTGCAAACATGCTCCTGGAAAATCCAGATCAATGACTCCTAGAACAATCAGCAGGGCCCCTGGAAAGCAGGGCAGGGGGTGACGAGCAGGGACACCCTGCACCTGCCTGATGCTGGGGCAGCGGGAGTTCATCAGTTTTCCTGTCTCCATGGGAGAGGCACCCTGGGAGGACAAGGATGCCTTCACTGAACTAGGAGAGAGGCCCAGCTGGTGCAATGCCTGCGAGTGCCTTTATCCAGGAGGCAGGGAGGAGGCAGAGGAAGAGGGGTAAGAGGCACCTGTGGTGGTCTCCAGTTTTATTTCCTGTTCCCAACAGTGATCAGCAAGGGCATCAAATCAGGTTCCTCTGGGATTTCTCCAGACAGGTCTTGGGGAAAACGTCGCTTCACTGGGAGCAGGTTTTGAATCTCTCCAGTGCAAGAGACTCCACAAGCTCTCTGGGCAGCCAATTGCCAGGGGCAGGAGCCCTGGAGTGGCACTGCCTGAACAGCCCCTTTCTGCCATCAGTGCCACCCTCGATGGCTGCCCCGGGGCCTGGCATTTGACCCTGCACTTGCCGCAGGAGCCCCTGCCCTGGTTCCGCCCTGACCAAAGGCTCGGACCCATCTCAGAACCTCGGTTCCCAAGGGGGTCACCTCAAACGGGTGCCGTGGGACTGAGGCCATCACTGTCCCTCTTTTGGGTGCACGTTGCTGATGTCAGAGTGGCCATTGTGACCCGTGCGACCAGGGCCACAAAAGGGAACTCTGGGCTCAGGCCGTGTGTCAGTGCCACCGGACAACGGGAGGAGAAGGCAGGAGAGGGCCGGGGCTGCCCAGTGACCAGAGGGGCCCCAGACCTTGGGGCTCTGGGCCTGTGCTGCAGCCTCACCTCCCAGAGGCAGCGGAGGAACATCCAAAGGAGACAGCAGTGTTCCTCGACGCGACGACGGGAGGAGAAGGCGGACAGGAGCAGGGCTCACGCAGGGCTGACCAGGGAGTTGTGCCCTCGTGGCTCTGGGCCTGTTCTGCAAAATCCCCACACTCTTCTTTCTCCCACAGAAAGAGAGGACGAGCACCTGGAGGAGACCGCGGCGTTCCTGCACAGGGACTCACCGCTGACGGGTGCCATGTCTGAGAGAAAGCAGGAGGCCCCTGATGCCAGGGAGCCAGGTGAGGGCAAAGCAGCCCTCCCGCAGCCTGGCACAGGGGCTGTCGGGGCAGCCAGCGTGGGGCCCGGAGCGGAGGCAGGGGGAGGCAGGAGCTGCCCAGCCATGCTGGGGCTGGGAGCCTCCTTCCTCCCCAAGTGGGGCCCAGCTGGGCCAGGGGGCAGCTGTTGGGACACCCGTGCCCGCACTGTCCCCTGCTCCCCAGGGCCTCCAGGCCTGCCCATCAGCCAGGCAGGCAGAGCCAGAGCAGCCCTTGGGGCCGATGCTGGGGGCTAAGAGCCCCGCAGAGGTGCTCGTGCCCGGTGCCATTGGCTCTGTTCCCTGCAGCATGCGTGCTGTGTCGCCGCACAGAGGCTGACCCGGACATCTGCGGCGACAAAATGGAGAAGCGTGGGCTCTGTGCCCACGTCTTCTGCCTGGTGAGTTGCACTGGGGGCTCCCTCCAGCATTGCAATGGGCAGCCCCTGCCACTCTCTCCTCATCAGCTCCTCGCCTTTTCCGCAGTATTTCGCCAGCCTCCTTTTTCGACAAGACGATGATCGGACAGGACTCATGGGCTTTCTCCCTCGCGATGTCCACCTTGCAGTCAGCCGGGCAGCACAGAAGGTGAGAGCCTGACAAGAGCAGGGAGATTTGTGCCAGGCGAGGTTTGCCAGAGCTTAGCCCAGACCCCACGAAAGAAAGGCCGGCCCTTCCCACCAGCTGAGGGGACAAAAGTCTGGCTCCCAGCAGCTCCACAGAGGCTCTGCACAGGAGCCTCTTCCACCAGGCGGGTCTGTGGGGCTGAGACCCTGCAGCGGCCACGTCCTGCGCCCTGCCGGAGCCGTGGGGCTGCCTGGGGAGGCCCCGAGGCTGCCGCTGATGGGGCTGCTTGGCTCTTCCCAGCACTGCTGCGTCTGTGGGGAGACTGGGGGCCACCATCATGTGCTGCCAGGAAGATTGTGACACATGGTTCCACCTGCCCTGTGCCAAGGAGGGTGGCTGTGTCACACAGTACATTCCAGTTACAGGTACCTCCTCTCCCCTTCTGGTCACCCCTGGGGAAGGACTCTGCATTTCTCACTTTGCTCATCCCTTTTTCCCCAGCTCCTACTGCCCGGAGCACCGCCCAAAGCAGACAGTGGATGTGACTCCAGAGCCAGGCACCGAATTGCCTATGTGCATGGAGCCTGTGGGAGGATGCCAAGACCTATGGCACCATGGTGTGCCCAGCGTGCAAAGGGCCTGGTTCCACAGGGACTGCATCCAGGTAGAGCCGTCTCCTCAGCCCCGGGGCACAGCAGGTGCTCTGCAGCACAGGGCCTCACTCACACTGCTTCTGTTTGCCCTGCAGGGACAGGCCTTGCGCGCTGGTCTTTTATGCCTCCACTGCCCCCTCTGCAGAGACATCGAAGCATTTCTTCCCCAAATGTTCATCATGGGGATCCGAATCCCCTTCAGGTTGGTTGTCCTTCTGCCTGGCTCACAAGACAGGAGGGGGCAGGTGCTGTGCCAGGCTCTGCCCCTGCGGTCCCGGCCCTGCCCCAGCAGTCGTGGCCCTGCCCTGTCCCCTGAGTCTGGGCTTCAGCTCCACGCACAACTTGCAAAAGCGCTGGAGGATGGACAGGGGACAGCCTGTACCTCCAGGATGGTGGAGCAGGACAAGCTCCTCAGCTTTTCCTTTCTCCATCAGACAGCCAACATGGAGGACAATGATGCCTTTGCGGGAACTGGGAGAGAGGCACAGCTTGGTGCAATGCCAGCGGTGCCTTTATCCTGGTGGCAGGGAGGAGGCAGAGGAAGAGGGGTAAGTTGGGAAGCTGCACCCCGGGGCTCTGTGGGGAACCTGCGTCTCGCAAAGGCTCGAAGCAGAAGGAGCCAGAAGAAAGGAGCTTGGCCAGACAATCCCGAGCTGTGGAACGCTTTGGTCCTCAGGGCCATGAACCGTCTGGCTTCCTAGGCCTGGGGGAACTGCTCCTGTGCCTCTCTGCGGACTTCGCCAGGGCACTCACGAGGCGCTTGCTCTGGCTCGGAAACAGGCACACACCAGCTGGTGAGTAGCGACAGCTGTGTCTGGTCTGCGGCACGGGTATGAGGCAAAGCACCCGGGTGGCCCTGGGCTGGGGTCGGTGCCCAGGCCGGGCTTGGCAGAGCGCGTCCACTCGTGGAGGGCTGGGGGCACTGCTCTGGCCTGGCCCGGCCTGGCCCTGGTCTTGCAGGCCCTTGACATTCCTGCCTCCCCTTACAGCCCCCAGGGATGAGCCGGAGCTCAGTGGCCCCAGCCTGACCAGCCAGTCAGGACTGGAGCCTTCCCATGGCTCCACAGAATCTGAGGCCATCAGCCCCAGCTCTGGCAGCCCGGTGCCATCGCGTCTGCCTCCCCAGCCTCCATCTGCAGAGACTGGAAACCGCAGCAGTGAACAACATGCACCATCGGAGCAGTCGCTGGAGTCTTCATCAGAGACCAGCAGCCAAAGCACGGAGAGTGAGGCGACCTCAGGGTCATGTACAGCAGCTCCCTAGACTCTGAGGACAGCAGCCATTCCAGAAGCCCTGGGCCTGACCGCAGGCGAAATCGCTCTCCGCCAGCAACGTCAGGCCCTGAATCCACCTGTCCGGTCGAGGATTCGCCGTGACAGGAACCGCAGGACACGACCAAGGGCTGAGAGGCCCAAGCAGAGGAGACGACGTCAGGGATGTCCCCCAGACGCAGCCGCCCTCGCCAGCAACGTCGGGCCTCAAATCCACCTGTCCGGTCGAGGAGTCGCTGTGACAGGAACCAAAGGACAGCACCAAGTGCTGAGAGGCCCAGGCGCAGGGAGACAGCCTCAGGGACATCCCCCAGCAGCAACCGCTCCACCGGCGACGTCGGCCCCCGAATCCACCTGTTCGGGTGGAGGAGTAGCCAGGACAGGAGCCAGAGGACAGGAGCAAGGACTGAGAGGGCCAGGCACAGGGACACAGCGTCCGGGACACCCCCCAGGAACAACCGCTCCTGCCGGCGACGTCGGGCCCCGACTGTTTAGGGTAAGTACGAAGAGCAAGGTGGCTCTTAGGGAAGCTGTCTTTGAAAAGGACACGTGCTGCGTTGCTATCCTTGAGCAATCTGATTTCAGTAAAGCCAAAAGGAAGAAGAAAGAAGGGAGCAAGACACTGCCTCGAGTGTCTGAAGACATCGATTATGATATTGCTGCTGATTTTGTTACTGTTGTACTTGGACACGAAAAGAACCACGCAGACCCAGCTTAGTTCAGGACAGAAAAGAAGCCAGGAAAAGCCCCAGGCTGTTTATTTTACTTGTATATATATATATATATATAATATATATATATATTATATATATATATATATATGTATTATATATATGTTCTTAGGAATGACCGTGGATTGGAGAATGAGGTTACCACCTCTCTAACCACACTGGTCAAACGAAAAGGTCCATTAAACTTCTCCACCTCAGGAGAAGGAATGAAAACAAAAAGGAACGGTTAGCCAAACATAACTGTTTACAGAAAGTGCGTGAGAACTCCATCACAAAAAATGAAAACATCAGAAGACTGCAAATCTCAGGGCAACATGTTACAGCAGAATTTTTTGTTACAAAAATTCAATAAAATAAACTCCTTAACACCAGTGTGGCATTAAAAAGCAGGCATTCTTTATTTGGCTGGACACGCAAGGGGAGAGCTCCTCCCAAAGCCATGCATGCTGAGTCCAGGGAAGTTTCTGTTTCTGTACTGTATAAAATACATAGATACGTATTGATTGTCCCGGCCTATGATAATCATTTCCCCAAGATCCTTAACATATTTCCCCTCCCTTTATGCATTCGTTCTCCTGTCCTGGGGGTCTCTCTGGTGGTCCCTGGAGGTCGGGGACCCCCGTGCTCCAGTCGACCTGGCTGAGTTGCCATTGTGTAAGTCTCCTTCTTACACAATGGGCATTGTGCAGTTCCATAGGCCAATGGTTTTGGTAGAACAAGTGTTGGGTTAGCTCACCAGGTGTAGACAATTTGTCATCTGGTAACAATTGAAAAGACTTGTTTGGACTTTTCAAAGAACAAACCAGAACAAAACTGAGGAAATACCCTGGGACAAAGAGGATGCGCAGGACTCTGCCCTACCTGCCATACCTACCATAGCTCAGGAGTTGAGTGCTTTCACTTTTCCTTCTTTGGAGACACAGAAGAGTCAGGCATGAAAGGAGGTAACAGCAGAACCCTTCTAACAGTGCCATTTCTAGGAAGAGCTTATGGCAGGCACTGCAGAGCAATATGGTATAAAGAGGGTCAGAATCCGGGGGATTTTCAGTGGCAGAAGTCAGTAATTAGGCAGAAGCATTTTGATTTTCATTTCTACTTGCCAAGCTTGTGGTAGATTAATGAGAGGTGACTCATGCTTGCATCTCAGGAGTTTTGAAAGGCGTGCTTTTGGAAGGCATTGGTTTAATTACAATGTAAAGAGGACACAGGCAAACTTCACAAGGCACAGAGAAGATAACAAAAATTAGAGAACCTTAAAATAAATAGCTTTTCGTCTTCATCTTCTCAGTATTTGCCTATTTGGTATTTGAACTTCTGTTGTCTTACTTGTCCCTCTCAAAACTGGGCACTTTCAGCTTTATTGTCTCAGTGGTGTATTTCCCCAAACACAGACCTGCCATTTAAGCTCTGGTTTAGTTGAAATACATAACAAGCTTTGTTAACCTGCTGGGTCCAAGGTCATTGAAGCATGCCCAGCTCTGACCCTTACCAAGGCGATCTAGCAACAAGTAACTTTGCTTTTCTAACACCTGGACATCACTTCGAGCTTGCAGGCTGCTACGTGTGTCATAGCTTAAATGTCCCTTCTTGTTGATCGGGCCTGAAAGTGTGTAAAGCTCAAGCAGTAAAGGACATCGTTTCTTCAGGAAATGTGACCTCTCGCAGAGTTTGCAACAGGTCCGCGCCCGCGCCTGCCTGAGTGCCAGAACGTTGCCGGCGCCATTCCGGGGCTCAGGGCGCGCCCTTGCGGGCGAGCGCCGCCATGACCGCGCTGGCGCTGCGCGGCGGGGGTGGAGGGCGGGAAGGCGAGGGCGGGGCGTGAGGGGCGGGGCGGTTCCCGCCCAGAGCCGAGCTCGCGCTGTTCCCGCAGCGCGTTCCCGCCGCGCTGTTGGGAGCTGTGCAGACGTTCCTCGGGCTCTGGGAGAAGCGTGTGGCCGCTGCTGGGTCCCAGCCCGCAGATCTCGCTACTGGGCGAGGCTGCGCCGCCGGGGCTGCCGTGGGCTGGCATCTGTGGCCGGCCTGAGGGAAACCCGCCGTGGCCCCGCCAGGGCCGCTCGGCAGAGCCGGGCTGGCAATGCCGACACGTGAGGGAAACCCGCCGTGGCCCCGCCAGGGCCGCTCCTGCCCCGGGGCCGCCAGCAGCAGGGACGGGTGGGACCTGCTGACAGACCGGCACTGCTTCCCCGTCTTCAATAGATGAGACAGTGGCAGCACAAGATAGTAAAATACTGCAAACACCTGACATATAAAATATCAGAGGGGAACCATAGAATTGGAAGGAAAAGGAAGGTGTGCCGAAAGATAAAGGGGATGAAAGGGAAGACTGAAAAGGTATTGAATCTTAATCTTTGCAGTAATCTCAAATACACCACAGGAAACAACATGATGGTGAAAAAAGCTGGTCAGTGTTCTGACACAAAAAAGAGCCACCTTCATAATTTTGCAATTATGTTAAACTCTTCAAAAGCAGTTTGGTGATTTGTGCCAGGCAAGGTTTGCCAGAGCTTAGCCCAGACCCCACGAAAGAAAGGCCGGCCCTTCCCACTGGCTGAGGGGACAAAAGTCTGGCTCCAGCAGCTCCACAGGGCTCTGG